>AP025047.1:14832549-15286552 GCA_036186865.1 Eustoma russellianum
TAACCGTCTAATCCTTCCCGCCTATAAATTGCCTCCTTCTCCAGGTTTTCTTCACTGCATTATGCACTGTCACTGTCTTTTCCTCCTTCCATTTTCGTTTTTTTGCATACTACTGCATTGTTATTACATTTCCAGTTCGAGAAATCAGAGCATCCCACAGGTTCGCCGAGTTCTTTACGTTGATGTACCGTTTCGTATGAACTGTAGCCGTTGTATCCTGGGAGATGTTTGCTGTTTCTGGTTGGGCACTTCGTACCGGAGCAAATCGTCTTAAGGACAGAGTCCTTAGACTCGCCTCGGTTCTGATTGTATTTCGTCGATTTACACAAACGCACACAGTACACTGGTTTTGATTACAGTTTCTAACAGATCACGAACCCCAAAAGACTGACTTGCGGGAGTATTGCCAAGTGTGCTTTCCATTTTGAAGGTATGAGGTTTATTGCTTTCTGAGGTCCTCTAAGAGGATGCGAAATCCCTCATATATGATTGGTTCAAAATTGTAGTTAATCAGCCAATTAGACGATGACACGTGTGATTTGGTTTATCCCACATCAGTTTTTATAGCCAAATTTCAATATCATGGCTCATTATGTGCTGCCTAACCTAACAAGCTTAAAAGTGCTACATGAATTATTGTGACAGATTGCCGGCAGCAGAGGGAGATATAAGATTTGGCGTATTAGTGCTTTCATGAATGACATTGTTTTTGTTAAGTTTGTGTACTCCAACCTAGTATTATGTGACAAGCTTGAAATTTACTATGTACACTGGCTCTTCAATCGACTTAAATTTTTGTTTTCCACTTATGAAATCATTAGGGTTGCATATTAACATTATTTTTTTTCTGTTAATTCATATGTATGTTAGCTGGTCTTAATTCTATGTTTTGTTGTGTTCTGTCCGAGCATTTGAAACATCATATTTTAAACTAATCTAATCTTTTATATTTAATGAAATCAAAAAAAATACTTCGAATTAATAATGCTAAGATTTGCATGGTCGGATTTGTAGAAGTAAATTTAGTATTTTATTGATTTTTGTCATTTAAAGTTGGCGAGTATACATCCATGTTTTTCTAGTGCAGTTTAGGAGTCGATTTTAAGTTGCAAAAGAAATAAAATTCGTAAGAAAGCTGTAGCGTCCCGACCCGGACAGCGGAATCCGAACCGGTACACCCGTCGTAGCTTACTGAGAAGACTACAAGACGTCTCATCTCTCGAATACACATCATCAATGACGCAAGAGAAATAAGTGCGGAAACTGTAAGATTATAAAATGTTTTGATGATATAAAAAGATGTTTTAAAAAGAGCTAAGATGGATTTTCACACTTTAAGTTCGAAGCAAATTAAAAAAAAAAACAGGTGCGAGACGTAAATCTCATAGATCGGTTGAAGAACACATCAGCCCCTCAGAAGGCACATGGCACGATCCATGAAAAGCTTGGTAAACGTTTGAGCTCTCAGATTCACGTCAAGAGACATGAATCGATCGACGTATAACTGAGAGACGTAGATCTCTCAGGTTAAGGTATGTCGATCGATCGACGTCTGACTGAGAGACGTCGATCTCTCAGCCAGGGATACGTCAATCGATCGACGTCTGACTGAGAGACGTCGATCTCTCAGCCAGAGATATGTCGATCGATCGACGTCTGACTGAGAGACGTCGATCTCTCAGCTAGGCATACGTCGATCGATTGACGTCTGACTGAGATACGTCGATCTCTTAGCCAGGCATACGTCGATCGATCGACGTCTGACTGAGAGACGTCGATCTCTCAGCTCTGGCACGTAGATCGATCGACGTCTCCAGAATTCAAATTTTTTTAAACGTTGGAACAAAATCCAAGGGAGATTTATAATGTTTTCTCTTTCCAATCTTGCTCAAAATTCTTGTGGACTTTAACCCAACATATTACATGCTTCCTTGACTATTGTATACATGTCTAAGATGCTCTAGGGTGGCTATCCAAGATCAAATCACTCCATAGGGTGGCTAAAGACTATTTGGGCACTATCTTGACATTTTTGAAGATGAAGACTTGGTGGAGAGCCTCAAAAACGTGGTGAACTTCATCTATAAATAGAGGAGGCTTGGATGAAGCAATAACACACTTTCAACATCATCTAACTTCATTTACCATTGTTGTATATTTCTCTCATACTTGTAAATTTGTTTAAAGCTTGTCTAGCTTTTCTTTGATCTTCATTATTGTATATTGAGAGAAAAAGAGTCAAGCACAAGAGGAACCATAAATATTTGATCTCTTGCTTGTGCTTAGACTTGTGAGAAAGTGTGATCCTTACCATATTTCTTCAACCCACTGTGAGAAGTTCTTGAGGGAACTTTTGTTGAAGTTGTGAGGAAGCAAGAAGTTGTTCTTGCTAATAGCTGTAGTTGCTGTAGTTGCACAAGTGTGTTGTGCAAGAAGTTGCTGTTGTTGTGGCTTACACTAAAGTGTTAGTGTAAGTGTTGCTGTGGTTGTTCTTATTGTTCATAATAAGAAGAGTAGTTGTTGAAAATCCACTTTGGAAACAAGGTGGTAGTGGAGTAGAATCATTTACGATTCGAACCACTCTATATCCGGTGTACTCATTCACTACTTCTCATCTTCATTCTTGCTCTGATTTTGAATATCCTTTTTGAGTTGAGACAAACGAGAAAATTCCGCAAAAAGAGCCAAACACTCTATTCACCCCCCTCTAGAGTGTATTTCGGACCTAACAATTGGTATCAGAGCCTAACCTTGATTGCTTGGCCTATCTTTGCAAGTAGCAAGGTTAAAGATCATGGCAATGACAACCTCAACCTCAACCTCTTCATCTCCCAAGCCTACTGCACTATTTTCCGGATCAAACACTAAAGCTCCTATGTTTGATGCCCAAAACTATTCTTTATGGAAATTTCGAATGATCAATCATTTGAAAGGCTGTGGATTTGACATATGGAGAGCTGTTGTCAAAGGAATTAAAGTTCCTATGATTACCAACTCAAAAGGAGAATCAATGTTCAAAGATGAGGATGACTACACCGACGAAGAGAAGATAAATTTCGCCATCAATGGCAAAGCTTTTGACATTCTCTCAAGTGCTCTTACCACCACTGAGCTCATTAGACTCCAAGGTCTTGAAACAGCCCATGAGGCATGGAAAAGGCTTGAAATGATACATGAAGGAACTGAGCAAGTAAGAATGGCCAAAAGACTCATGCTCATAAAGGAGTATGAGATGTTCGGAATGAAAAGCGGTGAGAAGATTGAGGAGACAATCGATCGATTCACACGAATAGTGAATCAACTCTCCATGGTTGACAAGAAAATTTCAAATGAAGATCTTGTCTCAAAACTCCTAAACTCTTTGCCAAGAGAATGGACACCCAAAGTCACAGCCATCACCGAATCAAAGAATCTCAAGATTCTTACCCTTGATGAGCTATCCGGTAATCTTATTACTCATGAAATTCTTATTGATGAACAAAATAGGATGAATCCCATCAAGCCTACACAAACATCACACAAAGGATTGGTGGTAGAGTCCGATGAATCGGATAAGGAAGTTGCCCTTTTAGTAAGAAAATTTAGAAGAATGGCAACTAGAAACAAAGCTCAAGCAAGAAAGTTTTTCAAGAAACCATCTAAAGAAAAGGAAGCAAGTGAAAATTGCTATAGATGTGGTCGACCTGGTCACTTCATTGCCGATTGCCACGTAAAAGAGCCACAAAAGCAAGAGAAGAAGATCTTTCCTCAAAAGAAGAAAGCCCTCAATGGGGAGGTAACCACGTGGGATGATCTCCTTTCGGAATCGGAAGGAGAAGAGAGTGAAGATCAAGGTGTTGGACTTGTGGCAATGGTTGACAATCCAAAGGTTCAACATACTTGTCTTATGGCGATTGAAGATGACCTTGAGGTAAATTCTAACCCTTCAAATTTGCATGATGAAATAGGAGATTTGCAAGATGACTTTGAGAAATTAAATTTGAAATATAAGCATTTAAAGAAAGAATTCAAGAAATGCATTTTAGAAAATAAGAGCTTGCATGACAAAAATATTTTAATGTTTCAAGAGCATGATATCATACTTACCATGCATAAAACCGTAGCTCTTGAAAATGAAGAAATTAGAAAAGAATGTGAGGAACTAAAGTTAGACTTACAAAGACTAACAAATGGTAAAAACAACTTAGACATACTACTTGGAAATCAAAGGATTGGAAATGATAAATCCGGTTTAGGATTTAACTCATCATCTTCTATTAAACCTAAGTCCTTAAAGAAAAAGGCAAACAATAGAAAAATACAACAAAATTCATCATCTTCTAAACCAAAGCATGTACCCACTTGTTTCTATTGCAACAAACTAGGACATGTAAAGAAAGCATGTAAAGCTCGATTTGAAAGCACATATGTTTGGAAGCCTAAGGGTCGAAAAACTAACCCTAAAGGACCCAACCATCAAAGGGTACCAATGCATACATCTTTTGGTTTTGTAGGCTCTCAAGATAAATGAAGTAGCCAAAGAAGAAGGAACCAAATGGCTTATGGACAGCGGATGCTCAACTCACATGACTGGAGACAAGACCTTGTTCACCAAGCTCAAGCTCCAAGATGGTGGAACGGTGCATTTTGGCAATGGGAGAGCCAAAATCCTTGGACATGGAGAAATTGGTAATTCTTCCTTTACTATTAATAATGTACTATATGTAGAAGGGCTTAAGTATAATTTGATAAGTGTTAGCCAACTATGTGATGCTAATTTTCAAATTGAGTTTATGAAAAGAAAATGTGTTGTGAAAAAGAACGACAAGATTGTTTTTGAAGCTATTCGTAAAAATGATGTTTACAAATTTAGCACACATGATTTGATATCACAAAATGTTTCTTGCCTAGTTGCCAAAAATGATTTGACTCAACTATGGCATAGACGACTTGGACACATTAGTTTTAAGAATTTCAAAGAGATTTGCAAAAATGAAAAAGTCCAAGGTCTTTCAAAATTAAATTTCGAAAACCATGGCTTATGTGACACTTGTCAAAAGGCAAAACTTGTTAAAACAAGTTTCAAGCCCAAAAGTGAAATCTCCACCACCAAACCTCTACAATTGCTTCATATGGATTTGTACGGGGATATTGGTACAGCAAGTCTAAGTGGAAAACATTACACCTTTGTGGTGGTAGATGACTACTCTAGGTACACTTGGGTAATGTTCCTAGCTAAAAAGAATGATGCATATCAAGAATTTGTAAAGCTTTGTAAGAGATTAGAAAATCAAAGAGAAGACACAATTAAGGAAATTAGAAGTGATAGAGGTGGTGAGTTTGATGGAGAATTTCAAGAATTTTGTGTATCCAAAGGGTATGGACACAATTTTTCAGCTCCAAGAACTCCTCAACAAAATGGTGTTGCGGAAAGGAAAAATAGAACACTTTAAGAAATGAGTAGAGCCATGCTAAACGAATTTGAGCTACCCAAATATTTTTGGGCCGAAGCGGTAAATACCGCTTGTCATGTGATCAATAGAGTTTATTTGAGACCATTTCTCAAAAAGACTCCTTATGAGCTTTGGAAAGGTCGAGTACCAAATATTGGTTATTTTAAGGTATTTGGTTGTAAGTGTTTTATACTTAACACCAAAGACAACTTGGATAAACTCGACTTCAAAGCGGATGAAGGAATCTTTATGGGTTATGCTCAAAACAGTAAGGAATTTAGAATATATAATAAAAGAAGCATGAAAGTTGAAGAATCAATCCATGTCAAGTTTAGTGAACTCACTGAGGATAAATCAAACATTAATGAAGATGATGATGATGAAGAAATAATTGAAGTAAGTCACATAGAGAAGTTTGAGAATCCAAAAGGTAATATCGTTATTGACCTTAGGATTGATCCTCTTGAACCTAAGGTGGAAGATGAAGAAGTAGGAGGGGATACCTCAAATTTACCGGATTCATATAAGTATAGGAAAGATCATCCTAAAGAGTTGATACTAGGTGAAACTAGCCAAGGCATAATGACTAGGAGAAAATTCAATGAAAATGCCTTTATTTCACAAGTTGAACCTAAAAATATGAAGGAAGCAATAAAAGATGAAGATTGGGTATTAGCTATGCAAGAAGAATTAAATCAATTTGAAAGAAGTGATGTTTGGGAATTAGTTGCTAAACCCAGTGATCATCCCGTAATTGGCACTAAATGGGTATTTAGAAACAAAATGGATGATAAAGGAAACATCACTAGAAACAAAGCTAGGTTAGTAGCCCAAGGGTATAGGCAAGAGGAAGGCATAGACTATGATGAGACTTTTGCCCCCGTAGCTAGGTTAGAAGCTATTAGGATGCTATTAGCATATGCATGCTATAAGGATTTCAAACTATATCAAATGGATGTGAAATCCGCATTCTTGAATGGAATAATTCAAGAAGAGGTCTATGTTGCTCAACCTCCGGGGTTTGAAAATCATGATTATCCAAATCATGTTTTTAAACTAAAAAAGCCCTTTATGGACTTAAACAAGCTCCTAGGGCTTGGTATGATAGGTTAAGTAACTTCCTAATTGAGAACGAGTTTTCAAGAGGAAAAGTCGACACTACTCTTTTTATTAAAGAACAAGGAAACCATCAATTGCTTGTTCAAATTTATGTGGATGATATTATATTTGGTGCTACTAACGATTCTCTTTGTAAGCATTTTGCAAAATTGATGGAAGGAGAATTTGAAATGAGCATGATGGGTGAACTCAACTACTTCCTTGGTCTACAAAACAAGCAAACTCAAGATGGAGTGTACATATCTCAAACAAAGTACACAAAGGATTTGCTCAAGAAGTACAAATTCGAGGATGGAAGAAGTGTGAGCACTCCGATGAGCACAAGTACAAAGCTTGACAAAGACGAAAAAGGAAAGCCGGTTGAGGTAACCAAATATAGGGGTATGATTGGTAGTTTACTTTATTTAACTGCTAGTTGGCCGGATATTTTGCATGCTGTGTGCTTATGTGCTAGATTTCAGAGTATGCCTAAGGAATCACATTTAATTGCCATTAAACGTATCTTTAGGTATTTAAAAGGAACTTTGAACTTTGGGTTGTTTTATCCCAAAAATGGATGTTTTGATTTAAGAGGGTATAGTGACTCCGACTATGCCGAAAACCTTGTTGATAGGAAAAGCACCTCCAGGACATGTCAATTCCTTGGAGATTGCTTAGTTTCTTGGTTTTCCAAGAAACAAAATAGTGTGTCACTTTCAACGGCAGAGTCCGAATATATATCGGCCGCTTTATGTTGTGCACAACTACTTTGGATGAAAAATACATTGAATGATTACAATGTTAAGTTTGATAAAGTTCCCATCCTATGTGATAATACCTCAGCCATAAGTATAGCACAAAACCCGGTTCATCATAGTAGAACAAAACACATTGAAGTAAGGCATCACTTCATAAGAGATTGCATCCAAAAAGAATTGGTATGCATTGAGTTTGTTCCAACAAATGACCAATTGGCTGATATCTTTACCAAATCCCTTCCCACCGAGACATTCGAATCAATTAGAACAAGACTAGGAATGATAAACATCAGTTAAGGGGATGAAAAGTGAAAATTTCAAAATAAGGGATACGTCGATTGATCGACGTATCAAAACAAGAGATCGACGTACGTCGATATCCGACATCGATCGATCGACGTCGTCGAATTCTGCAACTATAAAATCTCTGAAAAACGCGACCCTTCCTCATTTTTTACTCAAAAATTTCGGCAAAAACCCTACCAAATCAGGCGGTCCTCTTTCCAAAACCACTTCTCTCTCAAATTTCATCTCCAAATCAAGATTTAACTCATCTCTGCTCTTGATTCTTGAGTTCAACTCTTGAATTCATTCATCTCATCCAAGATTTCTCATCTTTCAAGCCCTAAAAACTCTTCAACATGTCTACAAGGAGCAAAAATACAACCAAAAGGCCAAGATCTTCTAGGGGCGGAGGAGAAGGATCTAGTTCCTCTCAAGGACAATCCTCTCAACCAAGGATGAAACAAACTGTGGATTTGAGTCAAGGGAGGGTCCTTGCCGAACTTAGAAGTGACCTCACCCTCTCAAACTTTCCTTGGATTAAAACAAAAGATGCAAAGGAGGCTTTGAAGGAACCTCTACCCCCGGGGCAAATAAGGTATATTACTAAACATTCTCAACAGTTGTATAATAAATGGGAAGATGATGAAAGAGCAACCATCCCACTCAAGTTGCTTAGAATTAATGATATTCTAAGCAATAATGAACTAAGCCCTATCATTGAGTGGTTAGATGTTCAAGAGTGGAGAAATATATGGAATGAAAATGAGATGTCAAAAATGTCCACTAGGTATACTCGACTATTTTTTGCAAATTTATGGATTGAATACATCAACAACCTTCCTTTAGCTTTACATTCCGTTGTAAATGGACGTCATATCAAATTGACAGTTGAAAAGATTTGCAACTTGATTTGTACCCAACGAAGGGTACTATGAGTTTGATGCATGGAAATGGGATACGGCTAGGTGGAAAGTTACTGAAGATGAGGTGAAAACTTTCTTAGGCTTTCATCCTAGTAAAAACACCAATGATATGCCTTTAGTTTACCGTACCCTTCTTGCCATTGTTACATTTTGTGTCAATGGTAAATCCGCAAAATTGCCTAGTAACCTCGACTTCTACATAGCATACCGAATAGCTAACCGCAAAAAGATTAACTTTGGGGATCTTTTTATGACAAACGTTGTGGAAGCCGCAACCAAACAAAACAAAGCCCTTCCCTATAGTAACCTAATCTATAGAATGCTTGTGAAGTCGGGTTTTGAAGTGGATGACACGGATGTTGACTACATTACCTACAAGGACTTCTATGATAAAGTCAACGTCCAACAAATACTGAAGTCGAGAAAAGAAGCGATGCGGAGAGAACGAGAGGAGGAAGAACGAGAAGAAGAAGACATTCCGGATGAGGCACCTATTCCTGAACCAGAGACTCATGCAGAACCAAGTCACTTGAGCTCAAATGTCCCGGAGCTTCAAGCTCAAGTTATCAGTCTCCAACAGGAGGTTGGCGAGCTAAAAGGCAAAGTATCTATGCATGAATCAAGATTTGCCAAGTTCAAGGCCAAAATGAAAGCGTGTATTCCTGGAGTCACGTTCTCCTCAGATGAAGACTAGACTGTTATTTCAGTTTGCTTCTTGTTCTAGCTTAGTTTGGGTTGACCTTTGTTGTGCATTTAACTTTAATATTGTTTGATGCTTTCAAAAAGGGGGAGAAAATGACATTAGCATTTTTGGCATTGTTTGCTTGTTGGCATGGTTGATTTGTTGCCTAAATGGTTCATTAGCATTATTAGCATTATTGGCTTGATGACATATTGCTTAAATGGTTATGGCTTGGCATGGTCGTAAGTGGCTTATATGTTAAAATAGTTAAATGCATGATGAGGTTGTTTGATAAAGAAATTCTTTTTGGCAAAAAGTTTGAAAATGGAAATCTTTGTAAATTGTTGGTTGGTTGAGGGGGAGCAAACGTAAGGAAAAGTATTTTGATTAGGTTTGAAATTGATTTTTGTTGAAGGTATAGAGTGCATATACTTAGGGGGAGATTGTTATTTTTCAATTTTGAAACATTCGGACAGTTAAAACGAAGCAAAAACATCTTTTAGAATCTTGGTTTTGAAATAATCAAAAAGGGGGAGATTGTAAGATTATAAAATGTTTTGATGATATAAAAAGATGTTTTAAAAAGAGCTAAGATGGATTTTCACACTTTAAGTTCGAAGCAAATTAAAAAAAAAACAGGTGCGAGACGTAAATCTCATAGATCGGTTGAAGAACGCATCACCCCCTCAGAAGGCACATGGCACGATCCATGAAAAGCTTGGTAAACGTTTGAGCTCTCAGATTCACGTCAAGAGACATGAATCGATCGACGTATAACTGAGAGACGTAGATCTCTCAGCTTAAGGTATGTCGATCGATCGACGTCTGACTGAGAGACGTCGATCTCTCAGCCAGGGATACGTCAATCGATCGACGTCTGACTAAGAGACGTCGATCTCTCAGCCAGAGATATGTCGATCGATCGACGTCTGACTGAGAGACGTCGATCTCTCAGCTAGGCATACGTCGATCGATCGACGTCTGACTGAGATACGTCGATCTCTCAGCCAGGCATACGTCGATCGATCGACGTCTGACTGAGAGACGTCGATCTCTCAGCTCTGGCACGTAGATCGATCGACGTCTCCAGAATTCAAAATTTTTTAAACGTTGGAACAAAATCCAAGGGAGATTTATAATGTTTTCTCTTTCCAATCTTGCTCAAAATTCTTGTGGACTTTAACCCAACCTATTACATGCTTCCTTGACTATTGTATACATGTCTGAGATTCTCTAGGGTGGCTATCCAAGATCAAATCACTCCATAGGGTGGCTAAAGACTATTTGGGCACTATCTTGACATTTTTGAAGATGAAGACTTGGTGGAGAGCCTCAAAAACGTGGTGAACTTCATCTATAAATAGAGGAGGCTTGGATGAAGCAATAACACACTTTCAACATCATCTAACTTCATTTACCATTGTTGTATATTTCTCTCATACTTGTAAATTTGTTTAAAGCTTGTCTAGCTTTTCTTTGATCTTCATTATTGTATATTGAGAGAAAAAGAGTCAAGCACAAGAGGAACCATAAATATTTGATCTCTTGCTTGTGCTTAGACTTGTGAGAAAGTGTGATCCTTACCATATTTCTTCAACCCACTGTGAGAAGTTCTTGAGGGAACTTTTGTTGAAGTTGTGAGGAAGCAAGAAGTTGTTCTTGCTAATAGCTGTAGTTGCTGTGGTTGCACAAGTGTGTTGTGCAAGAAGTTGTTGTTTTTGTGGCTTACACTAAAGTGTTAGTGTAAGTGTTGCTGTGGTTGTTCTTATTGTTCATAATAAGAATAGTAGTTGTTGAAAATCCACTTTGGAAACAAGGTGGTAGTGGAGTAGAATCATTTACGATTCGAACCACTCTATATCCGGTGTACTCATTCACTACTTCTCATCTTCATTCTTGCTCTGATTTTGAATATCCATTTTGAGTTGAGACAAACGAGAAAATTCCGCAAAAAGAGCCAAACACTCTATTCACCCCCCTCTAGAGTGTATTTCGGACCTAACAGAAACATGTATCTTGAAAGTCTAAACCATTACAGCAGTACATCACTGATAACAAAAGTCTCAAAAGGGTAATCACAGTAATAACGACTAATCCTCAAATGAATGAATGAACTGAAATAAATAACAACTATCTCAGCTAGCACCCAACACGTCCCTATATATCCCATTCAGCCCACTCGCCGTCGTCTTCAATAAATATCATGTCGTAGCTAGGCTCATCTGCAAAGACAAAGGCAGTACCCTTAGCGAAAAACGCTAACCCGCTTATAAGACATACGGGATCAACACATGGCAAGACATGAGTAATATATAACTCAAGGGAAATGTGGGGCACATGTCTTGTAAACTTTCAAATATATAAGCGGATAACATAATAAAGCAAGTACGGCAGTTTGCACGCAAATAAAAATTCACGGGCGATCAAATACCACTCACATTTATACCACATTGACTCTCGTGATGCATGTCAAAATATGCCCTACACTACACAATCACAAATGCATGAGCCATTTCTTTTCAAATCAGTGCAATGCATGTCACAATATCCGGTCTAGTAACTCGTAACCCTGTAACGCACCCCGGCTTATATTTCCATCCCGGTTAACGTTACAGGCTCGTTATGCTCTGTGATGCACCCCGGCTTAAATTTCCATCCTGGTTAACATCACAGACTCGTAAAACTCTGCAATGCACCTCGGCTTATATTTCCATCCCGATTAACATTGCAGAGGACTTTATACCCTGTAACGCAGCCCGGCTTATATTTCCATCCCGGTTAACGTTACAGTCTTTTGTGCCCTGCAATGCACCCTGGCTTAAATTTCCATCCCGGTTAACATTGCAGGTCACCTTCGCAAATCTGTGCCGAAGCACCTTTCTTTTCAAATCCATATGCAAATGCAAGTGCCATGATGCAAGACTCCTCGTTTCATTCTCATTTCTCATTCTCGTATGCAAATTCACGTTCACATAGGCAGTTCATGTACACATGCACAAGTATAAGCAACACACACGATTTCACTAAATTACGCATCATAACTTAGGCTTCAACCATCTCGTCAACACTTAGTCTTGACTCTAAGGTCCACAACTTAAGGCAATATCCCTAACCATCCTTCATTGAACTCTCAAACACCTCGTGCGTTCATCTCCTAATCCCTCTAAGTCGTACACATTAAAATGCGATTCGAAAACCCATTTCGAACTCTCCAAATTGATTCACCGTCCTAAGTCATGTTCCCGAGGCTTAAGCTACCTTAAATCAGATCTTAAGAAGTCTCTAAGGTCACCCAAAGACTCCCCGAGCTTCCCTCTTTCTTCCTCTATGTTCCCACAATACTGATGGACATCATCCCCTTACTTCGATCGATCGATGTGACATCATACCCTCACATCGATCGATTGATGTCTATCAGAGTACATCGATCTCTCAGCCTCTTCTACATCGATCGATCGATGTCCCATCAGAGGACATCGATCTCTCAGCCTCTTCTACATCGATTGATCGATGTCCAATCAGAGGACATCGATCTCTCAACTTCTTCCACTTCGATCGATCGATGTCCGTCAAGGGACATCGATCTCTCAGCTCACCTATACATCGATCGATCGATGTCCTTCAGAGGACATCGATCTCTGACATCGATCGATCGATGTCCACGTTTCCTCAAAGTTCCATCGGCGAACTTCTGCAGAACCATCAACCAATTGGTTCCAAGCGCGTTCCAATCCATCCACGCGTAAAACCTGCTAAAATCACAGACTTAAACTGCAGATTCAACGCTAAAAACATACCACCCAATGATTCAAACCTAGAACGTCGTTATTCCGACTGTCTCGATCCAAAAATCTCATCTTTTCCTTCATACCTCACGCAGCATGAAATCACAACACAAAAAGGGTTCAAGGGGTGGGGATTTGCAGGATTTCACATAAGCAACAACAACAACGAAACGATTTTTCATCATATAATGGCCATATCCAAATCAAAACACATAAATCATAAACAAATAATCATAAAACGAAACTACTGCATGGTGATCCGATTTTGATAACAAAATAAGCCATTTTTATTTCACAAATCGTAGGAACTTATAAGAAAGTTACTTGCCTTTGATTACTCGATAGAAAAACAAAGAACGGATGAGGTTTGGGTTGATTCCTGGAGAAAATCTTCCTTAGGGTTGCAAGGGCTTCAGAATCGCCTAGGAGTAAGGAAAGAAAGTTGCGTCGTGTGAATGGGGGAAGGAGAAACTGACGTTGTCAGTTTAATAGGAATTTAGGGTAAGATTTGATGTTTCTAAATTATATCTTTTATTTATTTATCTTAAAGGATAAACCTTAATTATTTAATTCTAAATTAAATACAAATTAATTCTAATATTTAATCTTCTCATTAATTTCTAATTAATCCTCATACTTAATTCCTAATTCATTACCGTTGACCGTCATTAATCTCCATTAATTCCTTCTTTGTCTTTTAATTATCCTATGGAGGGTGCGGGGCATAACATTCCACCCCCTTTACAAAAAGTTTCGTCCTCGAAACTGGCGTACCTTATTGGAAGAGATGTGGGTAAAGCTCCTTCATTTGTTCTTCAAGCTCCCACGTGGCTTCACGCTCCGTATGGTTACTCCACTGAACTTTGGCATACGGAATGATGTGTCGGCGTAAGACTTGATCTTTTCTATCCATAATCCTTATTGGCTGCTCTTCATAAGTGACGTCTTCTTTCACATCTAAGGGCTGGGCTTCAAGGACATGGTTTGGATCCGATACATATTTCCTTAGTTGAGACACATGAAACACGTTATGGACTTGGGATAAGCTCGGAGGCAGGACTAGTCGGTACGCTCTTTCGCCAACCTTACCGAGAACTTCGTACAGGCCTATGTATCTAGGGCTTAACTTTCCCTTCACTCTGAATCTTGCGACTCCCTTGGTTGGTGAAACTCGTAAATAAACCTTTTCACCTTCCTCAAATTCCAAGGGTCGCCTCTTTGTGTCAGCCCAACTCTTATTGCGATCTTGTGCTACCTTGAGTTTCTCCCTTATCAACTTGACCTTTTCCACTGTTTGCTCAACCAATTCGGGTGCAGTGATCATCCTTTCTCTGACTTCGTCCCAACAAACCGGAGACCTGCACTTGCGCCCATATAATGCTTCAAATGGCGCCATTCCAATTGCACTGTGATAGCTGTTATTATATGAAAACTCCATTAGCTTCAACATGCTATCCCAGTTTCCTTTAAAGTCCAAAGCGCATGCTTTTAACATGTCCTCCAAGGTTTGGATGGTCCTCTCGGATTGCCCATCCGTTTGTGGGTGGTATGCAGTACTCATTCTTAACTCCGTTCCCATAGCTTTCTGGAATGCCCTCCAAAACTTAGAGGTGAACTTGGGATCACGGTCTGACACAATGCTGACTGGGACTCCGTGTAGGCTCACAATGTTATCCACATAGATATTGGATAACTTTTCATACGAAGTACCATGTGGCATGGCTATGAAATGAGCCGTCTTTGTTAATCGGTCTACTATCACCCAGATCATTTCATTTCCATTGCGGGTCTTGGGTAGTCCCATTACGAAGTCCATCGTCACGTGTTCCCATTTCCACTCCGGAATTTCCAGTGGTTTCATTAGACCATCGGGTCGTTGATGTTTGGCTTTGACTTGTTGGCATACCAAACACCTTTCAACATACTCTGCTATAGAACTCTTCATCCCTATCCACCAATAGTTTCTTTTGAGGTCCTTGTACATCTTAGTACACCCGGGGTGGATAGACATCCTTGAGTTATGAGCTTCCCGTAACAACTCCTTTCAAAGCTCCTCATGGTTAGGTACACACAATCTATTCTGAAACCATAGACTTCCATCTTCTCGCCATTGGAAATCCTTTACTGGTCCCGCAGTTAGTTTGTCGCGGATTTCTCTCAGTACTGGATCCTCATACTGTACTTCTTTAATTCTGTCTACCAAGTCTGGGCTGATAGACAAGGCTGTAAGGACATTTGCCACTGAATCCACCAATTCAAGATCAAATTCCTCGATCTCCCTTTCCAACGGAGATTGTCTTACGTGGCTAGACTTTCTGCTCAATGCGTCCGCCACTCTGTTGGCCTTACCCGGATGGTAATCGATGGTCAGGTCATAATCCTTGAGTAGCTCTAAACATCTTCTCTGTCTCATATTTAACTCCTTCTGCGAGAACAGATATTTCAAACTCTTATGATCTGTGAACACGGCACATTTTTCTCCATATAGATAGTGTCTCCAGATCTTAAGAGCAAATACCACAGCTGCAAGTTCCAAGTTATGTGTTGGGTAATTCTGCTCATATGGCTTCAATTGTCTTGACGCGTACGAAATGACTCGTTCATTTTGCATCAAGACGCATCCTATAAACAGAAAGTTAATTTAGGACTTGCATAAGTATATACAATGCATTAATTGTAATGATGTACATACCTAGTCTTTTCTTGGACGCATCACTATAGATCATGAATCCGTCGGTGCCGGAGGGTTGTGCCAACACCGGGGCTGTGGTCAATCTCTTCTTGAGCTCAGTAAAGCTCTGCTCGCATTCAGCAGTCCATTCGAACTTAGTCTTCTTCTGCGTAAGTCGACTCAATGGTACTGCTATCGTTGAGAATCCCTCAACAAACTTCCTATAGTAGCCTGCCAAGCCTAGGAAGCTTCTGACTTCGGTCACATTGGTGGGTCTTGGCCATTCAGTGATGACTTCTATCTTCTTAGGATCTACTGAGATCCCATCTTCCGAAATCACGTGACCAAGAAAGGCTACACTTCTTAGCCAAAATTCACACTTGCTGAATTTGGCATAAAGCTACTGTTGCCTCAGAATTTGTAACACCACTCTTAAGTGTTCAGCGTGTGCTTGCTCATCGGGAGAGTATACTAGGATGTCATCAATGAATACCACCACAAATTGATCCAACTGCTCTCGAAATATGGTGTTCATCAAGTCCATAAAGGTCGCTGGGGCATTAGTCAGTCCGAAAGGCATCACTAAGAATTCATAATGCCCGTATCTAGTCCGAAAAGCGGTCTTAGGGACGTCTCCTGCTTTCACAAGTAACTGATGGTACCCTTGACAAAGATTAATCTTTGAGAACCAGCGAGCTCCCTTTAGTTGGTCAAATAAATCCTCAATCCTTGGCAGAGGATATTTGTTCTTTATGGTGATCTTGTTCAACTCGCGGTAATCAATACACAACCGCATGCTGCCATCTTTCTTCTTCACAAATAATACAGGAGCTCCCCAGGGTGATACACTGGGGCGAATCAACTTCTTGTCCAACAACTCTTGAAGTTGTCCCTTAAGCTCTTTAAGTTCAGCTGGAGCCATCCTGTAGGGTGTCTCAGATATAGGTTCGGCTCCTGGTATCAAATTGATCTCAAACTCCACATCTCTTGATGGTGGAACTCCCGGTAAGTCATCCGGAAATACATCTTTGAACTCATTGATTACCGGTATTTGATCCATAGAGGGAACCTCCTGCTTCGCATCTAATGCATATACCATAAATCCCTCTGCTCCCTTTTGCAAAGCCTTAAAGGCCTTAATCGCCGTTAAGTATACCTTCTTTGGAGCTTTGGTCATTTTGACATTTCCTTGTATCGTGATGTTATTCATCTCAGGGTCCTTGAGGGTCACTTGCTTGAGCTTACAATCAATATTGGCATGATTCTTGGTCAGCCAATCCATGCCCAATATTACATCAAAATCCTTCATCGGAATTGGGACTAGTGTCACTGAAAATAATTTTCATCCAACTCCAAGTCACAATCTTTGTACTGGTGGTGGGAAACCAGTACTTGTTCGCCGGCTGCTTGCACTCTAAAAGGGTTCTCAAGCCATTCGGGTAAACAGCCGAGCCCTTTGGCAAATCGCTTAGAAATGAAGGAGTGGCTAGCTCCACTATCAAATAACACATTGGCAGGTACTTTATTAACTAGGATCACACCTAAACATGAAAGGGTAGCACATAAAGACTTCGCATAAAACACATATTATCATTAACTTAAAAGACTAAAATTCAACTTAAGCTACTATGATTGAAATTAAGTTGTACCTGTCACGACGTTGGCGTCCTCCTAGACTTCAGCGTCTGTCATGGCATGGACTCTTGCATTGGGCCTACCTCTCTGCTGCGGAGCCGGCCCTGCTCCTGCTTGTGGCTTAGGATTCCATTCAGGGCAGTCCTTGATCCTATGGCCTGCCTTTCCACATTTGAAGCACGCACCAGTTATATTCCAACATTCACCCACGTGTCTCCTTTGGCAGTGTGGGCACTCTGCTGGTGCTTGGCGGTTGGGTTGGTTTGGTTGTGGTGCCCTTTGGATTGGCCCCGCTTGCCCTTTTCTGGGGATCTTGACCCAACGTCCGGGTCTATTACCACTTTGCTCCACCCTTGGCCTCTTGCTAGATTCTTCCCGAGCCTCTCTTGGTTGTGACCTGCGCATGTCACTCTCTACACGATAACAGGCATCTAGCATCTCCTCAAAAGTTTTCAAGCTGGACCCCGCTATAGCTGTCCGAATGCGGGGATTCAATCCTTCCTCAAATTTCAGCATTTTCATTCGGTTGTTTTCCAGTACCATGGGCGTGATTTTCCCAAGGCATGGAACCTATCTGCGTAGTCAGAGACGGACATCCTTCCCTGCTCAAACTTGTCGAATTGCCTCATCTTTTCCAGAATGGCAGTCTCAGGCACATAGTAGTCCTTGTATGCCTGCACGAACTGTCTCCATAGAATTGACATCTTTGGCAGCATGCCATTCCACCATGCATTGGCTCTGCCGATTAGTAATGGGGTGACCACATCCACCTTCAGATCTTCAGGCACTTGCACAAGCCTGAAGCATTTTTCCACTTCGTCCAGCCAGAACCCAGCCACTTCTGGGTCGGTGGTCCCTTCAAAGTTTGGGGCATGCATCTTGCGCATCTCCCCAATATAGTATCTGATGCCGTGCTGGGGAGGAGGTGGAGGAGGGGGTTGTTGCTGTTGAGCAACCCCTTGTGCTATTACCGTGATAGCATCAATCAACGCTTGTGGTACTAGTACTGGAGGTGGTGGTGGTGGGTCATTGTTCCCATTGCCACCATTTCCTTGGTTGTCACGTCTAGGAGGCATTTTCTGCAATGTCACGTTTATTAGTATCCAGCAGTTTCCAGAACAAGTACTTGGGTCCATAATGTGATACAAAGCGGAATTTACGAACTAAAATAATTAACATTTATTACTTGCACTTAGTCGCGCTCGTACACACACCCATCCCAATCAAACTTACATATAGAATCACATACTTAGACCTAAAGATCAGCTTAGGATGAAAATCATGACTTAAGACTTTGCATGTCATAACCTAGGTCTCCGAGGTAGATCTGAAGCCTAGGCTCTGATACCACCTGTAGCGCCCCGACCCGGACAGCGGAATCCGAACCGGTACACCCGTCGTAGCTTATTGAGAAGACTACAAGACGTCTCATCTCTCGAATACACATCATCAATGACGCAAGAGAAATAAGTGCGGAAACAGGTATCTTGAAAGTCTAAACCATTACAGCAGTACGTCACTGATAACAAAAGTCTCAAAAGGGTAATCACAGTAATAACGACTAATCCTCAAATGAATGAATGAACTGAAATAAATAACAACTATCTCAACTAGCACCCAACACGTCCCTATATATCCCATTCAGCCCACTCGCCGTCGTCTTCAATAAATATCATGTCGTAGCTAGGCTCATCTGCAAAGACAAAGGCAGTACCCTTAGCGAAAAACGCTAGCAAGTAACCCGCTTATAAGACATACGGGATCAACACATGGCAAGTCATGAGTAATATATAACTCAAGGGAAATGTGGGGAACATGTCTTGTAAACTTTCAAATATATAAGCGGATAACATAATAAAGCAAGTACGGCAGTTTGCACGCAAATAACAATTCACGGGCGATCAAATATCACTCACATTTATACCACATTGACTCTCATGATGCATGTCAAAATATGCCCTACACTACACAATCACAAATGCATGAGCCATTTCTTTTCAAATCAGTGCAATGCATGTGACAATGTCCGGTCTCGTAACTCGTAACCCTGTAATGCACCCCGGCTTATATTTCCACCCCGGTTAATGTTACAGGCTCGTTATGCTCTGTGATGCACCCCGGCTTAAATTTCCATCCTGGTTAACATCACAGACTCGTAAAACTCTGCAATGCACCTCGGCTTATATTTCCATCCCGATTAACATTGCAGAGGACTTTATACCCTGTAACGCACCCGGCTTATATTTCCATCCCGGTTAACGTTACAGTCTTTTGTGCCCTGCAATGCACGCCGGCTTAAATTTCCATCCCGGTTAACATTGCAGGTCACCTTCGCAAATCTGTGCCAAAGCACCTTTCTTTTCAAATCCATATGCAAATGCAAGTGCCATGATGCAAGACTCCTCGTTTCATTCTCATTTCTCATTCTCGTATGCAAATTCATGTTCACATAGGCAGTTCATGTACACATGCACAAGTATAAGCAACACACACGATTTCACTAAATTACGCATCATAACTTAGGCTTCAACCATCTCGTCAACACTTAGTCTTGACTCTAAGGTCCACAACTTAAGGCAATATCCCTAACCATCCTTCATTGAACTCTCAAACACCTCGTGCGTTCATCTCCTGATCCCTCTAAGTCGTACACATTAAAATGCAATTCGAAAACCCATTTCGAACTCTCCAAATTGATTCACCGTCCTAAGTCATGTTCCCGAGGCTTAGGCTACCTTAAATCAGATCTTAAGAAGTCTCTAAGGTCACCCAAAGACTCCCCGAGCTTCCCTCTTTCGTTCTCTATGTTCCCACAAAACTGATGGACATCATCCCCTTACTTCGATCGATCGATGTGACATCATACCCTCACATCGATCGATCGATGTCCATCAGAGTACATCGATCTCTCAGCCTCTTCTACATCGATCGATCGATGTCCCATCAGAGGACATCGATCTCTCAGCCTCTTCTACATCGATTGATCGATGTCCAATCAGAGGACATCGATCTCTCAACTTCTCCCACTTCGATCGATCGATGTCCGTCAAGGGACATCGATCTCTCAGCTCACCTATACATCGATCGATCGATGTCCTTCAGAGGACATCGATCTCTGACATTGATCGATCGATGTCCACGTTTCCTCAAAGTTCCATCGGCGAACTTCTGCAGAACCATCAACCAATTGGTTCCAAGCGCGTTCCAATCCATCCACGCCTAAAACCCTGCTAAAATCACAGACTTAAACTGCAGATTCAACGCTAAAAACATACCACCCAATGATTCAAACCTAGAACGTCGTTATTCCGACTGTCTCAATCCAAAAATCTCATCTTTTCCCTCATACCTCACGCAGCATGAAATCACAACACAAAAAGGGTTCAAGGGGTGGGGATTTGCAGGATTTCACACAAGCAACAACAACAACGAAACGATTTTCATCATATAATGGCCAAATCCAAATCAAAACACATAAATCATAAACAAATAATCATAAAACGAAACTACTGCATGGTGATCCGATTTTGATAACAAAATAGGCCATTTTTCTTTCACAAATCGTAGGAACTTATAAGAAAGTTACTTTCCTTTGATTACTCGATAGAAAAACGAAGAACGGATGAGGTTTGGGTTGATTCCTGGAGAAAATCTTCCTTAGGGTTGCAAGGGCTTCAGAATCGCCTAGGAGGAAGGAAAGAAAGTTGCGTCGTGTTAATGGGGGAAGGAGAAACTGACGTTGTCAGTTTAATAGGAATTTAGGGTAAGATTTGATGTTTTTAAATTATATTTTTTATTTATTTATCTTAAAGGATAAACCTTAATTATTTAATTCTAAAATTAAATACAAATTAATTCTAATATTTAATCTTCTCATTAATTTCTAATTAATCCTCATACTTAATTCCTAATTCATTACCGTTGACCGTCATTAATCTCCATTAATTCCTTCTTTGTCTTTTAATTATCCTACGGAGGGTGCGGGGCATAACAAAATCATCCACGATAAAAATTTGTAGTCAGCACAAATACTAAGAAATTAGGAATGGCGACCACTTCGTGCATCTCGGTTTTTATGATACATGCATTTCGACTCATCTTAGGGTTTGTTGTATGAATATCTCCTCAGCGGCGTTCCTGTAACGGGATACAAACAATTTTTAGATCTAGCCTTTATAGTTTTTCATTTCTTATCAAAGATTCAAATGTTTTCTTCAAATCAATTACTTTATTATGTTATGAAGAGCTAGACGCCTGATTATCTTTAGTAAGTTATTCCTGTCTTCTTAAATTAGTGAAATCTTGATTTAATTGAATTATTTGAATGTACCTAGTTTCTTAGTTTAAATTGCACAATTTCTGTGACTATCTAGACAACTACTACAATTTTACTCATTGATTACACCATTGCTGGCTAGTAAGTTTACTATAGTAATTGTTAATTGTCAAAATCATAACATGAGTGAACCCAAAAGAAAAGTGTGAGGATCACCTTGATCCAAGTGATGATCCTGATAAAAGTGAGATGCAGCCGTAAGGTGGAAGGTTTAATCAACGGATGATAAGGATTGGAGGACAGAAGTGATGCGTGTTGATGGAGAATTGCTGGATAGGCCAGAGAGAACACGTAAGAAAGGGGATGGCACGAATGTTTTAAACATGTGAAATTACTTTTGTAACCCTAACGTTAAATAGATAGATGAGTTAATTGCAGGACATTCTTGTAATTTCGTAGTAGTAGTTATTTTCTTTCTTCTCCTTCCAACGAGTATAACTGCTGTGAGGAGGCACAAGTTTTACACAGATTTTTCAGTTGTAATCTGGCTTGGAAATACGCATCCTGTGCTATTGAAATTGTCTCTTTCATTCTTCCTTATTTTCCTCTCTTACTCAATTATATTGTTTTCGCATCATTTTGCAATTGTCTTTAATCAATGACAGTTGATTGATTGCAGAACTCCAAAACGGTTCTTGGAGCATTTACATTCTTCAATATGAATTTTCACATGGCATCAGAGCAAATTGTATTTGTCTTGTGGTGATTGTTGATGAAATTTGGTACTTTTATGGCTTCTGATATGCGCTCACCAGTACATCGAATAGTCCTCATCTTAATGCATTGTTGGATCGTACTGAGGATCCTATATATATTCACCCAAGCAATAGCCCCTCGCTTGTGCTTGTGCAACCGTTATTAGATGGAAACAACCTTTACAGATGGAATATGACTTTTAGGATAGCATTGGAGTCAAAAAAACAAAGTAGGATCATTACTGGTGATATTGTTAAACCGGATGAAGGAAACTGAAGATATGCGGCATGGAGTAAGGCAAATAATATGATAGTACTGTGGATAGTTACTTCAGAGGTGCCTATAATAGGACAAAGCATAATGTGGCTAGACAATGCAATCGATATCTGGAATGATCTTAAGCACATGTATGAGAACGTCGATGCTTTTAGGTTGTCTGACCTACAATAGCAGTTTCATGCAATTAGACAAGGTGAGTCTTCTGTAACTGAATATTACACAAAGTTAAAGGTCTTGTCAGAAGAGTTGATGGTTCTCAGATCAATTCCAAGTTGCGCGTGTAATAGATGTACTTGTAATGTTTCCAGTCAGATTAACAAATTTGTACAGGATGATTATGTCATTAAATTCATCAAAGGACTTAATGAAGAATTTGAACCAGTAAAATTACAAGTTCTACTTTCAGTACCTTTGCTTGATCTTAAGACCACCTTTGCCATGGCTGTCAAACTGGAGAGAACGATGAATTAACCCAATTCACAAAGTCAGCTTGTTAATAACCCCACATTGGTGATGGATGTGAACAATGGGGGTAAATATAGTTCTTCTGGGGGTAGATCTATGAATTCTGCAGGTTCAGGGACAGGTTGGCAAAGGTCCATAGGAAGAGGTTACAGAAAAAAATTCCCAAGAGCAACTCAGGAAAATTCTAAGGCTCCAGTATGCACATTCTACAACTTGGTTGGACATATGGTTGATAAGTGCTATAAGAAGCATGGGTATCCACCTGGCTATAAGCAAAGGAGCCAGGCCAATTTTGTGGCCAGTGAAGTAGTTTCTGGTGCAGATTCTCATATACCTCCTATGATTACTCAGGAGAAGTATGTGCAGCTGATGAATTTGTTGCAGCAGAACAATGACAAATCCAAAACCAGTCAGGTGGAACCATAGAACAATGGAGAGAACCATGTAGTGATGTTAGCTCAGTGCTCCACTACTTTTGTTAAGGGAAAAGGTAATGTGTTGTATGATTGTTCAAATGTATGGGTTCTAGACTCCAGTGCCACTCTAATTCCTTCTGTCCAATTAATTCCAAATTAGTACAATTGTCAAAGAAGCAGCATGTTAAGGTTAGTCACATATGGAATGTGAGAGTCAGTGCATTCCTTGAGTTGAAGAACGTTTTACATGTGCCTTCATTTGCATTCAATTTACTGTCATTAAGTAAATTGACACAGTCTGGTGAATTTGATGTGTTCCTTCATTGCAATACCTGTATTATTCAAGAACGTGTGACCAAGAAGATGATTGGTTCATCTAGAGTGAATCAAGGACTATACCATTTCTCTGGATCTTCTCTTTCAGATCCTGAACCTAACCTTGGTTATAATAATCTTTCACAAGCTTATACTGCTTCTAGTGTCAAATCTTTGATTTGGCATTGAGGGCTTGGTCATTCTGCATATTCTAGGCCTTCATGAAATACACAAAATAGACTCTCAAGTGATTCCCTCTGAAGATGAGAAAACCTGTACCATATGCCCCTTGACAAAACAAAAGAAGCTGTCCTTTCTAGTTTCAAAATTTGTATCTCATGCCCCATTTGATCTTGTTCATATGGACATATAGGGCCCTTATAGGCACCCAACATTGTATAAACAATAGTACTTCCTTACTATAGTGGATGACTGTGCTAGATATTGTTGGATCTATTTGTTAAAATCAAAGTCTGATGTTAGAAGTATTGTTCAAAGTTTTTATGCCTTTGTATCTGTTCAGTTTGACACACCTATAAGGATCATAAGGACTGATAATGGGCTTGAATTCAAGCTAGATTCCTTCTATACTGAAAAAGGCATACTGCACCAAACCAGTCGTGTGTACACCCCTAGCAGAATGGTGTTGTTGAAAGAAAGAACTAGCATCTATTATATGTGGCTAGAGCCTTAAGATTCCAATCCAATATCCCTATTAAATACTGAGGCTTTTGTATTCAGCATGCTGCTTATCTCATAAATATAACACCCTCTCCTTCACTTAATCATCATACCCCTTTTGAACTCTTATCTCAGAAAGCCCTTACCTATTCCCATCTCAAAGTGTTTGGATGTCTGGCATATGCTTCCAACACCCTACCTTCTAAAGATTAATTTAACCCCAGAGAAAAAGGGTGTCTTTTCCTTGGCCTATCCCATACTACTAAAGGTTATATTCTTCAGGACTTAGAAAACTTCAGCGTGTTTGTTTATAGAGATGTACAGTTCTTTGAAAATATGTTTCCTTTTGGTAATTCATCCTCTGCATCTACTCCTATACACTCAACTGCACCATATCAACGAACTATATCCCCATACGTTTAGAGATGATCCATTCACCTAATCACTAAGGTTGGGTGGCACCATATAACCCTCATTCTGAACAATACCAGCCCTCGCAAAATCTGGAACCTAGCTCACCTGAACAATATATTCCTTCCCTATCTACTTCTTATAAAAGTGGGATGGTATCACCATATGCCAATCACAGTCCAAGATCATCCAATCACATCATAACTTACTCACCTTCTTCAGCATCAACAGAAACTTCATCATGATTGTCACCAACTAAAGTTCCCATTACCTCACTGAATATACCTCTGACTTTCCCTATACCTCAACTTCTTAGACAACCACCATCATACTTGAAGCAGTACTATTGCAATCAAGCATCAATGTTGTCCAGCCAGAACAAGACAGACAAGTTACATTCTAGCACCTCTAATCATAGTACCGCTCATTCTCTTGACAAGTACCTTAGCCTAGAGTCTTTGGTACCAAAGTACAAAGCTTATGCATTGAGCATTAGTATACATACAGAACCTAACCTTATGCAAAGGCATGTGGTGACCCTGAGTGGCAGAAGGCAATGGAACTGGAGATAGCAGCATTAGAGGCAAATAACACATGGAATCTAGTGCCATTGCCTAAGGATAAGAGGGCTATTGGATGCAAGTGTTTGCATAAAATCAAGCATAAAGTAGATGGAACAGTTGATAGATACAAGGAAAGACTAGTAGCAAAGGGGTATACACAACAATATGGGGTGGATTATCAAGATACGTTTTCACCAGTGGCAAAGATGGCTACTATGAGAGTGCTGCTGGACATGTTAGCAAGGAATGGCTGGTATGTACACCAGTTGGATGTGAATAATGCTTTCTTGCATGGAGATCTTAATGAAGAGATATACATGGCACCCCACCAGGGATAAAGCTGCCTCATCCTCACCTAGTTTGTAAGTTGCAAAAATCCTTATATGAATTGAAATAGGCAAGTAGAGAGTGGAATGCCAAAATAACTAAATTTCTGATTGCACAAGGATTTTTTCAGTCAAGAAATGACTATACATTGTTCACCAAGGTGATAGGGAAAACTCTGCTTGTGTTGTTGGTGCATGTAGATAAGGCAATAGAGGAGATCAAAGCTGCATTGCATTCAGAGTTTCATATTAAGAACTTAGAAGACTTAAAATATTTTTTGGGGATAGAGGTTGCCAGATCAAGAGAAGGACTATGCATAAACCAAAGAAAGTATACAGTAGAACTGTTAGAGGAAATGGTATTTCTGGGGGCTAAACCAGTTGTGAGCCCTATGGACAGACATGTGAAGTTGATGCACGATGACTCAGATCCCTTAAGTGATGTTACACAACACAGGAAGTTAATAGCGAAGTTAATATACTTAAAGATTACCAGGCCATACATATCTTTTACCGTTCAGCAATTAAGCCAGTTTTTGGATTGCCCCACGATAAATCATCTGAGAGCAGCACATGGGATGCTGAGGTACCTGAAAGGCTCCATTGGACAATGGCTCTTGTTTCCTAGCACAGGAGATATGAGGCTAAAAGGATTTGAGGACTCTGATTGGGCAAGTTTCCAGAAGACCAGGAGATCTGTTACTGGATATTGCGCGTTCTTGGGAGGAGCTTTGGTGTCTTGGAGAGCTAAGAAGCAAATACCATTCTCAAGGTCTTTAGCTGAGGCAGAATACAGGGCCATGACATTGGCTGTTTGTGAGGTGCAATGGCTGTTATACTTGGCAAGGGATTTAGGATTGAGAGACCAAGAGCCAGTAGAACTCTTTTGTGATAGTAAGAGTGCTTTGTACATTGCTGAGAATCCTGTATTTCATGAAAGAACAAAGCACATTGAGATATATTGCCATGTAGTAAGAGATAAGGAGTTAGAAGGAGTGGTGAAGCTTATGCATATACGGACTCAGTTGTAGCTTGCAGGCATTTTCACGAAACCATTAGACAGCAGAAGACTCACTGATTTGTTACAGTTTATAGGAGTTTACAATCTATACACCAAGTCAGGCTTGGGGGGGGGGGAGGTGTCACAATCATAACAGGAGTGAACCCAAAAGAAAGGTGTGAAGATCACCTTGATCCAAGTGATGATCCTGGTGAAAGTGAATTGCAGCCGTAAGATGGAAGGTTTAATCAACGGATGATGAGGATTAGAGGACGGAAGAGATGCGTGTTGATGGAGAATTGCTGTATGGGCCAGAGAGAAAACGAGCAGCGCGGCTACACTGCTGAGGAAGAAGAAATGGGAAGGCGCGAATGTTTTAAACATGTGAAATTACTTATGCACCCCTAGCGTTAAATAGATAGATAAGTTAATTATATGACATTCTTGTAATCTCATTGTAGCGGTTATTTTCTTTCTTCTCCTTCCATCGAGTATAACTGCTATGAGGAGTCTCAAGTTTTACACAGATTTTCTAGTTGTAATCTGGCTTGGAAATACACATCCTATGCTATTGAAATTCTTTCTTTCATTATGAGGAGTCTCAAGTTTTACACAGATTTTCTAGTTGTAATCTGGCTTGGAAATACGCATCCTGTGCTATTGAAATTCTTTCTTTCATTCTTCCTTCTTTTCCTCTCTTACTCGAATATATTGTTTTTGCATCATTTTGCAATTGTCTTTAATCAATCACAGTTGACTGATTGCAGAAGCTCCGAAACGGTTCTTGGAGTATTTACGTTCTTCAACATAAATTTTCACATTAATTGATCAATCTGTTTAGATAAAAGTGAACAACAAGAGAACCTAGGGTTAAATTTTTAGTAAATGTGTGGGTCGTAATCAACATGACTGAAGTTGCTTTCCCTGGTCTGCATGAACTAATGTATCGCCCAAGCTAATTAACGAATTAGAAGTTATAGTTGTCGTGGTTCTTAACATGCAAACCGTTACATGAAATAATTTGGATAGTGACATTTTCTGCATGTTAAAAATTGATTTTGTGTATGTATAAACTAATTAGTTGAGAAAAGATAGTAACATTGCTATCGAATTTTTTTATTTACTAGTTTGTATTTAATCTTTTTCATTTTCTTTAGTTAATTATAGTTGTGAAAGAACCCAACTTTAAGTGCAACTGGTATCTATTTATTCATCCAAGCTCCCTAGCGAGGACAATCGATATTCCCCTATCAGCAAAATTAGAATGGTTGTGTTATTGTTTGATGCATCGACACGTGTATCAGTAAAAGAAGCTTAATCTTTGTTACTTTCCTTTCAATTGTACTTAAACGAGAAATTTGACACATTTCATTCTGTATCTGGTAAGAGTATTTTTGGTGAAGATTTGGAAGAGAAAATGAGTAAGCGATCCGATAGGCTTGTGGTTCTTGCTTATATTTATTTTTGTTTTGGGTAGCTATTATAGCGATAGTCATGCTAATAGGCTTACATTACTAATACAATGTCTGTCATGTTAATATCGAATTGTGTATCACATTATTTATCTTATTATGTATCACATAATTTATCTGATGATGTATCACATTATTTATTCTGCCGCTATACATTATTTATTCTGCCGCATTATTTATCTTATTCTGTATCATATCTAATGAGATTTTTTTTTTTAACGGAAGGATGCCTTCCGAGCTTTATTTATGCATCAAATATCCCACGTTAAATGGCCGAGGGTAGCCGTTACTACAAAGTAAAATAAAAGAAAACGAAATCAAATGATCAGTCGTGGGACTACTAAGCTATCTATATTTCAAAAGAACGATGACTTCCCCGTCTGGTAACCATTGAGGACGGTGGGGGTGGTGGAAGATCCTTCCGAGCTCTGCGCTTCTTCCTAGTTAGTCTGCCAAGAAGAGTCCCGCCACCAGTCGATATCATGCGACACTCCATATCATCTCCCGCAATGAGCAAACTCTCGCGGATATCATCATAGTCATTCCCTTTACGTCGAGTATATAAGAGAGAAGCTTCATTGTCCGAACCTAGTGCCAGATCAACTTCCTCTTCCTCTTCCCGAAAGTGGTCTCGATAGAATTGTTCAATTAAGGGATCATGATCAACCTGGCCACTGGATGGCATTATCGCTAGTGGAACTGGCAATTCAATTTGAATGGATTGAATTTGGACTTCCAGAGGCACTGCAGACGGTGGGTTCATCTCTTGAGCATGTTGTACAGTCGTGTCTGAAATCTCCAAGGGCGGAGGAGATATGTGGACTGCTCTCTCTTCTATGTTAGATTCATCGGCCTGGATAGATAGTGTTATAGAGGAGGAAGTGTCTATCTGCTGCTGATCCTGTCGCTCTTGAACTTCCAATGTTGGCGGCACTAATAGTACAGGACATAAATCTGCAGTCAACTGTGAGAAAATCTGCGATATAGATGGATCTGCAGTAGTCATAGGGTGCTGCGATTCCTTAGCATCAGTGGATTGAGTTGTTGCCTTATGTAATTCTTCCCTATCATCAACGTCCTCTGCTCCAACAGTCTGTGTCAGATGCTGAATAGGAATAGAATCTCCAACAGGTTGTTCTGCAGCCTCTTTCTGAATATTTCCTTTAGGAATCCACACCTCATTCTTTCCTGCATTCTTTGTTGGAGGTGCTGGGGCATGACCCTTCGCATCGCCACATAAACCCAGTAAGAGACCAAACCGACGGCATTTGCTACAGTACCTGGGGAGATCTTCATACACAACTACTTGAAAGAAAGAGTGTTCTCCACAGTCTATAAATATTTTGGACGGTAAATCCATGGTGACATCCACTTCAACACAAAACCTCGCTACAGAGGGACGATGAAAACTTAAGGTAGCCGAATCCATCTTTAACGGTGTACCAATCAACTTTGCAATCTCATATAAGGTACGATAATCGTGGAGATGAATTGGAAGACCCTCAAGTGCTACCCACACCGGGACAATTGGGGTATCCAGACATGGATCAAAAGATGGAGTCTATTTCGTAACCTTCATGTCGTATCCCTGAAAACGCCAGTGACGACGATAAAAGAAATGCGTATAATCATCTTCGTTAACAAAGTTTAGCAGCACATGTCCCTCATCAAGAAGACCAATGTTAACTGAACTTTTGAACCCAATTCTTTCAATCGAGGCGCGTAAGCCTGCCATAGATGGTCGGCCACGCCAAAAGGCTCCAACCAAGGCGTACTTGAAGCGATTTGCAACAATGTCAATTTCATCTTGCGTAAATGAAACAGCGGGGTATCCTTTATATCGACCCGATTCATGCGATGGGAATCTGCCTGCAACTGCAGACGATACCATAGCCGCAAATGATTTGGAGAGTGGCGGCGGTCCCATCTCAGACCAGGTATGAATTCAAGACCAGTAGTAAATGATGTTGCAGCATTACAATTAATGGTTGAAGCTTGTGCAATAATTGGGGCTGCCGAACAACCCGTAGAGAAAACGCAGGAGCGAAGATAAGAAAATTACCGGAGGGAGTCGAGTCTGTCGCGAAGAAAGATTAAAGTTTGAAGCTTCAAAGTCGCAGATGAAGCGTGAAGGAGAATTGAAACAGAATTAAGAAAAGCCAAAGTCGATGAAGATTCAAGTGGAGTCATGGTGTAATTGCGAAATCATCTGCGCTGCCAGAGCTCTCCATTGAGCAAAGAAGAATACATATACATACATACATATACATATATATATATATATATATATATATATATATATATATATATATATATATATATATATATATATATATATAATATGCAAAGCAACGGACAAAGCCTTTGCAAACTTTATAGTGGGAAGTTTAGCAACTTATGCCATAAACAACATTTCATCAATTTGCTGTGTATCATATGTAATGAGATATGTTGTCATATGTATTGAAATTTTATCTGATGAGATATATTGTTCTGCGTATTGAAAATTTACTAAACTAATATGTAAGGGGTAATCTTATCGGATGAGATAAATGGTATAATATAGAATATGATATGGAATGTCTCGATTTGAACTTTTGATTCAGCATCTCTTGTTGATTTCCCAATGTGTAATAGACTTATGTAAATGTTAGCACCAGAAAACTTGATAAAAAGCTTTCAGAGATAAACAAAATGTAAGATTTATTCCACCAGCTAACAGATAAGAAACATACTGAGATATCTCACGAAAGTACACAAAGACATAACTCAAAAGTGCATACGCAGCTCACATGCACAAAAGGCTGATAAAATCTCCCAAGATAAACAACATACACTACTTAGCGTCTATCGCCAAGTACGTCAAGCAAACTGTCAAAGATGGAACAGTATAGCAGTGAATGGAGCCAGCTGACATTTCGTCGAACAAGCTGGGCTACGCTGGAGTTGCAGCTGGGTAGAGTGGTTGTGGCGAGCATTGACACGCTGAAGATCTCCTGGCAGTTGGTGGATTCGTTAGGAGTTGATATTGGTGATTCAAAGATGGCTTGGCACGTGGGAAACGGTTACAGTGGACGGAGGTGCGTGAGGTGAAGCCTTGGTGCGCAGAAGGGCCGAAGGAAGGAGAAGAAGTTAGCTGGCGGGAATCTTTAAATAGTGTGAATTGACATTTATGCCCTTGGTTAATAAGCTGAGCATGGACAGTTGTTTTGGACTTTCTTGTAATTTCATAGCTTTCTTCTTCAACCATATATACCCGCCTGTAACTGCATTTTGTGCAATGAGAAAAATTCAGTTTTCATTCTCTTCAATCCTCCTCTCTGTGCCCGCATTTGGCACTTCCTATTTTCTCTCTCTACTTTGTGTTCACTCTTTCGTTTGGGTGTTGGATCAATTGTTAGTTGAATTCGGATATCAATACTGATTGATCGTATGGTGAAAATTGACATGGTATCAGAGCCAATCTGTTGAGATTGTAATTTTGATTTTGTTAAACTCAGTCAATGGCCTCTAGTTCCATCAGTTTTGGAACTATGGATCCTGCGGAAGATCCTGTGTATGTGCATCCGAGTGACAGTCCGTCACTGGTGCTTGTGCAATCGCTGTTAACGTCTCAAAACTATCATGGCTGGAGTAAGACTCTTCGAAGAGCTCTAGACGCTAAGAACAAAACTGGTTTTCTGGATGGCACCGTACAGAAACCCCCAGAAGGAGACCGCAAGCACAACGCTTGGATTAAAGCAAATAACATGGTGGTCTCGTGGATCACTAACTCAGTGAGTCCTTCGATTGCTCAGAGCATAATGTGGATTGACATCGCTGCTGATATCTGGAAAGATCTGAAACTCAGGTATGGAAATGCAGATGCCTTTAGACTTTCTGATATGCAGGAAGAATTTTACTCAATTAGGCAGAATTCCTTGTCTGTTACTGACTACTATACTAAGCTTAAGACCATATGGGAAGAACTTAGTGTCTTGAAATCTTTGCCCTCCTGCACCTGTAATAGATGTACGTGTAATGTCACTGGTCAAATTAGGAAGTTTGTTGAGGATGATTTTGTGATAAAATTCTTGAAAGGACTATCAGAGGAATATGAACCTGTTAAGGCATAGATGTTGCTTATAAGTCCATTGCCAGACATCAATGCTGCTTTTGCAATGACAGTTAAATTTGAGAGGAAGATTACGTACACCAGTGGACAAGCTGTGTTCACTAATAATCCTTCACCGGTGTTGAATGTGGCAGATAGCCAGTATGCGTTTGGTAATTTTCAGGGATCCAAACAGAGCATACTTGGAGGAAGACCTTCAAGAAATTTTAGGGGAGACAGTGTGCAGGTGCAGAAATTTGGTAGTGGAAAACGTCCTGTTTGTACTTTCTGTGGTTTTACAGGACACACAGTGGATAAATGCTATAGAAAGCATGGATATCCACCTGGGTATAAACCTAAGGGGAGAATAAATTGTGTTGGCTTTGAGGAAGCCCAGTGTGGCAATGCTGATCAAGGTGAGCAAGTTGAGGGAGGTGAGCAGACAGTGGCACAGCAGTCCCTGGCATCACAATTGGCACCTAGCCTTACGTCTGAGCAATACTTGCAATTGATGAATTTGCTCAAGGAACACCAGAGTAGAGGTAATGTTGAGAGAGGAGTTCAAGGAGAAGGAGGACAGTCCTTGCATACCGTAATGTCGGCTCAGAAACTGCCTGCCTCTGGTGTGTCAGCAGGTAATGTTGCATACAGAAACTCTAACATATGGATTTTGGATTCAGGTGCTAGTGATCATGTCTGTTGTTCCCTTAATTCTTTTGATTCCTTTCTGCCTGTTAAATCTTTACAAGTTAAATTGCCTACTGAATCTCTTGTCCAAGTACTTCATGTTGGAACAGTCACAATTAATCCTCATCTTCAGCTTCACAACGTTTTTCACATCCCGTCTTTTCATTTCAATCTAATCTCCATCAGCAAACTTGTCAAAGAAAACCAATGTAGCATTCTTTTCCAATATGATCATTGCTTTATTCATGACCAGAACACTATGAAGATGATTGGTTCAGCTAGAATTAATCAAGGTCTATACAAACTCTACGGGTCACCACAAGGTTCAGACAGAAACAACACTATAACCCAGTCAAGTCTTCCCAGTTCTATTCTTGCAGCTCATGCATTCTCAGATTCCAAGTCATCCTTGTGGCACTCCAGGCTTGGACACATGTCAATTTCCAGAATGAAAGAAATTCAGAAGAAAGATCCTGCAGTTGTCATCCCCTCAGCCCTTCTTCCATGCCACATCTGTCCTCTTGCTAGACAAAAGAAGCATCCATTTCCTGTTTCGCTTTCTAAGTCTGTTTCTATTTTTTCATTAATTCATGTTGACATCTGGGGACCATATAGATACCCCACCATGTACCATCAACAATATTTCCTTACTATAGTAGATGATTTCAGTAGATACACATGGGTCTACTTAATGAAAGCAAAATCTGAAGCTCGAGGAATTTTGCAAAATTTTCATACTTATGTGTCTGTCCATTTTGATAAACGCATTAAGACCATCAGGACAGATAATGGTGTTGAGTTTAAGATGAATGATTTCTTCTCTGATAAGGGGATTATACACCAGACCAGTTGTGTCTATACCCCTGAACAAAATGGCCTGGTTGAAAGGAAACACCAACATATCTTGAACGTGGCCCGTGCCTTAAAGTTTCATTCCAATGTTCCTATACAGTATTGGTGTTTCTGCATTCAACATGCAGTTTACCTTGTTAACCTTACCCCATCACCAGTCTTATCCAATAAAACTCCTTTTGAGCAACTTTTCTCAAAACCTCCATCATACCAAAACCTGAAAGTCTTCGGATGCCTGGCCTTTGCTCTCAATACTTGTCAAACCAAAGGGAAATTTGATCCCAGATCCAAAAGGTGTCTGTACCTTGGACACTCGTATACCTCTAAGGGTTATATATTACAGGACCTGGCCACTAAAGACATATTGATATCAAGAAATGTTGAGTTCGATGAACATTATTTTCCATTTGGAACCACATCTTGAGCATCAGCAGCCTAGCTCAGATCATCCACCAGAGCATAAATGCCCCCAATCCACTCCTACACACTCTGACTCCTTGTCTGATCCAATTTACTCTCCCACACCACCGAACACCTTCGAGCCATGCTTACAACCTTGTCTCACCCCAGCCTTATCTCCACAAGCTAATCCAGCCCATGATAATACCTCTTACTCACAATCATCAGACAACACTGATCCATATACATACTCACCACTCTGTACCACACCTCCATCAATTCTCCCAACTAGTCCTGTTCGTGCTAGCACTCCTCCATCATCTTCCCTTCATTCACCGTCTTCACATGATCCTGCCTCAAATCAACAATCAATTCCCATTAAGTCCATCAACATTGACATACCTATCCCTACTAACAACAGACCTATTCGACAAAAGAGAATGCCCTCATATCTTCAAGATTTTTACTGCAATCAATATGTTGTTTCTCAGCCATCACAAAAGCCCAGCACTGTTCACTCCTTGAGTCATTGTTTCTCCCTGCAATCACTAACACCTAAGTACAACTCATATGTTTTAGCGTCTGGCATGCACACAGAGCCAGCAAACTACTTAGAGGCAGCCAGTTCCTCCGCTTGGCAGGAGGCTATGCAGGTAGAAATTGCAGCGCTTGAGGCCAATAAAACTTGGACTTTAATGCCTTTGCCGCCTGGGAAGCAGGCTATTGGATGCAAGTGGGTTTACAAGATTAAACTCTTAGCAGACGGGACCGTGGATAGATACAAAGCTAGACTAGTGGCCAAAGGCTATACGCAGCAATACGGGATTGACTATCAAGAGACATTTTCACCTGTGGCGAAGATGACAACGGTGAGAATGGTCTTAGCCTTAGCCTCCAGTAAGGACTGGCATCTTCAGCAGCTGGATGTCAATAATGCTTTTTTGCACAGAGATTTACACAAAGAAATCTACATGGTTCCCCCGCCAGGTTTGATGCTTGATGATCCTAGGCTTGTCTGCAAGCTGGAGAAATCTTTATACGGCCTTAAACAGGCCAGCCGTGAATGGAATGCAAAACTTACCACGTTCTTACTGGGAAAGGGATTCACTTAATCCATGAATGACTACACGTTATTCTATAGAAACACTTCAGACTGTTTTCTTTTGGCACTTGTCTACGTGGATGATATTATTTTGGCTTCTCCCAGCTTGTCACCAATTCAGCAACTCAAAGCTGAGCTGCACTCTGCCTTCAAGATCAAGGACCTTGGTGACCTTAGGTACTTCCTGGGGATTGAAGTAGCCAGGTCACAAGGGGGGTTAATCATAAATCAAAGGAAGTACGCACTTGAGTTGCTCGAACAGACTGGATTTCTTGGATCCAAGCCGATCAAAACACCCATGGACACTAACGCAAAACTCACACATGATGATTCTCCAAGAATACTAGATGTTGCTGAGTACAGAAGTCTGGTTGGAAAGCTCATCTACCTTACCATAACTAGACCTGACATTGCATTCCCAGTCCAGCAGTTGAGCCAGTTTCTGGACTGTCCAACCCAAGCTCATCTGAAGGCGGCACACAGGCTACTGAGGTTTATCAAAGGCACGGCAGGGCAGGGCCTTCTATTCCCAGTCAACACGAGTCTTAAGCTAAGGGCATTTGCAGACTCTGATTGGGCAGGCTGTACAGAAACTAGAAGAAGCGTCACGGGGTATTGTGTGTACTTAGGAGATTCATTGGTTTCTTGGAAGGCCAAGAAACAGACAACAGTATCTAGGTCGTCTGCAGAGGCTGAATACAGAGCCTTGGCCTCGTTGGTGTGTGAAGTGCAATGGCTTCTATATCTAGCTAAGGATCTGAACATAAAGGACCAAGAACCCGTTGAAGTGTTCTGTGATAGCAAAAGTGCTATGCACATAGCGGAAAATCCCGTGTCCCACGAGAGAACCAAGCATATAGAAATAGATTGCCACATTGTTAGAGAAAAGGTGAAGAACGAGGTGATAAAGTTGATGCCCGTTAGGACGGACTTACAAGTTGCGGACATTTTCACTAAGGCGTTGGATTTGAAGAGACTTGAGTACTTAAGTGGAACTCTTGGAGCTTGTAACATATACAGCAAGCCTTGCTTGAGGGGGGGGTGTCAAAGAAGGAACAGTATAGCAGTGAATGGAGCCAGCTGACATTTCGTCGAACAAGCTGGGCTACGCTGGAGTTGCAGCTTGGTAGAGTGGTTGTGGCGAGCATTGACACGCTGAAGATCTCCTGGCAGTTGGTGGATTCATTAGGAGTTGATATTGGTGATTCAAAGATGGCTTGGCACGTGGGAAACGGTTACAGTGGACGGAGGTGCGTGAGGTGAAACCTTGGTGCGCAGAAGGGCCGAAGGAAGGAGAAGAAGTTAGCTGGCGGGAATCTTTAAATAGTGTGAATTGACATTTATGCCCTTGGTTAATAAGCTGAGCATGGACAGTTATTTTGGACTTTCTTGTAATTTCATAGCTTTCTTCTTCAACCATATATACCCGCCTGTAACTGCATTTTGTGCAATGAGAAAAATTCAGTTTTCATTCTCTTCAATCCTCCTCTCTGTGCCCGCATTTGGCACTTCCTATTTTCTCTCTCTACTTTGTGTTCACTCTTTCGTTTGGGTGTTGGATCAATTGTTAGTTGAATTCGGATATCAATACTGATTGATCGTATGGTGAAAATTGACACAAACCAAATGATCAAAGGCACACAAATCCATTGAGAAACCAAAGGGTTCACTTAGAAGGAGGTGGTGCAAGATTAGGAATGGCTGGGATGGCAGTAGGAATGGCTGGAATAGCGGTAGGAATGGTGGGAAAAGTTGGCAAAGCATTGGCGGAGGGTAGTGGAGGGATTGTCGCCTGAGGAATGGTGGGCATGGTGGGTAATGGTGGAAGCTGTGTGGTTGGCAATGTGGGCTTTGGAAGAGATGGAATCGTAGGTAACGGTGGCAATGTGGCCGGTATTTTGGGCAATGCCGGCTGAGGAAGTGATGGTATAGTAGGTATTGCCGGCATTTGAGGGATTTGTAAAAGATCTCGTGCCGCGTCTATGCTATAGAATGAAAGGCTTATAATAAAGATGTTAACAACGAAGTGTTTCATGATTGCAGCCATATTTGGGATTGTGAGTGAAGAAAGATCTAAGGTTGATCAATTTCTTTGCATGCAATTGAGCTGATGAAGAATGTTGTATCTACAATTCCTTTTTTTATAGGGAGAAACAAAGGAGAAATACTGCTAAGTTTAGGTTTTGTGGATTTTAGCGTTGTTGGCCATGTTCAGAGAAAGTCCAAGTTAGTTGGCTTGTCTCGACTAGATTCAAATCTTACGTTGATATATTAGGATATTCTTTTCTGGTAATAAGATAGGTTAGCTACTATTGAGGAAAAAAAAAGATAGGTAGATCAACGACGCCGACAACAATGCTCATTAAATTAAAGGTTCTTGTATGTGACATAGTACAAGGGTGGATGTATGCAGCTATACATATGTATTAGAAACACACAAATGTAGTTTTAGGATGACATATAATGAAAATTGCGTCAAGCTGTGTCGATCAACTACTATTCACAATATAAGAAGCGCAACCAATTTAGTGATTCATTTTGCTTTATTTCATCATATTCTAAAGTTAAATAAAGTGTATCCGTATCAACGACATCAAAGAATTACGCTGGTACAAACGTCCTAGGAAATCTTCTGAAACGTTTTCCTTTCACAAAATGTAAACAATTAGTTGTTATTTTATTTGTTGACACTTATATGAATCTGTATATGTATTTTATATATCTTAACTTTTTTTCTGATAGTATTTATTTAAATTCAAATAATTTGATAACTAAAACATTTTGTATAATATGTCTTAGAGAATTCGAATGGATGAGTTACCTGATGGAAAGTAGATCAAGATAGGCTCAAATTAAAGATATGATTAGATAGTGATAAAATCATACCATATCACATTTTGTCATCACGTATCTTTATATTAATGAAGTTGCCTTAGATAGAATAGTATAGAGGCTAAAAAGTAAGACATGTTGTAATACCATTATGCTCAATGGACACTGCAAGTTTTTCATTCCAAATATCTAACGTGGTATCAGAGTGGGACTTCTGATCCATAGCGTATAGGACAGATAGATTAGTTTTTCCACCAATTTTTGATATTGTTCCTTGTCTACTAAAGACGCTTCATTTGTGATTCTAAGTTTTAGGTTTGTTGTCATCGGAATACTGCTTGGCTTGCAGTCGAGCATTTCTACCTTTGTTAGTAGATCAAGTATGTACTTATTCTGTGTTATAAAGAATCCTTTGCTCGATAACTTCAGAGCTCCTAGGTCCTTCATCTCGAATTCAGCAAACAACCTTTTCTGGAATTCTGAAATCTTTGCTTGATCACTTCCGGTAATAATCATATCATCCACATAGATGATGAGACATGTAACCAGCTTCCTTCTTCTTTTGAAAAACAACGTATGATCCGCAGTACTCTGTTTGTATCCATTCACTTTCTTGACTAATGTAAACCTCCCGAACCATGCACGCGGAGACTGTTTCAGTCCATAGAGAGCCCTCTTTAGTCGGCAGACTTCGTTTTCCTGAAACTCGCTTGAGAAACCAACAGGAGCTTTCATATAAACTACTTCTTTCAACTCACCATGTAAGAAAGTATTTTTTTATATCAAACCGGTTCAGTGGCAACTCTTGATTTGCAGCTATAAAGAACAAAACCCGGATGGCATCACTTTTTGCGTCTGGTGAAAATATTTCTGAGTAATTAGTTTCGTATGTCTCAGTGTATCGTTCGATTGTACCATCTGCTTTATATTTCACTGTGAACACCCACCGAAACCCTACTGGTTTCTTGCCCTGAGGTGAGTCACATTTTCTCACGTCATTCTTCTTTAGAGCCTCCATCTGTATATTACAATGAGGTATGTTACTGGCTATTTTGGCAGTATTCGGTATGTAGTCCTGACACAAAGTAGTAAATAGACTCCTGGCTGCCTCCTCTTGAGCTGGATTTACTGGATTCCTTGACAACCGAGTAGTTCGCTCGGGTGAGTATCTTCTTAGTGGTCTTCCCCTATTTTCCCTGGGTGGAAGTTTTTGTACCTGTGACTCAGACGAGGCATTGGAGATAACATCTTCAATGACCACATCGTCGATATGTACGTTACTTACCTCTTTAGGAGCACTCATCGAAGAAGATTCATGTGATATTTCTGACACGTATGTCTCACAATTTCCAATAGTTCCTACAACAACATGGCATAGTTCATCAAACCACCTGTCTAAATACTCCCCAACAAAATGAAGTCGTAGAACGAAAAAATGACTTCTTCTTGAAATGACCCGGACAATGCTTCTTAAGTCTTAGGCCCCTACTTTTTCCTGGCCTAGAGCCATCACTACATTCGTATATCTTCTTAGTCGTCTGCCCACAAAAATTCTTCACCAACACACACCGTTACAAACACTCTCTTCCCAAGTCAGCATTCCCTCAATATTAACTCTCCCCCCCTCGGGTGTTTCGGTGGTTCGTTTACATACACACTCCTAAGGGTGAACGCACCAAGTTTGACCCTTGTGCCAAAGAGTGCGTCTTTGCCAGTTATGCCACTCATAAAAAAGGGTATAGTTGTTATAACCCTCAGACTCATCGCATTCATGTCATTATAGACTGTACTTTCTTGGAGACTGAGTATTTTTATGGTTCCCAGTCTTTGGTACAGGCAGAGACTCCATAACAGGGTGTGTCACTCGACTGGTTACACAACTACAGGTTGTCAGAGACTTTCCAACAAGGTGAAGTAAATGGTGCCACCAAGCAAAGTCCAGACAACGTTGGAAGGACTGACGTGTCACAAACACCCCATGAATCTTCTTCGATGAGTGCTCCTCAAGAGGTAAGTAACGTACATATTTATGACATAGTCATTGAAGATTTTATCTCTAATGCCCCATTCAAGTCACAGGTACGGAGACTTCCACCTAGGGAAAACATGGGAAGACCACCAAGAAGATACTCACCTGAGCAAACTGCTCAGTTGTCAAGGTATCCGGTAAATCCATCTCAAGGAGAGGCGGCCAGGAGTCTACTTACTACTTTGTGCCAGGACTTCGTACCGAAGACTGCCGAAATAGCCAGAAAGATACCTTATTGGCATAATGCAATGAATATATAGATGGATGCTCGAAAGAAGAATGAGACGCGGGAAAAACGCAACTTACCAAAGGGCAAGAAACCTGTAGGGTGTCGGCTGGCGTTCACAGTCAACTATAAAGAAGATGGTACAACTGAACGGTAAAAAGCCCGATTGGTGGCGAAAGGGTACGCTCAGACATGCAGAATTGATTACTGAGAAACGTTTTCACCAGTCGCAAAAATTGATACAATCAGGGTTTTGTTCTCTATAGCTGCAAATCAAGAGTGACCACTAAACCAATTTGATGTAAAAAATGCTTTCTTACATGGTGATTTAAAAGAAGAAGTTTATATAGAAGCTCCTCCAGGTTTCTCAAGCGAGTTTTAGGAAAATAAAGTCTACCGTATAAAGAGGGCTCTCTATGGACTGTAGCAGTCTCCGCGTGCATGGTCAGGAGGTTTACATCAGTCATGAAAGAGAATGGATTCAAACAGAGTAATGTAGATCATACGTTGTCTTCAAAAGAAGATGGAAGATGGTTACATGTCTCATCATCTATGTGGATGATATGATTATTACTGGAAGTATTTCCTCGGGATAGAAGTTCTCCGGAAAAGTTTGTTTACTGAATTTGAGATGAAGGACCTAGGAGCTCTGAAGTATTTCCTCGGGATAGAAGTTCTCCGGTCGAGCAAATGAATCTTTATATTACAGAGAAAGTACATACTTGATCTACTAACAGAGGTAGGAACGCTCGACTACAAGCCAAGTAGTATTCTAATGACAACAAACCTGAAACTTAGAATCACTGATGAAGCGCCTTTAGTAGTCAAGGAACAAGATCAAAATTAGTTGGAAAATGGATCTACCTGTCCCATACGTGATCATACATTCCTTGTGCAGTTGGAGTTGTGGGGCAGTTCATGCATAAGCCACAAGAAGAGCATTGAAAGGGAGTGATGCATATTAGGTATCTCAAAAGGACTCCAGGACATGGGATATTCTTTAGGAAATATAGACATATGGATATATAAGTCTACACTGATGCGGACTGGGCAGGCAATCCAACTGATAGGAGGTCTATGTCCGCATACTTTGCACTAATCAGAGTTAATCTTGTCATTTGGAGGAGCAAGAAGCAGAAAGTAGTCGCATTATCAAGTGCTGAAGCTGAATTTAGGGGTATTGCCAAAGGAATCATGGAGGCCTTATGGTTGAGGAAGTTATTGCAACAGATGGGTTCTCCACAGAAGTGTCCAGCGCAACTAAAGTGCGATAACAAGGCGGCGATAAGTATCTCTGAAAATCATATACAACATGATTGAACTAAGCATGTTGAGATAGACCGGTGCTTTATCAAAGAAAAGCTTGAGGATGGTGTTGTTGAAATTCTTTTCGTGCCCACATAAGATCAACTGGCTGATATTCTTATCAAAACAGTAGCGGAAATATGTTTAAACTAATACTTGGCAAGTTGAACATTGGAGAATGAGATGCTTAACTTGAGGGGGAGTGATGGAAAGTAGATCAAGATAGGCTCACATTAAAGATATGATTAGATAGTGATAAAATCATATCGTATCACATTTTATCATAACATATCTTTGTATTAATCATGTTGCCTTAGATAAAATAATATATAGGCTATAAGTAAGACTTGTAATATGATTATATTCAATAGAAAGTACTAGTTTTTCATTCAAAATATCTAACATTACCATGTGTTAATGAGATTTGGTGGCCAAAGTCTCGTGACCCAATGTTTTCACTGTCAAGTGACGTATTCACTTATTATTCTATTACAGAGAAATAGTATGTGAAGATGGCCCCAATTGCAGGATCGCATATTTTAAATTTATGGACAAAAGAATTTCGCTTAGCCATTAAAACTATATTGTAGTTATGATTTAAATTATAATAACTAAAACATGTTTGGATTCATTTATATTACATTTTTTTGACTCAATTCATTTAATACAATAAGCTATCAATAAATATATTATAAAATAATCATACCATATTCCTATTAATCAACTGTGCCAATCTCTTTAATTTTGAGAATGTCAAGTTTTTCAAATAAGTGTTACTCGTCCACATCCTATTTATGTCAATCCCGAAATGTTTGTCCAGAGTTCACAAATGGTAAAGCAAAATAGTTGAAGTATTAAATTGTCCTAATTAATGGGGATGTCTTAATGCGGACAATTTTATCAAATTTCAAGCTATTCAAAGAAACAAAGAAACAATCGCGCGACCAGAAGTAGAAAAACAGAAAAAGTTGAGAGGAAGAAGGAAAATCTGGTAACTGCTCATTCAACTTTTAAGTCTGCAGCAGTTAGTTTTAACCAACGAAACAGAGAGGCAAAAAAAATCAAAAGCACTTTACAAGTTTGCCCTTGGTTTTATATCATTTCACTCTATTAACTCAGTGGTACAATAGTCATTTCAATATGTTTAAACTGCTCCCGCCTGATCCTCCTTCTTCTACATCAGATTGTAGCTGCAATCCAGCTTCTTGATCTTTGTTTTTTCAATCCAACGTGTCCATAATATCCCTCGACACTCAATTCCAGCTATGATCCAACGGTCCTCTACTTCTCTATGTTACTTTAATCGGATTATGCTACTTTGGGAGTTGAATTGCTTGCTTTCATTGCTGCGCTCCTTCCACTGCCTCAAGGCGCTGTTCATCAGCTGCAACCCTGCATCCTTCAACACTCTTTGTCAATCCTGACCGTGCAAACACATTGTAGACTCCTAAAGCTGCAATCATGATGCTTAACCTCCTCGAATCCAAAGGTTTTGTGAAAACATCTGCTAATTAAAGTTCTGATTGGCACAGGAATAATCACTCCTTCTTCAAATTTTTCTCTCACAATGTGGCAATCTATCTCGATGTACTTGGTCCTCTTATGAAAGACAGGAATTTCTACGATGTAAATTGCACTTCTGTTATCAAAAAATTACTCCACGAGTTTTGGATGCAATACTTACAAATCCTTTAGTAAATAGAGAATCCATTGAACCTCACAAGTTGAGAGGCAAGAGCTCTATATTCAGCTTCAGATAAAGACTTCGAGACTGTGGTCTGTTTTTTGGCCTTCCAAGATACCAAGGCATGTCATAGGAACATACAATAGCCTGTTACTGATCTTCTACTCTCTATACAGCCCCAGTCCGAGTCTGAAAATGCTATTAATTTGAGTAGTCCTTTGCTAGGAAAGAGAAGTCCTTGTCCAAGAGACCCTTTGAGGTACCTTAATAGCCTTAGAGCAGCCTTCCAATGCATCTCTGTAGGTGTATCCAAGAACTGATTTAGTTGATGTACAGTGTAACTAATATCTGGTCTTGTGATCGTTAGATACAACAGTTTTCCAATTAATCTCCTATAGTTGGACACATCTTCACAGGTTGGTGGATCATTGTGTGACAATTTCAATTTTTTCCCATTGGTATGTTAATAGGTGTGGAGGCCAGGTGTCCAGTGTCCTCTAACAATTCTAGAGTATATTTCCTTTGACACACCATGAACTCCTCCTGAGACCTGGCCACCTCTAAGCCTAGGAAATATCTGAGCTCCCTAAAACCTTAATTTTAAAAGCAGAATAAGGACCATGCTTAAGAGACTGAATAGTATGTAAGGAGTCACTAGCAACAATAATGTCATCGACATAGACTAAAAGCACCAGAAAGGATCCTTGGTGTTATCTGGTAAACATGGTATAGTCATTTTTAGACTGTGTGTAGCCTTCAGATGTGAGAAAAGAGGTTAATTTCATATTGCATTGTCTGCTAGCTTGCTTGAGACCATGCAGTGACTTGTGAAGCTTACAAACAAGACCGGGTGTGGTGTTGAAGCCTTCAGGAGGAATCATATAGATGCCTTCGTCTAAATCTCCATGTAAGAAGGTATTGATGACATCTAGCTAGTGAACAAACCATCCCTTAACAGCTGCCAAAGCCAACAACAGACGAAATGTGGTCATCTTAACCACAGGAGAAAAAGTGTCCCTGTAATCAATGCCATCTTGTTGAGTATATCCTTTGGCAACAAGTCTGGCTTTAAATCTCTCAACATTGCCATCAGCCTTTCTTTTGATCTTGTATACCCATTTGCATCCAATGGGCTTCTTACCAGATGGTATTGGAACAAGACTCCAAGTATGGTTAGCCTCTAAAGCTGCTAGCTCCAAGTTCATAGCCTCCTGGTAATGCACTGAACCAACTGCTTGCTGATAAGATTGAGGATCTTGTTGTAGACTAACATTAAGCACATAGTTTTTGAATCTAGGAGCTAACTGATCCACAGGGTAATATTGTTCAATGGGATAATGTACAGAAGAACAACTAACATACGATGTAGACAAGTGACTACACTGACAGTCATGTGAATAAGATGGTGGTTTCTGAGTTTCGATGGGACGTGTGAGCACATTATATGAAGATGGAGTGGTTGTAGGAGTACGAGGAGAAGAAGATGTTGTTGGCATGAACATATTATCCTCTTGTCTAGACAAGAGGAATATCAATGGTGATATGTGTATGTGATGAGGAAGGTTCAGCTGATTATGTTGAAGTGGATATATGATCATGAGAAGGAGGGATTGGAGCAAGAAAGTTGGGTGATGATGATGATGATAAATGAGGAGTTGAATCGTGAAAGAGTGATGAAGGGTCAGGTGTTCCAGGTAGCACTGATGAGGATGGAAAAAATGAGAAAGGCCCATCTGTGAAAGAAGAAGGTTGGACAGGAGTGATGTAAGGAAAGTGGGTCTCCACAAACTGCGAATCCCGAGAAATTAGGATAGCTTTAGTTTCCAGGTTTTGCAAAATATGCCCCTTAGTTGTAGAAGGAATTCCTAAGAAAAGACATGGAATGGCCCTGGAAGTAAACTTGTGCTTATTAGGTGTAGTGTTGTATGCGTAGGCAAGACAAACAAATACTCTAAGGTGCTAGTATGAGGGTGATTTTTGGAAGAGAACTTCTTAGGGAGATTTGTGTGATATAATGGGGGTAGGGATAAGGTTTGTTCGGTGCACTACATGTGAAACAGAAAATCCCCAATGGGACATAGGTATTTGTGCTTTTAATTCAAGTGATCTAGCCACCACTAGCATATGCTGGTACTTCCTCTCCACCAAGCCATTTTGTTGTGGGGGTATAAACACAACTTGTTTGGTGGATAATGCCATGCTTCATGAAAAACTCCAGCATCTTAAATTCCACAGCATTATCAGTTCGAGTACTTTAACACTTCTTTAAAATTGGGTATGCACATAGTGACAGAAACTTTGAAGCACATGCTTAGCCTCAGCTTTAGACTTTAGGAAATACAGCCAGGTATATCTACTGTAATCATCAACAATAGTACGATATTATTTCTGTGCATACAACATAGGGTGCCTATTTGGGCCTCATATGTCTACATGAACCAGATCAAAGGGTTTGACATAATTTGAAACAGAAACAGGAAATGGTAATCTTTTTAGTCTAGCTAATAGAAAAACTTTACAAGGTTCATCACGACAGTCTGCTGGAATGGAGGCATCGTATCTGTGAATTTCTTATATTCAGGAGCTTAAGGCATGCCCCAGTCTGCAATGCCACAACATGGCTGGAGTAGTAAGAAAAGAAGCTGTAAAGCAAACAGACCTCTACTGTGGTGTCATTCCATGAAGATAATACAGACCATGAGATAATAAAGCTAAACCAATCATCCTCTTGAACAATCGATCCTGGATGAAACAAGAGGAACCAGAAATTTGAATGAGCAAATTAGAATGTGAGGCCAACTTGCTTAGTGAAATCAGGTTATGGGCAAAAGATGGCACATATAAAACATTAGGTAATGTAAGTAAAGAATTAATTGCAAGTGAACCAATATGAGTGGTTACAACAGAAACTTTGTTTGGAAAATTTATGACAACATTGGCTATATGTCTAAAGGTCAATAAAAGAGCAACACTGGAGGTAGTGTGATCAATAGCTCCAGAATCCAAAATCCATGTACTTGAAATGTTAGAATCAGAATTACCTTTCATCTTACCAACTTGAGCAGACAGCACAATGCTTTGTGCAACTCCACCTGCACTCCCTTCTGAATGCTCATCTTGCTTGTTGAGCCAATTAAGTAGCTTCTGGTTCTGCTGGGGAGGGTCATAATCAATGACTGTAGCGTTTTGTTCATCTTAGTGTCTTGTGGTTCATCAACTATAATTTTTGCTGCCTCACTAAAATTCACTTGGTTCTTGGCTTGAAACCAGGAGGAAAACCATACTTTTTATAGCATCTATCAATCATGTGTCCCTGCATTCTATAATGAGTGCATTGAAATTGTCTCATTCTATCAACACTAAATCTTCCTCCTCCTATTTTAAAGCTTGTCGGCTGTCCTCTACCTGAATATGCAACAAAATTATCTGACAATTGCCTTTTTGTCATCAAGGCAGTAGGATTTCCATCAAAGGTACCACCACCACTATCAGATAACACCTTCCTTTCATACTTAAAGGGCACAGATAAAGTTGTGCTTTTGTCAGGCAGAGGTGTGAGAACAAACACTTGAGATTTAACTAGTTCAAAATCATCAGTAAGACCTTTGACAAATTTAATGACACAGTCACCTTCTACAAACATTTTCATTTTCACAACAACATCACTATTACACCCTCTGTAGGTACATGTGGGAATATGCCTCACAACCATCAACTTTTCCCAAACAATCTTCAAAATTTAGTGAAATACTCACTAACACTCAACGTCTCCTGTTTAATACTATAGAATGTCTCCAACAAGTCTGATAATCTAAAGGTACCTGTGCTGCCATACCTTAGTTGAAGATCATTCCAAGCATCATAAGTACTGTCAAACCACATGATGCTTTGAGCAATTGAATGAGACACTGAATTCATCATCCATGACTGCACCATTGTGTTAGCTTGTCTCCAAACTGAATACTGAGGATCATTTACGGGTGGCCGTTGAATTGTGCCATTTATGAAGCCAACCTTGTTTTTAACAACTAGCGCCATTTCAAAGGTTCAACTCCAAGTGTGATAATTGTGTGAATTCAACAGAAGTTGGAGTGACTAGACTATCATTAGGATGCAAATAATAAGGGTTCTGCAACATATTCTCAGGAATCGAGTTCTGATTCCCCTTAAACCGAACACTACGTTCTGCAAGGGACTATCACCTGATGAAACTTGATTCAATCTAAAAGTTGACGGACTACTGTTTTGTGCTGCGATCTCACTGTACAATTTAATCAACCTTTCAACAAGAGAAATTAAACTTCACTCAAATGAACATGGCGATTCAACAACTACAGTGGACACACACATTACGAGCAACCCAACTCTCTGATACCATGTCAAATTTCAAGCTATTCAAAGAAACAAAGAAACAATCTCACTACCAAAAGTAGAAAAACAGAAAAAGGAATGTTGGGAGGAAGAAGAAAAATATGGTAACTGCTCATTCAACTTTCAAGTCTGCAGCAGTTGGTTTTAACCAATGAAATAGAGAGGCAAAAACAAATCAAAAGGTTTTACAAGTTTGTTCTTGGTTTTACATCACTTCACTATATTAAATTAGGGGTACAATAGTCATTTGAATGCGTTTAAACTGCTCCCGCCTGATCCTCCTTCTACCTCAGATTGTAGCTGCAATCCAGCTCTTGATCTTTGACTTTCCAATCCAACGTGTTCATAATATCCCTCAGCACTCAATTCCAGCTACGATCCAATGGCCCTCTACTTCTGTATGTTACTTTAATCAGATTGTTCTACTTTGGGAGTTGAATTGATTGCTTTTATTGCTGCTCTTCTTCCACCGCCTCAAGGCACTATTCATCAGCTGCAGCCCTGCATCATTCAACAAGGTTTTTAAATTTTAAATACTCCAACCTGTCCTAATTAATGGGGATATTTTTAATACTGATGGTTTTTTAAATGTTAATGTGGAAAGTATAAAATTTTAATAGTATTTCAACTAACTGTAGAAACTAAACATCAAAAATAAAAAGATGCTCTTATTGGCTGGCTATTTGAAACTGACATTTTCAGTTTTTCCTTTCTATTTTATTAGGATTATTGCCCAAAGATTGAGTTTTAGCTGCTGCTTTGCTTAATATTTATCACTAGAAATTTTGTTGAAGATATTAGTAAAAAAATTACTTGATGCATTGGCAGTAAAGCCTCCTAGGTCTAAGTCCATGGATAAATACAGAAATGAAAACTCCATCTTCTTGTCCATATATTTTTAATGACTCATTATTAAACCTACAGACATATTCATGTATAGATTTGTCTGTACTGAGCAACATGTCCTCCTCTTCCATCTCGTCTACCAACGTCTGAAGCTCCTCAACTTGAGAAACAACAGTGTGAAAATCAAACATTTTGAAATACATAAATTTGCAGATAATAAATTTCTTAGCGCCAGCATCTTTCGTGTGATATTTCTCATCCAAAGGCTACCACAAAGACGTTGCGGTTTTGTATGTACAATACAAACCATATAAGGAGTTTTCTAAGCACTCCAAAATATGACTCAAACAAACATAATTGTTGAAGTTCCACTCTTCAACAAATAGTTTTTTTTGCATATTTTTGGTCTGGTCCTCCTCAAGATTCACCACAGGTGAGTCCTCGGTCAAAAACGCGGCCAACCCCATGGAAGGCAAGGAGAACAACTTCTTCTGCTGCTAGTTCTTAAAGAAGCTCCCACTGAACTTCTTCGATTTCTCCACATAGGCAATCACAGGAACCTGTGCAGGAGGAGTATGCATCGGCACTCCAGCATTTGGTGCCATTGGAGCAACACTCTGTACGTCTGCGCCTTGAACAGATCTTGAGCTTGCATTCTCAATTAAGTTTCTGTAACACGTGAAAAACAAATGAGAATTAGTACAGAATCAATAACTAATAAGTCTTAAGAATTGTTCGAAATAATTCAAGTCAGATACAATTGACTTGTGTACAGTCTGCTTGTGAAATAAACCAATGGCCGACCTGCCGAGCTTAGTTCAGCATGGATTGATCTGACAGGTCAAGACATTTCTGATAGTGCAATTGAGTTTGCATTCTGAGTAGTCGGCCGATCTGCTAACCTGAGCACAATAACGCCTCAGACCAGTAGTTCTGTACTATCAGCTTTCCAGTCGATCTGAATTGAAGTCATATTAGATCAATCCAGTCATTGCAATTGTATTTGCGTTCTGGACTAATGTTCGACCTACTGACCTCAACACTTTAGCACAACATAACAGTTGTGCTGCTGCTTTAACCGAGCTCAGCACACTAGAAGAGCTCAGCACGGTAGTGCTTCAGAACAACGAATGCTCTCAGCCAAACAGCAAAGCTCAGCACACAGCAGAGCTCAGCTCTGCAACACTGTACAACAACAGTGCTGCTTTATCCTTTAATTAATTGAGTCGCAGCACAAAACAGAGCTCAGCTCGGTAATAACCATAACAACTCAGCTGAGCAGAGATCCGAGGTGAGTCTCGGACTCTGTCCTTAAGACGTATTGCTCTGGTATACTGTGCCCAACCGGATGGAGCTATCGTCTCTCAGGATACAACAGAAGTCAGTTCAGATGAGCGACACTGCAGCTTATGAACTCAACAAACCTGTAAGCTGCCCTGAACTTCTCGGATTACTAAAATACAGAATGTTTTTCCGTATGCGGGAGAATGAATATGCAGAGAGGGATTGCAGAGAAAGGAGAAGAACTTCTGAATTTCTGACTAAATGTGTGTGACCACAAAGGTCAGCTTGGCCATAATTTATTGGAAAATTCTGAGGTCATTCTGTTACAGTCAGTTCAACTACAACCGTAGGATCATATACTTGGTCGGTCCGAACCCTTGGATCAGATAACTGCACCAGGTCTGTCCTCAACCATCGGATCAAATAAATGTTCAATCTGCACCATTAGATCATAATGAATTCGGGTCAGCTCGACCGGTTAAAGCTCAACAACATTTCAAAATTTAACCTTCACCTATCTTAACAACCTTGAAGTTTGAACTCAAACAAACTCCACCCTAGCTGATAAGATCCGACCCACTGCTATAGTACCTGGTCTGCAGTCTGTAGTCCGCAATCTGGCTTGTAGCCCAGTCTACAACATGAGCCCATCAGGTTCGCAGCTCAATCCACAACCTGAGCTCATCAGGTACGGGCCAAACTGAGCTGACTTTTCCTCTTATTCTGAGCATTAATTTCTCATTCACTGGTATCAAAATTGATTGATTCAAAAGACTAAAATTATCTACTCGTTGCACAGATAATTAAGGACTCAGTAGTTTCTATTTATCATTAATTAAACAAATCATAATCTTAGCTCAAAATACGTTGCTAACCATAGTTTGCAACTTGGCCGAATTTTAATTTCTTTCCAATTTCTCCAACAATATAAAAATGAAATAAGTGATTGGCAGTATCAGTTGTCCCACATAAGCATCTATTTTAGGGACTTTGAAGTGTACAAAACTGCGATGGTCACAATTCCTTGCGAAAACAGGCTATCAAGTATTATCTCGTTGTACCCTGATGGGAGAATCACTATTTGTTTCACAGTCTTGTTCCAAAACTCCTTGCTAAGACGTCCGTTTGGCTCATACATTGGCCTTTTAGAACGAGATCTGTTTTGCTCCCCCATAACAGGCTAGCCATAGTAAGGGGTCTTCAAAATCTTTCCTGGTCGATCAGGGCTTATAGTGTCCTTGCCTTCTTTCCATTTTATTCTCTCCCAACTCTGGCTGGCCTCTATGAGCCGTCAAGAGAGATATATAAAGATTATGCACCAGAGGAAGTAGGATGATTAGTTGGGTGTGTTGTTGGCCTCCGCGTTGAAGAGGGTTGGAAGGCTATGCAGCTTTACCATTCTGTGCTTTTAAGTGAGGGGTTGTTGTTTGGAACAGCTCAAAATTTTCAGGGTAGAGGTGTTGTCCTGCTAAAGTCTGTTATGCACTGTAGAGAGGTCCACTAAGAGCTATCACATGAAAGTTATTACTGGCTTGTGGAGAATGAAAGGATTGTTCTTGTTGGTGGTTAGTCCTTTCCTCTAGGGAACCTTAGATTCTCCCAAACACCAAGCCTGTCTCACACACTTAATGTAATCACCATCATTCTTCAAAGGAAAAATAGTTAGTAAAATGAAAAAAGAAACTTCAACAATTAGAAGTTCCTTCTTCTAACGCTAAATGACGAATCTGGTGTTCGTCAACGGATGATCCAAAAATTTTTTGACAAGACTTAGTAAACTTTCAGGCTAAGGGATGAACCATTTTTTGTGTGAATATCCCAAATAATAAGTAAAGTGTGTGAATGTTTCAACGTTTTAGTCAAGTGATCTCTGTAAAACAACTAAAGATTAGAGGACCATGGAACTTGACTCCAGGAAAATACTATGATGCTGTAGTAGTTATGAGATTTTAAGGTAAGCAGATCTCGATAAGCTCCCTAGCTTATGTAAGAAAGAAATAAGGTTCAGATCCTTTATCGATGGGTGGTAAGGTTGTATTTACAGTTGATCGGGGAGAGGCCAACTTGGATAGCACAATGAAATACGTGTTATACTTGTTGATTGATCCAAGTTGATTGGGTATTGTACTAGACTCTTACGCTTGCACCATGTGCTTAAGGACTACGGAGGCAAGGACTTGCATTGATGCAAGTTAACTGGTGCAGCACCTGGATGTTTTAGTCTTCTATTACTGCGGGCAGTACTACATCAGAAGCATGTCTTTGGTGCTTGAACGATGGTCTTCAAAGTACGAAAGATCATATGGGTCCACTTTTAAGGTAACTCAGACTGTTGTGAGCCTGTACAGTTGCTTATCCGTTCTAACAAAGCGTCCCGTAAAAAGGTCTGGTTAGTGGATCACGAACCACAAAAGTCTAATCTGCGGGAGTATTGCCGAGTGCGCTTTCCATTTTGAAGCTTTGAAGCTCATTGCTTTCTGAGGTCCTCTAAGACAATGCCGAATTTCTCAGATATGATTGGTTAAAAAAAATCTTTAATTCAATCAATTAGACGATAACATATATGACTTGGTTTATTCTTCATTAGTTTTGATTGCCAAATTTCAATAATCATGGCTCAATTTATCCTAACTAACCTTACAAGATGACAAGTCCTACATAAGTTATTCTGACATATTGCCGGCATCAGCGGAGGAAGATATAAGATTAGACTTATGAGTGCTTTAATGAATGACATTGTTTTGGTTAAGTTTGTATAGTCCGACCTAGTATTATGTGACAAGCTTGAAATTGACTATGTAAACAGGTTCTTCGATCGACTTAAATTTGTCTAGTTTTTGACTTATGAAATCATTAGAGTTGCACATGAACAGGATTTTCTTTCTTGTTGGTTCATATGTATGATGTTAGTCGGTCCTAATTCTATGTTTTGTTGTGTTGTGTCCGAGCATTTGCAAAGTCTAAAATGAAATTAAGAAATATTTCGAATTAATACTGCTGAGATTTGCATGGTCGGATTTGTAGAAGTAAATGTAGTTTTTATTGATTTTTATCATTTAGAGTTGATGATTGCTACATTTATAGTTTCTAGTGCAATTTAGGAGTCGATTTTAACTTGCAAAAGAGATAAAATTCGTAAGAAAGGATCCACGATAAAAATATATAGTCAGCCCAAAAACCAAGAAATAAGGAATGGCAACCACTTCATACATTTTGGTTTTTATGAAACATGCATTTCGACTCATCTTAGGATTTGTTGTATGAATATCTCCTCGGCCGCGTTCCCGTTAACGGAATATATGATATAAGTGATATTTATCTATATTTTTATATCTTCTATTACTTAATTTGAGTAATATTTTGACACTTTATCAGTAAAAAATGATTAATTTGGATTTTGAAGCTTGCGTCGAAATAATTGGGAACTAATGATTTTAGCTAAATTAACTATATATTTTTTGAGCTTATTTGAATTATTAATTAAATGAAACTATTTTCTATGTTAGTTAGCTAAATAAATAAATCTTGAGATTAGTTTATTGTATTGGAACTACATGTTTTTTTATTTTAAATACAGAAAATATACCCCATAAATATCAAGATAAAGACAGACTTCTTTCAAGAAGATATGATTAAATCAAGAAAGGAAGATCAGATTTATAGGATATATCCAAATAAAATAGAAGAAGAATATGAAATGAAATAGAAAGCCTGGGTAAAATTCCTATATAATCATCACGCACAACACAAAGGAGAACCGGACATTAATTTTCCCAAAAACCAGACACAATTCCTGTTGAAAGAGCTTCTGGGCGGTGTGAGGAAGATCATGGAGATGGGAAGCGTTGTGTTGATATGAACAATGTGCAGTTAAATTAGTGCAGCAGGTTGTAACCACATGGATTTAGTATCAAGACGAAGGTTCATTTTGTGTGATTGAATAAGTGACTTGTGGAATGGAGGTGTGATGTTGGTTGTGTCAGCTATCATTCGCAGGAGACAGAGGTGGAAGAAGAAGTTGGGACGCGGGGATGTTTAAAAACCAGTGAAATTACTATTTTGCCCTTTTGTTTGTAATATGTACAGTCGGTTAAGTGAGGGTAGTTTGGTAATTTCGCATATTCCTTCTTCTTCCTGCATTGTATATAAACCAGGTTACAGCTGTAACCTGGGTAAGACGGTTACAAAATTGCAGTAGCTTTCTTCTGCTCATGGATTGCTCTCATCTTCTCAGCTTCTAGTTTCTTCTTCTCTTCTCCATTTGTTCTTCCGTTTATTGAATTTTGACATGGTATCAGAGCCTAAGAGCTTGTGATCAGTGTGTTTTTCGTTGGTAAGTATTGTGAGTAAAGTTTTTTTGTATTTTGTTGATTCCTTTGATTTTGATTGGATTGGCATCTCCAAGCAATAATCGGAGTGCACCTGCAGATAGTCAATCGCAGAATCTAGTGTTTGGATCGAGAGTGAATCAGAATCCAAATGTTGAGAATTTGACGGAAAATCCTTACTATCTACATCCTGGCGATAGTCCTGCAACGGTGTTGGCACGACCACCTCTTAATGCTCACAATTTCCGTATGTGGAGCCATATTTTAGAATGGTGTTGCTGGTAAAGAATAAAATAGGCTTCATAGACGGTACAATCCCCAAACCTTTGGAAATTGATCCTCAATATCCTATGTGGAGACAGGTGAATTCTATGGTTCAATCTTGGATAATGAATTCAGTTTCTCCTTCTATTGCACAAAGTATTATGTGGTATGATAGTGCTGTTGATATGTGGAATGACTTGTTAAGATATGGTAGTACAGATCCTTTCAGATTGTCTGAGTTGCTTGAAAACTTCTATTGTGTTAAACAAGATGTTATGACTGCGACTGATTACTTCACTAAGATGAAGGTTGTGCCGGAAGAACTTATGGCTTTAAGGTCTGTGCCTATCTATAACTATAGAGGTTGCAGGTGCAATGTAACTGCAGAGATGAGAAGGTATGTTGAGAGTGATTATGTCATCAAATTTCTAAAAGGACTTAACGATAATTTTGATCCAGTTAAGTCTCAGGTTTTTGTGATGACACCTCTACCTGATATTAACACAGCTTTTTCCATGGCTTTGAAATTTGAAAGAAAAGTGATGTCTAATTCGTCATTGGTTTCTGTGGATGGCAATACTGCACTGATGAATAAAATGGAGAATTCAGAAGCTATGGCTTCTAACGTATATGTGAAAAGGCAGCAGCCTGGTGGATTTAGGAGAGGAGGTGGCAAGTTTAGTTCTTGTGATAATAGAAAGTTTCAATGTACCTATTGTGGTTTGACAAGACACACCATTGAGAGATGCTTTAAGAAGCATGGATATCCACCAGGATTTGGTAGTTCCAAGCCTAGAGTTAATATGGCTGAGGTGAATGATGTTGAGGTTGAGAAGAGTATCCAGTCACTCATGCTAACACCTCAACAAAATCAGAGGTTGATGAAGTTGTTAAGGAAGCAAGATGATGAATCAAAGGGAGATGCGAAACCTGATGTTCAAGGAGTTGTCTTGTCTGCTCAGGTTGATAAGATGGCAGGTAACACTCATACTAGTGTTTTAAATACATGGATTTTAGACTCTGGTGCAACTGATCACATTGCATCTCATCTGTCTTTGTTTTCTTCCTACAAGCCTGTTAAATGCATTACAATCAAACTCCCTACGAAGTCCACAGTATCACAACGCACATTGGCACAGCTGCAGTTAGTCCTACTCTGATTCTTAAAGACGTTCTATATGTCCCAGCTTTTGCCTTTAATCTTCTTTCTCTCAGTAAACTTACTTCTGATCCTAGTCTACTTATTCAATTCCATTGTGATAATTGTTTTATTCAGGATCAATTGTCCAAGAGGATGATTGGTTCAGCTAAGTTGTCCTATGGTCTATACTATCTTCAAGGTACTGCTGTTGTGAATCCTAGTCCAGTTTGTCTTGCCACAGAGTCATCTGATTCAAGCAACTACTTATGGCATTGCAGGCTAGGACATGCTTCTGTTCCTAAAGTAAAAGAGCTGCAGAAATATGATAGTTCAATAAAAGTGTTAGATTCTGTTGTTCCCTGCTCTGTTTTCCCCTTGGCTAAGCTTAGGAAACTTCCCTTTCCAGTTTCTTCTTCTGCAACTGAGAATTCTTTTGACTTGGTTCATGTTGATATTTGGGGACCTAATAAACATCTCACGTTGTTTGCTCAAAGATTTTTTTCTTACCATCATTGCTGATTACAGTAGATATACTTGGGTTTATTTGTTGAAATCCAAGTCTGAGGTTAGGCCCTTACTACAAAATTTTTTCCAACTTGTTGTCACTCAGTTTGAGAAATCCATTAAAATTCTTAGGATAGACAATGGCCAGGAGTTTAGCATGCCTGATTTTTACTTGAAGCATGGCATGATTCATCAAACAAGTCGTGTATATACACCACAGCAAAATGGTCTAGTTGAAAGAAAACACCAACATATACTTATTGTGGCACGTTCCTTAAAGTTTCAGGCAAGCCTGCCTATGCCTTACTGGGGCTTTTCTATTACACATGCTGTTTACCTTATCAACCGAATTCTAACCCCTATATTACATCACAGAACCCCTTTTGAGATGTTGTATCAACAAAAACCTATGTATCAATAGCTCAAGGTGTTTAGATGTTTGGCATATGCCTACAACCATTCACCTAACAAGACAAAGTTCACTCCCAGGGCCATCAAGTGTGTCTTTCTAGGATTTCCATCTTCTACCAAAGGCTATTTGCTGCGAAATCTTGAAACCAAAGACGTACTCATATCTAGGGGTGTCCAATTTGATGAACATCACTTTCCCTTCATCTCCACTGAATCTCCTTTAAGCACAAGCTTTCCTCCGTCAAGCGCTCAACTATGCTCCAACCCACCTGTCATCATTCCATCGCATTCTGAGCTTACATATAGCATCCATCCCAATCAGATTCCTTCGATTCCCTCACTGCATCCTGGTTCATCTTCTTCTGCGCCATCCCAGTCTTCTACTGATTCTACATCTTCACCTTCAGTACAAGACTCCATGTCTGGCAGTTCTACTCCTTTCTTTGGTATTGACATTCCTCTCTCCATCAACCTAGAAGATCAACAGTTACTTCATGATCCTAATATTCCACATTTCTATTCACCTGATATTCCTTCAAGACCCATCAGGCAAAGGCATCCTCCAGCTTATCTTCATGACTATCATTGTAATCAACTGGCTTCCTCTGTCAGCCGCCTCCCTAAATATCCTTTGCAGAATCATTATTCCTTACATCAGTTGACACCAAGTTATAAAAACTATGTGCTTAACACTAGTGTGCAGCAAGAACCTACATCCTATCACCAAGCAGCACAGTCAGCTCATTGGGAGCAGGCTATGCATATTGAGTTGGCAGCACTAGAAGCAAATAACACTTGGTGCCTGATGCAGTTACCTAAAGGAAAGAAGCCAATTGGCTGCAAGTGGGTATATAAAATTAAGAGAAATGCTGATGGAAGCATTGAGAGATATAAAGCAAGGATGGTTGCAAAAGGGTATACACAGCAGGCTGGTGTTGATTATGGTGACACATTTTCTCCAGTGGCTAAGATGACCACTGTTAGACTGATATTGACATTAGCATCCATTAGAAACTAGCACATTCACCAGTTTGATGTGAACAATGCCTTCTTGCATGAAGATCTACATCAAGAGATTTACATGACATTACCTGAAAGTCTACCATCTCCTGCCCCTGGCACTGTTTTTAGGCTCAATAAGTCACTTTATGGTTTGAAATAGGCAGTAGGCAATGGAATGAGAAACTCACTCAGTTTGTGACATCTAATGGGTACACTCAATCTAAAAATGATTATACCATGTTCATTAAGAAACCACAGATGTGTTTCTGGTCCTCCTGGTGTATGTTGATGACATCCTTGTGGCTAGTGACTCTCTTCTTGCAATTTAGAATCTCAAAACCATCTTGCATCAGACCTTCAAGATTAAAGACTTAGGGCCACTCAAGTACTTTCGAGGCTTAGAAGTTGCCAGGTCTCAGGATGGGATTGTACTGTGCCAGAGAAAATACACACTGGAGTTGCTTCAGGAGACTGGAACCCTGGCTTTTAAGCCTGCCAAGAGTCCTATGGAGCAAAATTTGAAGTTGGCCCATAATGATTCAGATCTTATAGATGATGTATCAGGATACAGGAGGATGATTGGAAAGCTATTGTATCTGACTATCACTAGACCATATATTACCTATGCAGTACAACAGCTTAGCTAGTTTCCTAATGTTCCCACTACTATACACTTCAAGGCAGCTCAAAGAGTGTTAAGATATTTGAAAGGCATTCCAGGGCAGGGTTTGTTGTATTCTATCATAGGTGATTTGAGGCTTACAGGGTTTTCAGATTCAGACTGGGCAGGTTGTGCTGAAAGCAGGAGGTCTGTAACCAGTTACTGTGTATTACTTGGAAGATCCCTGATTTCTTGGAAAGCAAAGAAGCAGACAACAGTTTCCAAGTCATCTTCAGAAGCGAATATAGAGCTCTTGCCTCAACTACATGTATAGTGCAATGGATTCTCTATATGTTGAAAGAATTGAAAGTTGAACATGGTAAACCAGTTGATATCTTTTGTGACAATAGAAGTGCCATTTATATTGTTGAAAACCCAGTGTTTCACGAGAGAACCAAACACATTGAAATTGATTGTCACATTGTAAGGGACAAATATCAAGAAGGCATTGTTAGACCTGTACCCATTAACACTCATTTGCAGCTTGTTGATATATTTACAAAAGCAGTTGATTCTCGTAGGTTGTGCATCCCGACTGAGGCTTTGGGAGTCTGTAATATATTTGCTCAGTCAGGATTGAAGGGGGGGTGTTGAAGGAGCTTCTGGGCGGTGTGAGGAAGATCATGGAGATGAGAAGCGTTGTGTAGATATGAACAATACGCAGTTAAATTGGTGCAGCAGGTTGTAACCACATGGATTTAGTATCAAGATCGAAGGTTCAGTTTGTGTGATTGAATAAGTGACTTGTGGAATGGAGGTGTGACGTTGGTTGTGTCAGCTATCATTCGCAGGAGACAGAGGTGGAAGAAGAAGTTGGGACGCGGGAATGTTTAAAAGCCAGTGAAATTACAATTTTGCCCTTCTGTTTGTAATATGTAAGTCGGTTAAGTGAGGGTAGTTTGGTAATTTTGCATATTCCTTCTTCTTCCTGCATTGTATATAAACCAAGTTACAGCTGTAACCCGGGTAAGACGGTTACAAAATTGCAGTAGCTTTCTTCTGCTCATGGATTGCTCTCATCTTCTCAGCTTCTAGTTTCTTCTTCTCTTCTCCATTTGTTCTTCCGTTTATTGAATTTTGACAATTCCCAAAGCCTCCTGCTAACCATTAAAAAAAAGAAAAGAAAGAAAAAGCAGCAGCGCTTCAGCTTTTCAGCAGTCAACTGGCGCCAGGTCCAGTCAGCTTCACTCAGCAGGCACGTCAGTCATCGAATTGTCAGACGCAGATTCTGAGGCACTATTGTATATAATTTTATACACGATTTCTTATTTACTGTTCTTTTATGTAATTATACATGGATATGATGGATAATATTGATTTGATTTGTGGCTAAAATTTTATTTTATTGACTAGTTTTTGTGGAAGTTAAATTCTTTTAATATTTTAACGTATTAGTTTTCTCTCTGTAATTTATTTAATTTACTAGTTAAAATTCCGATCGTTAATTGTTGTTGGTGTTTTTATTGCTTTAAGAGATTACCCACCTATTGATGGAACATATAATTAAATTTGATGAACCAGGAGGTAAAGATTTTATTAAGATCATGTCAACAACTTTATAGAAAAATTGACTAAGGATAGATTCAATTTCTATAGATGGATTTCTAGGATTAAATAATCAAAGGTTATTGAAACTAAGAAATTCAATAAAGATTTAATGAGGTTTATTTGATTAAAATTTACATAGGGATATGGAGTTTATCAAATTAAATTAGGTTTTTATGCCCAGACATTTGATAAAAAAATAAAATATGAAATTTCTTGCGTAGCGGTTCGGAAAAGAAAGTAGTTAATTATTTTAGGTTAAAGATTGGATTACACTTTGAGAAAAAATTCAACTGGAACATAAACTAGTCAAGGAAATCTTAAAAGGGAAAAGTTAAGGTTTAATATTTAATTAGTAACTAGTTTTGTTTTTATTAAATTTTATTTTTTAGGCTTAAATTAAGGTGAAAAATAACTTTGGTACTTAAAATTAGTTCTCGTGGGATCGACAACTCTATTACTTACTACTCTACAATTGCACCTAGTGCACTTGCTAGTTAGTGGTTATAAAATATGTATCAGAATACGTACAATTTTTAGATCTAGCTTTCATGGTTTTTCATTCGTTATCAAAGATTCAATGTTTTCTTCAAATCAATTACTTTGTTATATTATGTAGATCTAGACGCCTGATTATCTCTAGTAAGTTATTCCTGTCTTCTTGAATGAGTGAAATCTCTTTCATTGAATTATTTGTATCTACCTAGTTTCTTAGTTTAAATTGCACAATTTTAGTGATTATCTAGACAACTACTAGATTTTTGCTCATTGATTACACCATTAGTGGCTAGTTAATTTATGATAGTAATTGTTAATTGATCAATCTGTTTAGATAAAAGTGATTAAATAGTAAGTTATTCCTGTCTTCTTGAATGAGTGAAATCTCGCTTTCATTGAATTATTTGTATCTACCTAGTTTCTTAGTTTAAATTGCACAATTTTAGTGATTATCTAGACAACTACTAGATTTTTGCTCATTGATTACACCATTAGTGGCTAGTTAATTTATGATAGTAATTGTTAATTGATCAATCTGTTTAGATAAAAGTGATTAAATGGAGAAACTAGGGTTAAATTTTTAGTAAATGTGTGGGTCGTAACGAACATGACTGAAGTTGCTTTCACTGGTCTGGATTAACCAATCTATCGCCCAAGTTAGTTAAAGAGGCTATAGCTGTCGAGTTTCTTTAACATTCAACCCATTACAGGAAATAATTTAGGTAGTCATAGTGAAACATTTTCTGCATGTTAAAAATTGATTTTGTTGATGCATAAACTTATTAATTCAGAAAAGATAGTAACATTGCTCGAGGAAATCTTTTTCATTCACTATTTTGTTTTGGATCTTGTTGATTTTCTTTAGTTAATTATAGTTTATAAACAACCCAACTTTATGTGCAACTGGTATCTATTTATTCATCCAAGCTTCCTTGTGAGAACAATCGATATTCCCCTATTAGAAATATTAGAATTTTTGTGTTATTGTTTGTTTTATCGACACATGTATCAGTAAAAGCAGCTTGTGTTGGAAAATATGTTTAAAGTATTTTAAAAATTGCTGCAAACTTATATAAAAGCATGTAAGATGTGACATCGATTGATACATTGATAGATCGATGTGGTATGGATGAAAAGTTAGAATATACTGTCTAGCATAGATCGATTGATGTGACATCGATCAATACATGGATCGATCATTATGGTGAGGGTGCAAAGTTGGAGTACACTGTCCAACATAGATCGATCGCTGTAAGTTGGCAGGTTGCAAGGTTGGAGCTCTCTGTCCAACATCGATCGATCGATGTGCCAAAAGACATGACTTTTCACCTTAATTAAGTTGTAACTTTTGATCCAAGAATCATCTCCCATCATATATGAACGTTTTGTAACTGACATGGAGGTTAAATATTTAGTGCTGAAATGGGTTTTGAAAATGAGTTTTTATGCAACCCAATGCTATAAATAATAGGCCTTGCTACCTTAAATCATATAAAATAACTTTTGCAAAGTTTGAAAATTTTCATTATTGTCCTCTCTCCCTGCTCTCTCTTCTTCTTCCTCCACAATCAAACACTTCTATTGTACAAGTTTATCTTCCTCTGGTAGCGCGAACGAAAGGAAGAAGCCGTTACATCCTGGAGGTTTGCGTCGTGCAGTTCTCTTTGCTCGCGGTGGAGGCATTTTAGCTTCAAATGTAGCAACTAAAGTTGTGTCTTGGCTTTTCTACTATCTTTTCTTCTTTTGTCTCAGATTTTTTTACTATCTTTGTTCTTTTTTTTGGTATATATATTCCAACCTTATTTTCCAACAATCTTAAAGCTAATATCATCTATTGATATGGCTACCAAACATCACATGGTTTCTGATATATCCAAGGTAGAGGCTTTTGATGGCAAATTCTTCAAAAAGTGGTCTGCTAATGTTTTATTTTTCCTTGAGATGATGTCTATGTCGTATGTTCGTACCAAGGAGAAACTGTCAGATGAAGGAGAAGCACTCAAGTATGAAGCTGACAACACAACCCGTAGGGGTCATATCTGTTGAGAAAAAGAGTTTAAGTGATTCACGGATATATGATTTAAATACTACGTGTTTAAGAAATGCACGACAAAATTATTATGTGACACGTTTTTGTGATGTACATGCCTTATATGCTTTATATATATTGTTTCCGTACTAACAATCCATGAAGTGTTAAAGCTTACATCAAATGGCAAATATTTGTTGCGTTTGAACTATTTTCATGTGCCACCATTAATGAACTAAACTAGTTCATTAAGTAAAGTACTTAAGTTGATGAACTAACTAGTTCATTAAATGGAGATATATTTGGAGAAGGATGATGGCAACAAATTGAAGAATGGAAAGTCTCCTTACTCATCCATATCACACGCCATTTATATATACCTTATATATATTTGTATTTTTGCTAAAAAGACACAATACACATATATTCCGATGTACTACCGACACGTTACATATGTTACAAACCTACGTCAACGTTACACCACTATATACACTCATATTTATGAGTATATTAAGGTCTTATATCATATGATATAAGTCATAGTGATGACAAAAATATTACGACACGTCACAAGGTTATAAACCAAAAATTGTCGTATCGGGTGACTAGGGAAACTTCACCAACGTGTCACGTACTTTCCATATATAGATGGTTAGCCCATATACTTTAAAAAGAGCCAAAACGTTCATGACTTACATGGTATATTCAGCCATAAAATCATTCCACGTTGGCAAACAAAAATCACCTTCAATTAACGCCAAATTGTGGAGATTTCAAATTCAACCTTTTTTGTCACATTGGGGCGCCATTTAGTACAGCCATTAGAGCTGAATATCTAATAGTTTTTATGTATATTATGTGTGACATAATATATATAACATGAGAAAACATTTTGAATTTAATCGGAGAAAAATCGCGTAATCGACAAAAGTCCAAAAATTCGGTTTTCTACGAACATAACACATGGAACGTTTTTGGCATGATATGTACCATGTATCTAGACACTTTTTACATATTCAAGACATGTTTAAGTGTACTAGAATATTCAAATTAGGTCTGATTGGAATATACCATATATGTGTAATTATTGTGCAATATTTGATAAAGTTTACAAAAGTGAAATTCAGCACATGTTGGTGACAAAGTGCATGCCATTCTTAGCTTGGTGGAGCTTATGTGGAGCTTAGTTGGCATCTCAATTGGTGGAGAATATGCCACACAAGGTTAGTGACATAAAGGAGAGAGCTACACAAGGTAACAATTCAAACTTTTGGCAAATACAACACATGCTGAAAATTCAGCATATGACACAAAGGGTGGCCGAATTTTATGTCTTAATATTGACAAATTTGCTTCTCAAATTGAAGGGATTAATTGTTAATTATTTGGAAACATTTTAAACTTTACTTAGCATATGTTTTTACACTTTAATCTCATATTTTACAGCTACTAAATGGTGACAAGATTCATCTAATCATAGAGTGCCAAGTAATCAAAGCCATGGCATTCATCCAATCATGTCATGCCAAGTGAGCAAGATGGTGTCATATCTGCACAAGGAAATATTCTAATGGAATTAAAGAGAATTCTCAAGGATGGAAGAGTCCTAAGGGGGGAGGCCATGAGATGATTAAAAAGAAGAGAAGATAGCAAACAAAATCAAGACAACTCTCATATTCTCTTAAGTGCAAAAGTGTCTTCTACTTTCTCCTTCTTCATTTCTTTTTTCTTCTTCTTCTCTCAAGCCTATTGTTCTTATATTCAACATATTGAATAGGCTTTGTTTATACCATCATACACTCCTCACTTGTTGTAAAAGGTTGATCAAGGTGTGATCAAACTTTCATTCTTTCGGTGGTGGTGTTCGTGATCGGTGTGATTGATTGTATTGGTTGTGAAAGGGTGGAGTTGGTGTGTAACTCCAGAAACCCTTTTGGTAAGGTGTTATTTTGTGTTTAGTGATAACCTAGAAAGGTGTCCTCAAAGACTGGAGTATGTTGATTTAACCGAACCAGTATAAAATCCTTGGTGTCATTACTTTCAGCACTTTACTTTCAGTTTCCAGTATTTCGCACCATTTTCATTGTAAGAGTAGAAATAGCAAACAAATTTCAAAAATCGTAAAATTTTGTAAAAACATAGACACAACTCTTAAGCTTCATTTGAGCAAGTTTCAACCCATTTGGACAAGTATAACTCAATCAAATGTTAATAGTTCTGAGACTAGTGCAATCTGATTTTCAGACTTGCAAAGGTTGAGAACATCAACGTATTTGAAATATTTCCCAAAGGAATTTTTCAAACCTGTTTCGACCCAGTACATACACATCTTAAGGGGTTTGTCATTAAATTTTCAGACCGCTTTGAGTCACGAATTAATCGGAATAAAATTTTCAAATCAGAGTACTGTTTCTGGCAGATTTGTTCAATCTGACCACAAACGTATTTTCAAAGGGTTAGGAGTTGAATTTTAATCTGAACATCTGATAGTAGAATCTCTCCAAATTTCAGAATTTTTGAAGGTCTGTAACCAAGTCTTTCAAATGTTTCAAATCAGGATCTGAAGACAGAAACTGTTTTCAGAAGTTAGGTTTTTGGGTCAAAATATTTTAAAAACGTAATTTTTTGCACCTACTATTCAACTCCCCCTTTCTAGTGGTGCTTTACAGGTCCTACAAGTTGTATCAGAGTGCAGGCACACTCACGACAAGGAGATCCAATGATCTTTGTGAGATGGCAACAAAATCGAGCAAGAAGGAATGTCAACCGTAAGGCCTCCTTTTTTTGATGGTGAGTCTTTTATACAATGAAAACTTAGAATGCAACTTTTCTTTATGGCTATTGATATTGATTTGTGGTCTATTATAGAATACGGTCCTTTTGTTCCTTCTAAGTTATCTACTGTTGATGGTGTCACACTAGAGGTCGTAAAACTTAAACAAGAATATACTAGTGATGACAAAAAGAAATTGAGTATGCATTCTAGAGCCATGCAACTACTTTTAAACGGGCTAAGTAAAAGTGAATCAAGTTACGTGTCTAATTGCTCTAGTGCTCAAGAGATGTGGAGAATTCTAGAAATGAAACAGGAAGGGACTAATCTAGTCAAAGAGTCTAAAATAAATATGCTTATGTCCACTCTTGCGTCCTTTAAATTATTGCCAAATGAATCTATTGTTGATATGGACTTACGTTTGACTGACATCTATAATTCTCTTGAGTCTCTTGGAAAAGTTTTTTTCTACACAAGAAAAGGTTCAAAAGGTACTAAGAAGTCTCCCATCCGAATGAGATTCAAAAGTCACTGCAATCGAAGAAAGTGAGGATACTAAATCAATAAAGATGGAGGATTTAATCGTATCATTGAAGGTATATGAAAACAAAACTCATTTTAAGAAATTCTGAATCTACTTCTAGACATGATAAGGCTATAGCGTTTAAATCAAATGAATACGTCTCTACCTCTTTTGATCGCATAGATGATAGTGACACAGATTCTAATGATGAAGATCTATCAGGATGGCTAAAAGATTAAGAAAGATCATGAGAAAATTTATTAAAAACAAACATAAGCCTACTTCATCTAAGAATCATAGAAATAAAAATAATGAAGACATAAAGTTCTATGAATGTGGGAGACTTGGACAGTTCCCATATGATTGCCCAAACAACGACAAACAAACGAATAAAAACCATAACCAAAATCAAACAAAAACTAGACTCATCTCAGAACCTAGACAAAGGAGAAGAGCCTTCAAAGCCTCCACTTGGAGTGATTCATCTGACTCTGAGACTGATGGTACCAAAGAACAAACGGCACCAGTATGCTTTACATCTAAGGCATCAAATGAGGTATCTTCTGACTCTGATTCTGATTCTGAGCCTTCTTATGATGATTTATTCTGTCAATATCTTGAGTTCCATAAGTTTTTTAAGACTCTTGCAAAAGAAAAGAAATGATTAATTGAAGACAAGAAGTTGTTAAAATCATCTAACACAAACCTTGTTGCTCAATTAAACGATTCAAAAGAAGAGTCGTCTTGCACAATCAATGCATTAAAATCAGAGGTCTCATCATTAATGACACAAAACAATGAAATAAAATCCGAGATTTCAAATATGAAATCAAGGAATATAGATCTAGAAAAAATGGTAAAACAATTTGACACCGGTACAAACATGCTAGATCACATCATTTCTTCACAAAAACATGATAGCGACAGAAACGAATCAGGATACGTTGAGAAAAACGAGACAATAAATAAGTCAACCAAATTCATTCCATCTAAGAAAATAAATGCGTCCAAGATATATGCGGCGCCTAAAAAGACACCTAGATCCCCCCTATGTCATCTTATCATGCTTCTTCTTCATATCATAAGATATACAATTATGTGCCATATAGATATGAAAAGAAACCATTGATGCATACCAACATTCATTCAACAAAAATGCATCTACATCATGCACCATGCACACTAACACAAGAACATATCAAAGACGACAAACATACAATGGTTACAAAAGAATTCTCGGTCCAAGGCCAATTGCACTCTCACCTAATGTCTATTATATTTTGTCTTCATCAGTTTTCTCACCTTTTGGAAGACCTAGGTGTTAGGTCCAAAATACACTCTAGAGGGGGGCTGAATAGAGTGTTTGACTCTTTTGCGGAATTTTCTTGTTTTTCTCAACTCAAAAAGGATATTCAAAATCAGAGTAAGAATTGGAGATGAGAGATAATGAATGAGTACACCGGATATAGAGTGGTTCGAATCGTAAATGATTCTACTCCACTACCACTTTGTTTCCAAAGTGGATTTTCAACAACTACTCTTCTTATTATGAACAATAAGAACAACCACAGCAACACTTACACTAACACTTTAGTGTAAGTAACAACAACAGCAACTTCTTGCACAAAACACTTGTGCAACTACAGCAACTACAGCTCTTAGCAAGAACGACTTCTTGCTTCCTCACAACTTCAACAAAAGTTCTCTCAAGAACTTCTCACAGTGGGTTGAAGAGATATAGTAAGGTTCACACTTTCTCACAAGTCTAAGCACAAGCTAGAGATCAAATAATTATGGTTCCTCTTGTGCTTGACTCTCTTTCTCTCAATATACTACAATGAAGATCAAAGAAAGCTAGACAAGCTTTAGACAAGTTTACAAGTATGAGAGAAATATACAACAATGTTAAATGAAGCTAGATGATGTTGAAAGTGTGTAATTGCTTCATCCAAGCCTCCTCTATTTATAGATGAAGTTCACCACGTTTTTGAGGCTCTCCACCAAGTCTTCATCTTCAAAAATGTCAAGATAATGCCCAAATAGCCTCTAGCCACCCTATGGAGTGATTTGATCTTGGATAGCCACCCTAGAGAATCATAGACATGTATAAAATAGTCAAGGAAGCATGTAATAAGTTGGGTTAAAGTCCACAAGAAGTTTGAAGAAGATTGGAAAGAGAAAACCTTAAAAATCAACCTTGGATTTTATTCTAAAGTTCAAAAAATTTGAATTCTGGAGGACATCGATCGATCGAAGTCCCTGAAAGGAGAGATCGATGTCCTCAGAAGATTTTCAAAATCTTACACTGTCTGACATCGATCGATCGATGTCAGGGGCTGAAGTGACATCGATCGATCGATGTCACCTGGTTTAGAGATCGAAGTATTCAGTTCAACATCGATCGATCGAAGTCAGGGGATGAAGTGACATCGATCGATCGATGTCCTTGTGGTTGAGGGTTCGATGTTCTCAGACAGACATCGATCGATCGATGTCAGAGGCTGAAGTACATCGATCGATCGATGTCCCCAGCTTGAGAGATCGATGTCAACCAGTGACTTCTAATCTCAACCATCTTTGGACATAATGTGTTTTGCCCATCTTGCATCGAATATCAAACATAATTTTAACTCATTCAAAACATCTTTTCATCATCAAAACATTTTACAACTTAACAATCTCCCCCTTTTTGATGATTTCAAAACCACAATTCAAAAGATGTTTTTACATGATACTTTTTCAACTAAACTTGATATTTTACAACTCCCCCTTAGTTCATGCTCCCTTATCAATCTACCCAACATGCTCCCCCTCAAACTATGCATCATTCATGTCATGTTATACCAAATTCCACTTCTCAAGCAAAATTATGTGATGAAAAACAACCAATTTAAGTTTAGCCATTTGAATACCCATGCCTATCCAAATCATGCTATCATGTCCAACTAAATATGCCAAAACACGTCATACACATATTAATACCCAATTATGCTTCCCAACAATCCATCATGCCAAAAATATATCATCAACTAGTACTAACTTATCAATTTAGATATGCATAAAGCTATATCAAACCAAGGCAAAACAAGTCATGCCAAAATCAAATCATGTCAACACAACCAAGATCAATTTTCATGTCAACATGCTAACGATATCTTGCTAACGATACCATGCTAACGATGTCAACATGCTAACAACATCATGCTAACGATACCAAAACATGCTAACGATATCACGCTAACAGTACCAAAAACTTCTCCCCCTTTTTGAAAGCATCAAAAAAATGAGAGATACCAACACGAAAAGATAAATACCATGAAGAAAATGTCAAGTTTTGAGATACATATGTAAACTCAAACTTGCAAAACTAGCATAAGTACGAGGGAATGGGGAATTATAAAGTACTACTCCTCATCGGAGGAGAAACATAGTCCGGAGAGAGCGGCTTTGAGCTTTGTTTTCAACTTTTGATACTTGGTCTTTTGCACGTTCAGCTCAGTTTGTAGTGTCTTGACTTCAGTGTCCACTTTTGTTTCTAGCGTTTTTAAGCGGTTCTGGAATGTCGCATAGCCTTTCTCCAAATCATCTATACGAACAGCCTCCGTGGTCAATTCTTCACCCCATTGACCAAGAGTGCGTTGGATGTCATTTATCTCGGCTTCAACATCGAAATCATCCCTGGAGTCACTGTCTTCCTCCATTGGAGCTTTGCCTTTGTCTATTCGGGATGTAGGACTTGGAGGGTTAGGCTGGGGTTCAACAGTTGGCTCAATAGGGTGTGGTGGTATTTCCGGCTCATTCTCAGCTTCATCTTCCTCCGGGTCTTGAGCACCACCCCGTCGTTGCGCTTCCTTTCTTGACTTAAGAATCTGCTGGATGTTAGACTTTGAGTAATAGTCCTTATTTGTGATTGCCTCTTCGTATTCGTCATCCAGTACCAAATTTGCGTTTCTTAATAATCTATATATCAGATTACTGTAAGAAAGTGCCTTTGACTTTTTGGTAACTGCCTCCAACACATTTTCAAAGAATACTTCTCCAAAGTTTATCTGCTCTCTCATGGCTATGCGGTATGTGATGTAGAAGTCTAGGTTGCTCGAAAGTTTGGCTGATTTTCCATTTACACAGAAGGTGACTATTGCAAGCAAAACTCGGTAAAGTAAAGGCATATCATTTGTGTTTTTCGTAGGGTGAAGGCCAAGAAAGGTTTTAACTTCATTCTCAGTCACTTGGTATTTGTGAAAGTCCCACTTCCAAGGATCGAAATCCTTGACTCCCTCATTAGGTGCACCAAGAATATCATTAATTTGTGTGGTGTGAAATGAGACCACTTGACCATCAATAACCGAATTCAGAGAAAATGGATTTCCATTTAGATAGTCAATTCAGAGGTTGGCATAGAACAACCGGGTATAACGAGTAGACATTGAACCCATCTCAGAGGAATCCCACAGAAACATCCAGTTTTGAGCATATAGCAGATCAATGATTGGTTTCAATTCTGCACTGCTCAAAATGTCCTCAATTTTGAGCAGTTTCAATGGAATAGTAGACCTATTGCTACTTTCCCATTCTGCAAATAATAATTGGGCTCTATGAGATATATGAGTGTATATACCTGATCCTAGAGGTGCAGCCAGTGCATTCTCATATTCTCCAGTTTTAAGCCAAGGGAAATTTCAAATATTAAGGCTTTCTCTGACCTCACGGATTAGATGTTCTTGGGATGGCTCTGGTTGCTTCCACAGTCCTGCTGTCCTTGAGCCCGTTGGAGTTTGTTGTTGTGAAGTTCTTTGTCTTTTTGGATGATTCTTAGTTCTTGGTGCCATTTGAGAGAATTAGGGCAAGAATTTCTTGAATATAGTAATGGAGGTGGAAGATGGATGTGAAATTTAGTGGCTTTGACAGAAAAATTGAAGCTTGATTGAGGATTTTGAGATTTTGGGGTCGAAGTTCTCTGATTTCGCAGGAGAGAAATGTAGGGTTCGAAGTTAAATGTTATAGAAATGAGACGGTTCGCAGGTTTTAAAAACTAATCCCGCTGACATCGATCGATCGATGTCAGGTACTTCGATCGATCAATGTCCTTAACATAGATCGATCGATGTCTTAAGAGACATCAGTCTCTGAAATGTTTACATAGATCGATCTATGTATGCAGATTTCTGCAATTTTGACATTTTTAACCCTCTATCCTTGGTTTATCATCCCTAATCTTGTTCTAATTGATTCGAACGTCTCAGTGGGAAGGGATTTAGTAAAGATATCCGCTAGTTGGTCATTTGTTAGAACAAACTCAATACATACCAATCCTTTTTAGATGCAATCTCTTATGAAGTGATGCCTCACCTCAATGTGTTTTGTCCTACTATGATGAACTGGATTTTGCGCTATACTTATGGCTGATGTGTTGTCACATAGGATGGGAACTTTATCAAACTTAACATTGTAATCGTTCAAGGTGTTGATCATCCAAAGTAATTGTGCACAACACGAAGCGGCCGATACATATTCGGATTCCGCCGTGGAAAGTGACACACTATTTTGTTTCTTGGAGAACCAAGAAACTAAGCAATCTCCAAGGAATTGACATGTCCCAGAGGTGCTTTTCCTATCAACAAGATTTCCGGCATAGTCGGAGTCACTATATCCTCTTAGATCAAAACAACCATTTTTGGGATAAAACAATCCGACGTTCAAAGTTCCTTTTAAATACCTAAAGATACGTTTAATGGCAACTAAATGCGATTCCTTAGGCATACTTTGAAATCTAGCACATAAGCACACAGCATGCAAAATATCCGGTCTACTAGCGGTTAAATAAAGTAAACTACAAATCATACCCCTATATTTTGTTACCTCAACCGGCTTTCCTTTTTCGTCTTTGTCAAGCTTTGTACTTGTGCTCATCGGAGTGCTCACACTTCTTCCATCCTCGAATTTGTACTTCTTGAGCAAATCCTTTGTGTACTTTGTTTGAGATATGTACATTCCATCTTGAGTTTGCTTCATTTGTAGACCAAGAAAGTAGTTGAGTTCACCCATCATGCTCATTTCAAATTCTCCTTCCATCAGTTTTGCAAAATGCTCACAAAGCGAATCATCAGTAGCACCAAATATGATATCATCCACATAAATTTGAACAAGCAATTTATGGTTTCCTTGTTCTTTAATAAAAAGATTAGTGTCGACTTTTCCTCTTGAAAACTCGTTTTCAAGTAGGAAGTTACTTAATCTGTCATACCAAGCCCTAGGAGCTTGTTTAAGTCCATAAAGGGCCTTTTTGAGTCTAAAAACATGATTTGGATAATCATGACTTTCAAACCCCGGAGGTTGAGCTACATAGACCTCTTCTTGAATTATTCCATTCAAGAATGCGGATTTCACATCCATTTGATATAGTTTGAAATCCTTATAGCATGCATATGCTAATAACATCCTAATAGCTTCTAACCTAGCCACGGGGGCAAAGGTCTAATCATAGTCTATGCCTTCCTCTTGCCTATAGCCTTGGGCTACTAACCTAGCTTTGTTTCTAGTGATGTTTCCTTTATCATCCATTTTGTTTCTAAATACCCATTTAGTGCCAATTACGGGATGATCACTAGGTTTAGCAACTAATTCCAAACATCACTTCTTTCAAATTGATTTAATTCTTCTTGCATAGCTAATACCCAATCTTCATCGTTTATTGCTTCCTTTATATTTTTAGGCTCAACTTGTGAAATGAAGGCATTTTTATTGAATTTTTTTCTTGTCATTACGCCTAGGCTAGTTTCACCTAGTATCAACTCTTTAGGGTGATCTTTCCTATATTTATATGAATCCGGTAAATTTGAGGTATCCCCTCCTACTTCTTCATTTTCCACCTTAGGTTCAAGAGGATCAATCCTAAGGTCAATAACGATATTGTCTTTTGGATTCTCAAATTTCTCTATATGACTTACTTCAATTATTTCTTCATCATCATCATCTTCATTAATGTTTGATTTATCCTCAGTGAGTTCACTAAACTTGACATGGATTGATTCTTCAACTTTCATGCTTCTTTTATTATATACTCTAAATGCCTTGCTATTTTGAGCATAACCCATAAAGATTCCTTCATCCGCTTTGAAGTCGAGTTTATCCAAGTTGTCTTTGGTGTTAAGTATAAAACACTTACAACCAAATACCTTGAAATAACCAATATTTGGTACTCACCTTTCCAGAGCTCATAAGGAGTCTTTTTGAGAAATGGTCTCAAATAAACTCTATTGATCACATGACAAGCGGTATTTACCGCTTCGGCCCAAAAATATTTGGGTAGCTCAAATTTGTTTAGCATGGCTCTACTCATTTCTTGAAGTGTTCTATTTTTCCTTTCCGCAACACCATTTTGTTGAGGAGTTCTTGGAGCTGAAAAATTGTGTCCATACCGGATACACAAAATTCTTGAAATTATCCATCAAATTCACCACCTCTATCACTTCTAATTTCCTTAATTGTGTCTTCTCTTTGACTTTCTAATCTCTTACAAAACTTTATAAATTCTTGACATGCATCATTCTTTTTAGCTAAGAACATTACCCAAGTGTACCTAGAGTAGTCATCTACCACCACAAAGGTGTAATGTTTTCCCCTTAGACTTGCTGTACCAATATCCCCATACAAATCCATATGAAGCAATTGTAGAGGTTTGGTGGTGGAAATTTCACTTTTGGGCTTGAAACTTGTTTTAACAAGCTTTGCCTTTTGACAAGTGTCACATAAGCCATGGTTTTTGAAATTTAATTTTGGAAGACCTTGGACTTTTTCATTTTTGCAAATCTCTTTGAAATTCTTAAAACTAATGTGTCCAAGTCGTCTATGCCATAGTTGAGTCAAATCATTTTTGGCAACTAGGCAAGAAACATTTTGTGATATCAAATCATGTGTGCTAAATTTGTAAACATCATTTTTACGAATAGCTTCGAAAACAATCTTATCGTTCTTTTTCACAACACATTTTCTTTTCACAAACTCAATTTGAAAATTAGCATCACATAGTTGGCTAACACTTATCAAATTATACTTAAGCCCTTCTACATATAGTACATTATTAATAGTAAAGGAAGAATTACCAATTTCTCCATGTCCAAGGATTTTGGCTCTCCCATTGACAAAATGCACCGTTCCACCATCTTGGAGCTTGAGCTTGGTGAACAACGTCTTGTCTCCGGTCATGTGAGTTGAACATCCGCTGTCCATAAGCCATTTGGTTCCTTCTTGTTTGGCTACTCCATTTATCTTGAGAGCCTACAAAACCAAAAGATGTATGCATTGGTACCCTTTGATGATTGGGTCCTTTAGGGTTAGTTTTTCGACCCTTAGGCTTCCAAACACATGTGCTTTCAAATTGAGCTCTACATGCTTTCTTTACATGTCCTAGTTTGTTGCAATAAAAACAAGTGGGTACATGCTTTGGTTTAGAAGATGATGAACTTTGTTGTGTTTTTCTATTGTCTGCCTTTTTCTTTAAGGACTTAGGTTTAATAGAAGAAAATGATGAGTTAAATCCTAAACCGGACTTACCATTTCCAATTCTTTGATTTCCAAGAAGTATGTCTAAGTTGTTTTTGCCATTTGTTAGTCTTTGTAAGTCTAACTTTAGTTTCTCACATTCTTTTCTAATTTCTTCATTTTCAAGAGCTACGGTTTTATGCATGGTAAGTATGATATCATGCTCTTGAAACATCAAAATATTTTTGTCATGCAAGCTCTTATTTTCTAAAATGCATTTCTTGAATTCTTTCTTTAAATGCTTATATTTCAAATTTAATTTCTCAAAGTCATCTTGAAAATCTCCTATTTCATCATGCAAATTTGAAGGGTTAGAATTTACCTCAAGGTCATCTTCAGTCGCCATAAGACAAGTATGTTGAACCTTTGGATTGTCAACCATTGCCACAAGTTCAACACCTTGATCTTCACTCTCTTCTCCTTCCGATTCCGAAAGGAGATCATCCCACGTGGTTACCTGCGCATTGAGGGCTTTCTTCTTTTGAGGAAAGACCACCTTCTCTTGCTTTTGCGGCTCTTTTACGTGGCAATCGGCAATGAAGTGACCGGGTCGACCACATCTATAGCAATTTTCACTTGCTTCCTTTTCTTTAGATGGTTTCTTGAAAAACTTTCTTGCTTGAGCTTTGTTTCTAGTTGCCATTCTTCTAAATTTTCTTACTAAAAGGGCAACTTCCTCATCCGATTCATCGGACTCTACCACCAATCCTTTGTGTGATGTTTGTTTAGGCTTGATGGGATTCATCCTATTTTGTTCATCAATAATAATTTCATGAGTAAGAAGATTACCGGATAGCTCATCAAGAGTAAGAGTCTTGAGATTCTTTGATTCGGTGATGGCGGTGACTTTGGGTGTCCATTCTCTTGGCAAGGAGTTGAGGAGTTTTGAGACAAGGTCTTCATTTGAGATTTTCTTGTCAACCATGGAGAGTTGATTCACTATTCGTGTGAATCGATCGATTGTCTCCTCAATCTTCTCACCGCTCTTCATTCCGAACATCTCATACTCCTTCATGAGCATGAGTCTTTTGGCCATTCTTACTTGCCCAGTTCCTTCATGTATCATTTCAAGCATTTTCCATGCCTCATGGGCTGTTTCAAGACCTTGGAGTCTAATGAGCTCAGTGGTGGTAAGAGCACTTGAAAGAATGTCAAAAGCTTTTCCATTTATGGCAAACTTTATCTTCTCTTCGTCGGTGTAGTCATCCTCATCTTTAAACATTGATTCTCCTTTTGAGTTGGTAATCATAGGAACTTCAATTCCTTTGACAACAGCTCTCCATATATCAAATCCACAACCTTTCAAATGATTGATCATTCGAAATTTCCATAAAGAATAGTTTTGAGCATCAAACATAGGAGCTTTAGTGTTTGATCCGGAAAATAGTGCAGTAGGCTTAGGAGATGAAGAGGTTGAGGTTGAGGTTGAGGTTGTCATGATCTTTAACCTTGCTACTTGCAAAGATTGGCCAAGCAATCAAGGTTAGGCTCTGATACCAATTGTTAGGTCCGAAATACACTCTAGAGGGGGGTGAATAGAGTGTTTGACTCTTTTGCGGAATTTTCTTGTTTTTTCCAACTCAAAAAGGATATTCAAAATCAGAGCAAGAATTGGAGATGAGAGATAATGAATGAGTACACCGGATATAGAGTGGTTCGAATCGTAAATGATTCTACTCCACTACCACTTTGTTTCCAAAGTGGATTTTCAACAACTACTCTTCTTATTATGAACAATAAGAACAACCACAGCAACACTTACACTAACACTTTAGTGTAAGCAACAACAACAGCAACTTCTTGCACAAAACACTTGTGCAACTACAGCAACTACAGCTCTTAGCAAGAACGACTTCTTGCTTCCTCACAACTTCAACAAAAGTTCTCTCAAGAACTTCTCACAGTGGGTTGAAGAGATATAGTAAGGTTCACACTTTCTCACAAGTCTAAGCACAAGCTAGAGATCAAATAATTATGGTTCCTCTTGTGCTTGACTCTCTTTCTCTCAATATACTACAATGAAGATCAAAGAAAGCTAGACAAGCTTTAGACAAGTTTACAAGTATGAGAGAAATATACAACAATGTTAAATGAAGCTAGATGATGTTGAAAGTGTGTAATTGCTTCATCCAAGCCTCCTCTATTTATAGATGAAGTTCACCACGTTTTTGAGGCTCTCCACCAAGTCTTCATCTTCAAAAATGTCAAGATAATGCCCAAATAGTCTCTAGCCACCCTATGGAGTGATTTGATCTTGGATAGCCACCCTAGAGAATCTTAGACATGTATACAATAGTCAAGGAAGCATGTAATAAGTTGGGTTAAAGTCCACAAGAAGTTTGAAGAAGATTGGAAAGAGAAAACCTTAAGAATCAACCTTGGATTTTATTCTAACGTTCAAAAAATTTGAATTCTGGAGGACATCGTTCGATCGAAGTCCCTGAAAGGAGAGATCGATGTCCTCAGAAGATTTTCAAAATCTTACACTGTCTGACATCGATCGATCGATGTCAGGGGCTGAAGTGACATCGATCGATCGATGTCACCTGGTTTAGAGATCGAAGTATTCAGTTCAACATCGATCGATCGAAGTCAGGGGATGAAGTGACATCGATCGATCGATGTCCTTGTGGTTGAGGGTTCGATGTTCTCAGACAGACATCGATCGATCGATGTCAGAGGCTGAAGAACATCGATCGATCGATGTCCCCAGCTTGAGAGATCGATGTCAACCAGTGACTTCTAATCTCAACCATCTTTGGACATAATGTGTTTTGCCCATCTTGCATCGAATATCAAACATAATTTTAACTCATTCAAAACATCTTTTCATCATCAAAACATTTTATAACTTAACACTAGGAAGGTCACCCAAATTTGGGTACCAAAAGGGACATTTGCAAAGGGTTGAATAAATAACCTTTAAGAGTGCACTTGAAATGCATGAGTCTTGTTGATATACTATAAACTACTATTTATTTCTTACATGCACTTTTCATACTATTTACAAAATAAAGGGGGAGAAAAAGTGCATGATTTAAGAGGGAGAGAGAGTGATTTAAGGGGAAGACATAGCGTGACTGCAAAATTCAAGAGAGAGACAAATAAGAATTCAAAAATTCGAATTTGTGCTCGATTGGAGGGGGAGCGGTCATATTTAAATCAAGAACTAAGGTTATTTTGTAAATCATCAAAAGGAGGAGATTGTTGAGAAAACGAGTTTGAGTGATTCACAAATACATGATTTAAATACTACGTGTTTAAGAAATGCATGACAAAATTATTATGTGACATGTTTTTGTGATATACATGCCTTATATGTTTTATATATATTGCTTCCGTACTAACAAGCCATGAAGCGTTAAATCTTACATCAAATGACAAACATTTGTTGGGTTTGAACTATTTTCAGGTGCCACCATTAATGAACTAAACTAGTTCATTAAGTGAAGTACTTAAGTGAATGAACTAACTAGGCATGATGGCAACAAATTGAAGAATGGAAAGTCTCCTTACTCATCCATATCACATGCCATTTATATATATCTTATATGTATTTATATTTTTCCTAAAAAAGCACAATACACATATATTCCGACGTAGTACCGACCCGTTACATATGTTACAAACGTACGTCAACGTTACACCACTATATACACTCATATTTATGAGTATATTCAGGTCTTATATCATATATATAAGTCATGGTGATGACAAAAATATTACGACACGTCACAAGGTTATAAACCAAAAATTGTCGTATCAGGTGACTACTGAAACTTCACCAACGTGTCACATACTTGCCATATATAGATGGTTAGCCCATATAATTTAAAAAGAGCCAAAAATTTTGTGGCTTACATGGTATATTCAGCCATGAAATCATTCCACGTTGGCAAACAAAAATCACCTTCAATTAAGGCCAAATTGTGGAGATTTCAAATTCAACCTTTTTTGTCACATGGGGCGTCTATATCTCAGATTTATGAGCTGAATATTTAATTTATTTTATGTATATAATGTATGACATAATATATATATAACGTGTGCAAAAATTTTGAATTTAATCGGAGAAAAATCGCGTAATTGGCAAAAGTCAAAAATTCGGTTTTGTACGAACATAACACATGGAACGTTTTTGGCATGACATCTATTATGTATCTAGACACTTTTTACATATTCAAGACATGTTAAAGTGTACTAGAATATTTAAGTTAGAGATGATTGGAATATACCATATATGTGTAATGTGCAATATTTGATAAAGTTTACAAAAGTGAAATTCAGTACATATTGGGGACAAAGTGCACGCCATACTTAGCTTGGTGGAGCTTATGTGGAGCTTAGTTGACATCTCAATTGGTGGAGAATATGCGACACAAGGTTAGTGACATAAACGAGGGATCTATACAAGGTAACAATTCCAACTTTTGGCAAATGTAACACATGCTAAAAAATTCAGCATGTGACACAAAGGGTGGCCAAATTTTATGTCTTAATGTTGACAAATTTGCTTCCCAAATTGAAGTGATTAATTGTTAATTATTTGGCAACATTTTAAACTCTATTTGGCACATGTTTTTACACTTTAATCTCAGATTTTACAGCTACTAAATGGTGACAAGATTCGTCCAATCATAGAGTGCCAAGTAAGCAAAGCCAAGACATTCATCCAATCATGTTGTGCCAAGTGAGCAAGGTGGTGTCATATCTACACAAGGCAATCTTCTAAGGGCATTAAAGAGAATTTTCAAGGATGGAAGAGCCCTAAGGGGGGGCGTCCATGAGGTGATTAAAAAGAAGAGAAGAGAGCAAACAAAAGCAAGACAACTCTCATATTCTCTTAAGTGCAAAAGTGTCTTCTACTTTCTCCTTCTTTTTTTCTTTTTTCTTCTTCTTCTCTCAAGCCTATTGTTCTTATATTCAACATATTGAATAGGTTTTGTTCATACAATCATACACACCTCATTTGCTGTAAAAGGTTGATCAAAGTGTGATCTAACTTTCATCCGTTCGGTGGTGGTGTTCGTGATCGGTGTGATTGATTGTATTGGTTGTGAAAGGGTACAGTTGGTTTGTAACTCCAGAAACCCTTGTGGTAAGGTATTATTTTGTGTTTAGTGATAACCGAGGAAGGTGACCTCGAAGACTGGAGTAGGTTGATTTAACCGAACCAGTATAAAATCGTTGGTGTCGTTACTTTCAGCACTTTACGTTGAGTTTCTAGCATTTTTGCATCATTTTCATTGCAAGAGTAAAAATAGAAAATGAATTTCAAAAATCGTAAAATTTTTCCTAAACATAGACACCCTATTGAGTTTCATTTGGCGTAAGTTTCAACCCATTTAGACAAGTATAACTCAATCAAACGTTAATATTTCCGAAACTAGTGCTATCTGATTTTCAGACTTGCAAATGTTGAGAACATCAACGTATTTGACATACTTCGCAAAAGCATTTTTCAAAAATGCTTCAACCCAGCACAATACACATCTTTAGGGTTTTCTCATAAAATTTTCAGACCATTTGGAGTCCTGAATTAATCGGAATAAAATTTTCAAATCAGAGTACTATTTCTGGCAGATTTGCACAATATGACCACAAACGTATTTCAAAGGGTTAGGAGTTGAATTTTAATCTGAAATTTTTAAGAGATACTCAGAACATCTGAGAGTAGAATCTCTCCAAATTTCAAAATTTTTGAAGGTCTGTAACTAGGTCTTTCAAACGTTTCAAATCAGGATCTGAAGACAGAAACTGCTTTCAAAAGTTAGGTTTTTGGGTCAAAATATTTTAAAAACCAAATTTTCCGCACCTATTATTCTACCCCCCTTCTAGTGGTACTTTACAGGTCCTACAATATCCTGCATTTCCTATCAAACTCATTATTTGACATTTATTTCAAATTTTCTTCTACAAGGAAAATTTGTAAAGCACTTCAGAACATGTATGGTTCTGAAGACGTTGGAAAAAGAAATATGTAGTTAGTGAGGTCCTCAAGTTTCAAATGGTTGACCACATACCTATTGATGATCAAATGCATCAATTCCAACAATTGGTGGATAATCTCAAATAAGAAGGCACCAAAATAGATGAGACATTCCAAGGTGCATCCTTGCTGGAGAAATTACCCTTTTTTGGATCAAATATAAGAAGAGAGGTAAACATGATGACGCAAAACTTACCATAGATGGTGTCATCAAACACATTCGGATCGAGGAGAACAATCGGTTAGAGGATGAAGAGGGTGCTAAGAATGAATCTCATGCCAACATTCTGGAGCACAATGCAAGAGCAATGAAACAGAAGGTCCAGATGTCAAAGTTCACAACAATAAAGGTAAAACTTTTGTGTAGGGTCAAAAGAAAACCAAAGGAGTTTGTTGGCTTTGCGAAAAGGCTAGACATAAAGCCTTTTTCTGCAACAAAAGAAAGGGAAAAGCAAGTGGCCATACAAACCTGGTGGAACATGACAACATAGACAGAGTCAACGACGAGGAGATCATAATTGCGGTTGTCGTGGATGAGGTAAACCTTGTTGGAGGTGCTATAGAAGGGGTGGTTGATACCGGAGCCACAAGACAAATTGCTACCAGTAGAGATCTATTTCTTGATTTCCAAGAGATAGATAGTGGAGACCAGGTTTTTTTTATGCTTTCACGAGGAACCCGTATTCTCAGGAAGGGAAAAGTGCTCCTTAAGTTAACTTCTGGAAAAAGACTGGAATTAATTAATGTTCTCTATGTTCCACCTATACATATGAATCTAATTTCTGGAGCACTTCTAAACAAGGCCAATCTTAAACTTGTTTTTTATTCTGATAAATTAGTGCTTACTAGGAATAGGAAATTCATTGAGAAGGGGTTTTGTTGTGCCAGATTGTTTGTACTCGATGTTATGTGTATAACCAATAAGAATGATTCTTCTTCTGTGTAATTCATTAATTCTTATGATATTTGGCTAGCTAGGCTAATTCATACCAATTTTGATGCTTTAAAGATATTAAAAAGCATGAATGTCGTCCCTATATCAAATGGTGATAAATTTGAAAATTGTGAATATTTTGTAGAAGCTAAACAACATAAGGAACCGTTTAAAAGTACCAAAAGAGTCTTAGATAAACTAGACCTCATTCATAGTTACTTAGGTGACTTCAAGAATCATGTAAGTAAAGGAGGTAAAAGATATTATATAACCTTCATTGATGATTATTCGAGGTTCACTAGAGTATATTTACTAAGTTATAAAGATGAGGCTGAAGAAATGTTCAAGAAATTTAAGAATGAAGTAGAAAATCAATTAGAAAGGAAAATCAAAAATATCAAGATCTGATAGAGGAGGTGAATATATGACTACTTCATTGCAGAAATTTTGTACAGAACATAGTGTAATTCATGAAGTAACACCACCTTATACTCCACAATCTAATGGTGTAGCTGAGAGAAAGAATATAACACTTAAAAATATAACGAATGCGATGCTAATTAGTTCCGGTTTACCGGATAATTTGTAGGGTGAAGCTATTCTTTGTGCATGTCATATATTGAATAAAATACCACACAAAAAGACTAATAAAACCCCTTATGAACTATAGAAGGGTTATCCTCCCAACTTAGGATACTTGAAAGTGTGGGGTGTTTAGCCCAAAACAAGGCGACATATAGGATATGCCCAAAAAAGCACGGTAAATAGGTTTATGGTTGTTGAGAATTCAGTGATTATTGGGTCTAAAGATGCTGAACTCTTTGAGACTGTTTTTCCTATGAAACAACAAAAAGATTTGGGTCATTCCATTTATAAAAAATGTGAATCCAGTAAAATTGTAGTTAATAAAAAACCGGATTCACTAAGAAGAAGTAAAAGGAAAAGGGTTGAGAACACGTTTGGTAAGGACTTTACTGAAGTGTTCATTCTAAAAGAAGATCCAAAAATATATCAAAATGTATATAATCCATAGATGCAACATATTCGAAAGAGGCCATAAACAGTTAATTAGATTCAATCATGATAATGACACTGTGGAAGTGGTAGATTTACCTAGAGGTTGCAAGCCTATAAGTTGTAAATAGATGTTTAGAAAGAAATTAAAGGCAGATGGCACTATAAATGAATTTAAGGCATGATTAGTCGCTAAAGGATTTACTCAACAAGAAGGAGTAGATTTCTTCGACACCTATGCAATGGTTGCTAGAATAACAGCTATTTGGGTGCTAGTTGTTTTAGCTTCTATTTACAAACTTGTAATACATCAAATGATTGTTAAAAAAACGTTTTTAAAAGGAGATTTAGACGAAAAAATTTATATGAGACAACCTGAGGGTATAATTGTAAAAGGACAAGAACATAAAGTATGTAGATTAAAGAAATCGTTGTATGGTTTAAAATAGGCTCCTAAGCAATGACATGAGAAATTCGATAATGTCATGTTACCAAATGGTTATGCAGTAAATCAAAGTGATAGATGTGTTCATAGAAAATTTGAAAATCTCGACTGTGTGATTATTTGTTTGTATGTTAATGACATGTTGATTTTTGGTACAAATTTTGATGTGGTTTAAAAGACTAAATCATTTTTGTCATCAGTTTTTGATAAGAAAGATATGGGTAAAGCTGATTTTATTCTTGGTCTTGAGTTAGTTGAGAAATGTGGGGATATATTTTGTCAAATTCATTATGTTGAAAAAGTGTTAAGAAAGTTTAATCACTTTGATGTCAAAGCTGTTAGTACACCCTTTGATCCTAACGGAAGATTAGAAAACAATAAAGGTGATAGCATTTCACAATGTGAGTATACAAGAATAATTGGTCATGTATTGTATCCTATGAATTGCACTAGGCCGGATATTGAATATGTTGTAAATAGTCTTGCTAGGTGTACGCACGATCCAAGTAATGAACATTGGTTTGCACTAAGAAGACTTTTGAAATATCTTAGAGGGACCATGGATCTTGATTTGTTCTTTAGTGGTAATCCTTGTGTGTTAGAAGGATTTTGTAACGTTAACTGGGTAACAAATAATGATGAAGTTAATTCAACTAATGATTACATGTATATTTTGGGTGGTAGTATTATTTCCTAGAAATCATCTAAGCAAACATGTAAAGCAAAGTCAATGATGGAATCCGAATTTATTACCTTAGAACATGCATGTGTAGAAGCTGAATGTTTAAGGAATTTACTTGTAGACATTCCTTTGTGGTCTAAACATATGCCTTCTGTATCTATACATTGTGATTCACAGGCTGTGATTGCTCGAGCAAAGAAAAGAGTTTATAATGGAAAGAGCTGGCACATACAATTGAGACAAAATATTGTAGAGATTTGATGAATTCAGGTGTGGTTAAATTGGGCCTATATGCAAGAAGTTAGTCTGTGAAACATCGAGGGGGACGAGACTTGTTCCATTTGAAGTGGATTCTGTGGGACAGCAACCTGTAGCGCCCCAGCCCGATACCGTTATCGGAACCAGTGCACCCGCCGTAGTCTACTATGAGAACTACGAAGCGTCAAGCAGATCAAGCATACATCCTTCATAATGTAAGATAAAACCAGCGGGAACGTCATAAAATCTAAACCTTCATTGTCAATATTACAACCAGAAACTGCAGCGGAAATAAAACTGTTTGTTCATCTAGCCAACATAGGTTTTAGAACAACATAATAACAATAAGTTTTGCAAACTTAAACAAAATAGTCCAGCATCTATCTATTCCCTTGTCCATCGTCCCATTGAGCCCACTCGCCGTCGTCTTTGATAAATACCAACTCATAATCAGGCTCACCTGAAAATAAGATAGAATGATTGTTCTTAGCGAAAACTTCGCCAGCAAGTAACCCGTCTATACACCTTACGGAATCACACACGTCGAGTCACCAGTGTATAAAACATTGCCCAAAAATAAGGTGCTCGGGTTAGCAAATAGCATCTTAATAAGGATTACTCAAAACAGATAAAGTCCATATAGGTACACAGTTACGAGAACCAACATGTATTAAAACAACGTATCACATGAGCAAGTCATAGACTAATCACGTTTCTTGCATGTCAAGTCTTATGCTTCGTGTATCATGATGCATGTACTTCTTTAAAATCACACACAACACCCATGCATATGCCTTCTTTCATAAACATGTCATGCATGTCATTTCACAAACATTTCATCACTTTACATATCATATTCTTCGCGTAGCAGAACCTTATACCCTGTGGGTGATCAGTCCACAGCCATCATAATTTTATACCCCGTGCTGAAAGGTCCACGGCCCCATAACATATACTTTATACCCCGTGCTGAAAGGTCCACGGCCCCATTACATATATCATATATCCGTGCTGATAGGTCCACGGCCCCATAAAATACTTCATTTTCCGTGCGGATAGGTCCACGGCCCCATAACATACTTTATACCCTGTTGTTGATTCACAGATCACGCTCTTTATACCCTGCTTTCGCAGACGTGACTTTTATACCCTGCGATCAACCAGCAGCCATTTTGTCTTTTGAAAACTTTAAACCTTTCTTGTTCTTTTGCAAAACATATCTCAAATCAAATACAAGTGCCCATGTCATGATGCAGGATGCACAAATAGCTTCATATCAACATGTAACACACACACATACATCTTGCCTATCAAGCATACGGTCTTGCACCTCAAGCACTCTATGGTCGTGTCTTTCCAAGCCCATCCTTCTTACAAACTCACTCAAGATTCAATCTTATTCTAACTTGATCAACCTACCATCCACACCTCAAATATACCTCAAATACCCTTGCATTTTATGTTCAAAAGAAGTGGATAAAGTTACTACACTTACATAGGGCGCTTAAAGGGTCAAAAATACTTCCAGAATACTTGGAACACCACTTCGAGCGCCTAATGTGGATATGGAGCGCCTCTACTAGGCGTTCGAAGTGTTCGGGGATGATTCAGGACACATTGAACACCACATGAAGCGCCTAATGTGACTTGAAGCGCCTCATGTAGGCGTTCGAAGTGTTCTGACGGTTCTAAATTGCAGTTTTTCTGTACGGGAAAGCTCCAGGACACATGGAACGCTACATGAAGCGCCTATAGTGACATGAAGCGCCTCATGTAGGCGTTCGAAGTGTTCTGAAGATGCCAAACTGCAGTTTTTCTGCAGTAACTTCCACCCAACTCCTTTCTTCTTCAACCCTTCCAGATTCAACACTTAAAGATCCATCTTAACAACTAGATTCATCATACTTAACATACATCTAATCATGAATTGATGCTTAGTTATGCCCAACAACATCCACTCTAACTCTCCAATCATACACCACCTTCAAAGGTTATCATCAACAATTCCCACACAACAAGTCTACAACAATGTCATCACTCATCCCTCAATTTCCTGCACTTACTCTCAACGTCTAAGTGTAGACAATCAACATAAGAGTAGATCAAGACAATAAGCATGTCAAAATATATACTTTCATGGGCATGCTTGGTAAATAACAAGGCACCACACAACTATTTTCAGAATTATGGCCCAAAGAACAAGACTTTACTCAATTAGCAACAAGACTCACATATAACGAAGCATTTAAGATAGGCAAGACAAGAATACTAATGTGTGATTCATGTTTTCTCTTTGTAAGAACATAGGGCCTAAAGTATCAAAATTTGCGTAAAGCGTATAGAAAGATTACTTGCCTTGAATTCTAGATAAGCTTACGGATTTACTGCAGAATCTTGATGAGAATTGAACCTAGAATGGCCTTTATCCTTCCTTCTCTTTCCTCTCTTCTTCTTCTCCCTCTCCTTTTCTCTTTTCTCTCTTTTTCTCAGAATTTTTCCTTCTTCTTTGTGGCCAAAACCGCCCCCTTATGCTGAGATGGGGAGTTATACTAACTTCCTATAACTCCCCCCTAACTCCTAGTAGGGGCCTTTCAAGTAATTTCTATGAATTACCCTTAATTCTATTTTGAACCCTTCTTTCTTATTCTTCTATGTTTTAGGTGACTAAGTCTCATAACCTGCGAAATTAATTAAGTTGTATCTAAGGTTAACCTTTAAGTATTGAATATCGTGCTTAAAAGTCACGGGGTGTAACATTCCACCCCCCTTACAAAAAGTTTCGTCCTCGAAACTTACGTACCTTAGTCAAAGAGCTGAGGATACTTCTCCCGCATTTGTTCTTCGAGCTCCCAAGTGGCTTCACGTTCCGTGTGATTGCTCCATTGAACCTTTGCATAAGGGATCACTCGCTTCCTCAACACTTGATCCTTTCGGTCCACAATTTTCACGGGTACTTCCTCATATGTAACATCGTCCTTGAGTTCCAAAGGTTGAGCTTCAAGTACATGACTTGGATCCGCCACGTACTTTCTTAATTGTGACACGTGGAATACATTGTGAACTTGCGCCAACACCAGAGGTAATGCCAACCTATATGCCAAGGCGCCTACCTTCTCCAGTATTTCATAGGGACCAATGAAACGAGGGCTTAGCTTGCCTTTTACTCCAAACCTCATGACGCCCTTCGTAGGTGATACCTTCAAATAAACTTTATCACCCACATCAAAATCCAATGGTCGTCGTTTGGAATCTGCCCAACTCTTGCTACGGTCCTGAGCCGTCTTGAGTCTTTCCCGAATGACCTTCACCTTCTCTAACGTTTTCTCTAATAGCTTAGGTCCAGTAATGGTCCTCACGCCCACTTCGTCCCAATAAATCGGAGACCTACATTTCCTTCCATACAAAGCCTCAAAAGAAGCCATATCAATTGCGCTGTGGTAGCTATTGTTATAAGAAAACTCCATCAGCTTTACCATTCCGTCCCAACTCCCTTTAAAATCCAGCACGCAAGCTCTTAGCATATCTTCCAAGGTTTGAATTGTCCGCTCGGACTGTCCATCAGTTTGAGGATGATACGCCGTACTCAACCTTAATTCCGTACCCATGGCTTCTTGGAATGCTGTCCAAAACTTAGATGTGAACCGTGAATCTCGGTCGGACACTATACTTACCGGGACTCCATGCAAACTAACAATACTGTCCCTATATAGACTCACTAACTTGTCAAGAGGTGCTTCACTTGAAACGGGTAAGAAATGGGCAGACTTTGTTAAACGATCCACGATAACCCAAATCATGTCACATCCACTTCTTGTCTTTGGTAAACCAGCTACAAAATCCATTGTGACATGTTCCCATTTCCATTCCGGAATTTTCAACGGCATCAACAATCCACCAGGCCGTTGGTGTTCCGCCTTGACTTGTTGACACACCAAACACCTCTCTATGAATTCCGCAATATGTCTTTTCATCCCAGACCACCAATAGTAACGCTTGAGATCTCTATACATTTTGGTGCTACCGCGGTGTATTGATAACCTCGAATTATGAGTTTCTTGCAAAACTTCTTTCCTAAGTTCGTCAACGTCCGGCACGCATAATCTTTCCTTAAACCATAAGCTCCCATCTCCTTTAGTCTGAAATCCTTCAACTTGACTATGTTTCACCCTTTCCATTATCTCACTTAAAGTCTTATCTTTCTTCTGAGCCTCCTTTATCCTATCAATCAAACTCGGTGTGATAGTCAAGGCTGTCAGGACGTTCACCGTGGGTTCAATCACATCTAAACCAAACTCCTCCATCTCCCTTTCCAATGTTGATTGTCGTGCATGGCTGGACTTCCTACTCAAGGCGTCGGCTACCTTGTTAGCCTTTCCCGGGTGATAATGAATAGTTAGGTCATAGTCTTTTAGCAATTCCCACCATCTCCGCTGCCTCATATTCAATTCCTTCTGTGAGAACAAATACTTTAGACTCTTATGGTCCGTGAATACCGTGCACTTCTCTCCATACAAATAATGCCGCCAGATCTTCAAGGCGAACACAACCGCGGCAAGTTCAAGATCATGTGTGGGATAGTTTTGTTCATAAGGCTTTAGCTGTCTTGAGGCATACGCGATGACTCGTTCGTTTTGCATTAAAACACAACCTAACCCGTTCTTTGACGCATCACTGTAAATCACAAATCCATCCGTTCCAGAGGGTTGAGCCAATACTGGAGCTGTCGTTAATCTCTTCTTAAGCTCAGTGAAACTCTGCTCGCATTCCGCCGTCCACTCAAACTTGGACTTCTTTTGAGTAAGGCGACTGAGAGGTACGGCAATTCTTGAGAATCCCTCAACAAATTTTCTGTAATAACCCGCTAGACCCAAGAAACTTCGCACTTCGGTGACGTTGGTAGGTCTAGGTCATTCAGTTATGGCTTCCACCTTCTTCGGATCAACAACAATCCCCTCTTCTGATATCACATGACCCAGGAAAGCCACACTTCTTAACCAGAACTCACACTTGCTAAACTTTGCATAAAGTTGTTTCTGCCTCAAAATGCCTAGTACAATTCTCAAATGCTCAGTGTGAGTTTGCTCGTCAGGAGAATACACAAGTATATCATCTATGAATACCACTATAAACTTATCCAACTGTTCTCGAAAGACAGTATTCATAAGATCCATAAAAGCCGCAGGGGCATTTGTCAATCCAAATGGCATCACCAAAAATTCATAGTGGCCATACCTTGTGCGGAAAGCTGTCTTTGCGATGTCCTCGGCCTTCACTCGCAGCTGATGATATCCTGATCGAAGATCAATTTTCGAAAAGATCTTGGCACCTTTGAGCTGGTCAAATAAATCCTCGATTCGTGGAAGGGGATACTTATTCTTGATAGTAACTTTATTCAACTCTCTATAATCGATACAAAGTCTCATGCTACCATCCTTCTTCTTTACAAACAAAACAGGTGCTCCCCATGGCGATACACTAGGGCGGATAAACTTCTTGTCTAGTAACTCCTGAAGTTGTTCCTTCAACTCTCTCAGTTCCGCCGGAGCCATTCTATAAGGGGCTTTGGAAATAGGTTCTGTTCCAGGAATCAAGTTAATCTCAAACTCAACCTCTCTCGGGGGTGGTACACCTGGCAAATCCTCCGGAAATACATCAGAAAATTCGTTGACCACTGGAATTTGCTCAATAGACGGTACCTCCTGAGTAACATCCATGGCATACACTAGAAATCCCTCAGCACCTTTCCTTAATGCCTTGCGCGCTTGTGCAACCGACACGTACACCTTTTTGGGTACCTTCTTTCGTTCCGCATCTCCTTGAAATATTACCTCCTCCATCCTAGCATTCTTGATTGTCACTTGCTTCAACCGACAATCAATATTAGCGTGATTCTTGGCTAACCAGTCCATTCCTAATATGACGTCAAAGTCATACATCTGAATAGGGATCAGTGTGGCAGAGAATGTTTGTCCTTCAAACTCCAATTTGCAATCTCGATACTGCTGGTATGAAACCATAATCTGATCTCCGGCCGCTTGCACGCGATACGGAGTCTCTAACCATTCAGGCAAACTACCAAGGTGCTTAGTGAATCTCTTCGCTACAAAGGAGTGGCTTGCGCCGCTATCGAAAAGTACATTGGCAGGCATCTTATTTACTAAAACCGCACCTAAAGCCATATAAAGTTTTACACACAAAAGTTACGTACATAAACACTTAATTCAATATGAATTCAAACTTAGTTTAAAGGATACCTGCTACTACATCGGTAGCCTCCTGCACATCTGTGTCCATCATGAGATGTACTCGGGCATTTGCTCTAGGCTTCGCTCTCGGCTGCTGAGCCGCCTCTCCAGGATTATTTTTCTTCATCTCCGGACAATCTCTAATCATATGGCCCACTTGGCCACATCGGAAACATGCCCCAGCCACTTTCCTACACTCTCCAACGTGGTTCCTGTTGCAATGCGGACAAACTCCTATAGCCTGCTGACTTACTTGATTCTGGGGTGGCAGTCTCTGAAAATTTCCAACTGGCCCTCTCTTCGAAATCTTGACCCAACGTCCGGGTCTTCCACCAATTCTCACATCCTCTCTTGGCCTCTTGCCTCTTTCAGCTCCTCCTGTGCTAGCTGCTCTTGCCGCCACTCGGCGAAAATCACTCTCAACACGGTAACACACATCTAGCATATCCTCATAAGTTTTCATCCCTGCATTCACTATCGCTGATTGTATCCTCGAGTCCAAACCCCTCTCAAACTTTGTCATCTTAAGACGATTATCAGTCATGATTGCAGGGGCAAACTTACCCAAAGCATGGAAACGATCTGCATACTCCGACATCGTCATCCTTCCTTGCTCCAATCTGTCAAATGCTCTTATCTTGTCCAATATTGCAGTCTCCGGTACATAGTACTTAAGGAACACATCACAGAACTGAGTCCACGAGATCGGTGGGGTCATTCTTGTTGGACCGTGCACCTGCAATGAACACCACTAGAGGGGGGGGGTGAATAGTGGTTAGCGGAAATTACACTACAACCCTTTGTTAAAATCCCCTTGAAAACAGAATCTGAGACCAACTCAGATTCAGAACCCGTTTTTCAAAAATTCACAAATAATTGTACACAACTCCAAAAATTATGAAACTTTCCATAATTAAACTTCAATGAGTTAACAAGACTCTGTCCAAAAATCAGACAAAAATAAGATCGTTTGACCCTTCAAACAAATTAAAAGATTTAGATGGTCAATCTGGACAGAATTGGACAGAATGTTGCTGATTTTGAAAATAGTGTTTCTCTTTGAATACTCAACCAAAAAGGTTGATCTTTATATCAAAACACTCCTTAGGATGTGTAGATGAAATTTCCAAAAGGACCTGACCTCAAACAATTCTTGAAAAATACAGAATTTAACTTTTCTCAAAACTGGTCAGATTGCAGCCAGATTGGAGCAGTTATCTTGCAAAGACTGAAAGACTAACTTTTACTTGCTCAAATCAAGTGATTCTTATTGCAAATGAAAGCTAACAGTCTGAAGTATAACTCCACCAAAAATCACGAATTTTGAAAATGTTTAGCTATTTTTTCAAATTGTGTGATTTTGGGTGAAAACTGCAGTCAAAAACGGGCAGAAAACAGAAATAAAGAAACAAGAGAAGAACACCGAGGATTTATCCTGGTTCGGTCAATGTGACCTACTCCAGTCCCAAGGAACACCTTTCCTTGGATTTCACTATGATATGAACACCTTACAACAAGAGCCAAGCTTGATCCTTGGGTTATACACCAACCCTACTCAAGACTTGGATAATCACCTTCTAAGCAACACTTAGTTGCAATACCTCCAACACCTATTGATGTAGCCTTATAAAGATGGCTAATCAATCTTACAAATGAAGCTCAAGAGGCTTGTAGCTCACCAAAATATTAAGAACAACTTTGCTACAACAAAATACAACAACAAGAACAAGAAGATGAATATGAAAGCTATAGAATGCTTGTGAGCTTCAAGTGTGTTTCATCTTCTTCACCATTGCCTCTATTTATAGTGTGATTTGAGCCTTGAAGATAAGAATGCCAATGTGTCATCATCTTCATCATCAACTCCAAATTTCTTCTCATCATTGGTTGGCTTTGTACACTTGGCAAAATAAAACACAATGATTGGTCCACCTTGGCAACTTTATGTGGCTGAAATTTTCAACTAAAAAATGACTTGGAATTATCTTGAAATTGTGAAGATAATAGCACCATAACAACTCCTTTATCTTCTCATCTCTTTGGCACAAGAATAGGCATGTAGGAGACCATTTTAAGTTCAATTTCAGCTTCAAAAAAAGTGAAGTAGCCGTTGGCTACTCTCTTTTTTCAACAAATATATTTTGAATTTTTCTTAATAAAATAAGAAAGGATAATACCACCAAATTATCCCCAACTTCAAGCAACATAATAGAGCATGTGAGAGCTCCATTTGACTTCAAAAAATCTGCTGAAAAATACTCCAAGAAACCATATAGCCGTTGGCTATATTTAGAAAAAATCCAAGTTGGCAATTTTGCCAACTAGCTCCTTTTTGGTTGGTCCACTTGTCTCCAACTCATAAAATGAATACCACATCATGTCTACCTGATTAGTCACGTTTTTCCACATATATATAAGTGTAGCAACTCAGATTTTTGAAGAAGAAATAAATAGATAACACTTGACAAGATTATGTCAACGTGTAACACCGAAATTTCCCAATATTTCTTCTTATATGTTGAGATCATTTCCACACCTTTGACACCTTTAATATCTCTGAATAATGATGATAAATGTTCTCTTATAACATATATAAGAGGGTCTTCGAGAAAAAATAGAATGTGACATCTCAAATCGTCACATATCCAGCTATAGTCAATAATATCATCGGTTGAGAGAATAAGATATAAGATCACCATATTATCTTCAAAATAATAATAACACAGCTCCAGAATGAAGATAATAATATACTCAAGAGATTCCTTGAGTGAAAATACCAAAAATACCCTTGGGGGTAAAATGACCAAAATACCCCTGGTGTGAGAAAACTCCAGAAATGTCCCGGATGGTCATAAATAATCATGATATCAACTTTGTCATGATAAATAGTATCAGAATATGCTCTTGAAATATTTCCACCATATCATGTTCCTACAAAACTCAAAATACCAATTTTGCCCTTTTTGGTAAGTTGTGGAAACTTCCAAGGCATGTTAGTCACAAGATAATAATAATCACCAAAAACGCATAATAAGCACATAATGAACATGTATAAATCATGTACAAATGAAAACAATCATTTTAACACATTTTAGAAAATTATTTCTAAAAACCCTAGACATCGATCGATCGAAGTGAGGGTTCGATGTACATCGATGTGTACATCGATCAATCATGTGTCTCAAGTTTAGAGATCGATTTCAACTTTTTCAACTTTTTCAACTTTTAATCACATATAACACCATGTGTGACATTTTTAAGTATTCACCACTTAAAATCATGACTTTGAAAATTATCCAAACATATTTCTCAACATTCTCCCCCTTTTGGATGATTTTCAAAATAACCTAACATGATTTTAATGTCACAACTTATAACCGAAAATTTAACCAAATGTTTTCAACTTTTAAATAGTATGTTGCTCCCCCTCAACTCATACTCTCCCCCTTAACCTATACTTAACTCTTAACTTATATTTGAAACTTATCATTTCATACCAAATGATGACTTAGCAACTAAAATCTAAAATCATGTGCTTATGCTATCTCCCCCTTTATTTTGCAAATCATGTAAAAGATAGAACTATACAATGGTATCGTAAGTCATCATACCTAACTTGGCTCGTAAGTTTTCAAACGTGGCTTGATTAAGGGGTTTGGTAAAGATATCGGCGATTTGGTGATCAGTTCTTATATGGTTTATCACTATGTCCTCAGTTTGAACATGATCGCGAAGAAAGTGGTATCGCACCTCAATGTGTTTGGCCTTAGAATGAAGCACCGGATTCCGGGAAAGGTTGATTGCACTTGTGCTATCGCAGAAAATTGGAATCTTTTTCATTTTAATGCCAAAATCACTAAGTTGCTGTTTAAGCCAAAGTATTTGGGTAGTACATAAACTCAAAGCAATATACTCGGCTTCAGTGGTAGAAAGAGCTACACTAGCTTGCTTTTTAGAAAACCAAGAGATCAAATTGGTTCCTATGAATTGACATGTGCTGCTAGTGGATTTTCTATCTAACTTGCAACCACCATAATCAGCATCACTATATGCGTGTAATTCCAACTTAGCGTTTCTATCATACCATAGTCCTAAGTGAGGTGTATGCTTAAGATATCTAAAGATCTTTTTCACTGCATTGTAATGTGATACCTTAGGACAAGATTGAAACCTAGCACACATACACACACTAAACATAATATCAGGTCTTGATGCAGTTAAGTATAATAGTGATCCAATCATAGACCTATAGAGAGTGTCATCAAAAGGTTTACCATTTTCATCCTTATCAAGTTTAGTACTAACACTCATGGGGGTAGTTGTAGGTTTCAACTCTTCAAAACCAAACTTCTTAATCATATCATTGACATACTTAAGTTGGCTAATATGAATTCCTTGAGGGGTTTGTTTAATTTGAAGTCCTAAGAAATAATTCAACTCTCCTACCATTGACATTTCAAACTCCGACTTCATACACTCTTCAAAGTCTTTTACTAAGGTAGGGTTGGTTGAACCAAAGATGATATCGTCAACGTATATTTGAACTATTAACAAATCATTACCTTTTCTTTTTAGGAATAATGTGTTGTCTATAGTTCCCCTTTGATAATTATTTCCAATAAGAAAGTTTGCAAATCTATCATACCAAGCTCTTGGAGCTTGTTTCAAACCATATAAAGCTTTCTTAAGCTTGTACACATGGTTAGGATTCTTTGGATCTTCGAATCCAGGGGGTTGTTTGACAAACACCTCTTCTTGGATGTATCCATTCAAGAAAGCACTCTTGACATCCATTTGGAAGAGTTTAATGTTACTTAGACTTGCAATCGCAAGTAATAATCTAATTGCTTCTAGTCGTGCAACAGGTGCAAAGGTTTCTTTATAATCTATACCTTCTTGTTGATTATAACCTTGTGCGACTAGTCTAGCCTTATTTCTTGTAATGTTTCCTTGTTCGTCCATCTTATTCCTAAACACCCATTTCGTTCCTATTATAGACTTATCTTCAGGTTTAGGTACTAAGTCCCACACATTGTTCCTAGTGAATTGGTTCAATTCCTCATGCATAGCTTCTATCCATGTTATGTCACTTAAGGCTTCCTTTACATTCTTAGGTTCTAATTGTGAGATTAAGCTATGTCCTTCAAGTTGACTTATATTTCTACGTGTTCTAACCCCAACGCTTGGATCCCCAATGATTAATTCTCTAGGGTGCCACCAATTCCTAGATCGACTAGGTTCACCCTCATCTTGTTCAAATGTTTCATTAGTGTGAACATTATCATATGTAACTGGATCATTAGTTACATTATCTTCCAATTGCAAAGTTTCTTCATTTATATCACCTAAGGGTTCATGCATGTCTTGTTCAGGGGGAGTTGGTTCTAGATGATCAAGTACAGGCTCAAGTAATACATCATCATCAAACATATTTTCAACATTTGTTTCTTGTTTATGTTGATGTTTATCACTAACTTCAAAGCATGCATTTTCATTGAATTTCACATGTATGGATTCAATTATTTTTCTAGATGCAGGATTATAACACCTATATGCTCTTGAGTTAGTTGAATATCCAACAAATATACATTCAATAGACTTTTGTTCAAATTTATCTAGATTATCCTTAGTGTTTAGCACAAAACATTTACATTCAAATACTTTAAGATAATCTATTTTAGGTTGTCTATTGTTTAGCAATTCATAAGGCGTTTTATTTAATTTCTTTCTAATAGTGAGCCTATTTATAATATAACATGCACAGTTAACAGCTTCAGCCCATAAATACTTAGGTAATTTATTTTCACACAGCATTGTCCTTGCAACTTCTTGAATCGTTCTATTTTTACGTTCAACAACTCCATTGAGTTGTGGTGTTCTAGGTGGTGAGAATTCATGTTTTATTCCATAAAGTTCACAAAATTTGATTACGTCTTTATTTTTAAATTCTCCACCTCTATCACTTCTAATTCTTTTGACATTTTCTTCGTAAATGTTTTCAAGTTGCTTGATAAGGGTTTCGATTTCTAATGGAGCATCGTCTTTGTGTGTTAAGAACAATGTCCATGTGTAGCGTGAGTAATCGTCTACTATGACACACACATAGTAGTGTCCACCTAGACTTCTTGTCCTACTTGGACCAAATAAGTCTAAGTGAAGCAATTCTAGTACATGACTAGTACTCACTTCATGTTTCGGTTTTAAGGTTTCTTTAATGTGTTTTCCCTTAATACATGTTTCACACATTTGAAAATTATCTAAGTCTAACTTAGGCATACCTCTAATTAAATTCTTTTTAGATAATTTCCTAATGGTTGAAATTCCTATATGGCCTAATCTTCTATGCCATAAATTCACATCTAAGTCATGTGATATTAGACACTTAACCTTAGCATTTAACATGTTATCTAAGGTAAGGGTATAAATATTTCCATCTCTATTTCCTTTTAAAACCGTTTCTCCTTTTTCATTTATTATATCACAAGAATTGGGAAGAAAGGAGACATTATAACCACAATCTATAAGTTGAGAAATACTAAGTAAATTATAAGAGAGATTGCTTACTAGCAACACATTTCGTATTTGAAATGTGTTTGGGTCCCCGATTGTTCCTTTTCCAACAACTTTTCCTTTGTTGTTGTCACCGAATGTTACCTTTCCACCATCAATATGTTCAAGTTCGGTGAATAGATTGGGGTTGCCCGTCATATGCCTCGAACATCCACTATCTAAAAACCATTTGGTTTTTAGATTCTTTGACTTTGCCTCTTTCTTGCATTCCTTGCATTTTTCCTACAATGGAGACAAAGTTTTAGGTACCCTTTATTTGGGTCCTTGAATGTTAGGGGCATTATTCTTGTTTAGATAACCCTTAGGTATCCAAACTTGAATATACTTTCTAGGCACATTTTTAGCATGGTTAAAGTAAGAAGGATAAGCATATAGATGATTATTCCACATAAGTGAGGATGCATTGTTATACATGTTGCGCCATGGTTGATAATCATTATAGGATGACCGAATCTTATAATGTGTATAAGGCATGCGATTTTGTTTCTTATATGGTGCTCTATATGTATATTCATGTGTATTTCTATAAGACTTGTATGAGAGTTGCTTATGCTTAGGTTCATAAAAAGTTGGATGCATTTTATTTAGTCTAGTTGCATTTGTATACATGTAGGCATGATTTCTAGGTTGTCTAGATGCAAAATTTGGCCTAGATGTATGTTTATGCGTGTGCATATTGGTGGGTTTGTGTTGTATTTTTGCCTTGATATGAGTAGAAGAAGGTGTAGAAGAAGATGTAGCAGGCAAAGTTGATTTTGTATTATATGGCAACTTTGTACTAGATGAAACAAACTTAGTCTTTTCATTTACTTTTTCGTTTTCTTCTTTATAGCCTAGGCCGGTTTTATCATTGCCATACTTTTGTGATGAGATAAGTGTATCTAACATATTTGCACCCGATTTAAATTGTTCTATCATTTTTTCTAAGGTAAATTTAGAAGACTTAAGTTGCACTATTTCATTTTCACAACTTTCTAACTTGGATTTCAACATTTTATTTTCCATTTGTAACTTTTGTTCATCTTTCCTATATGATTCAATTTTGTTCTCTAAAGAATCAAGAGTATTAGTAGACTCTTGTTTAAGAGATTCTAGTTGATCGGAAAATTCCAAGTTGGACGTCTTCAACTTGTCATTTTCTTCAACTAGTTTCTTCTTTTCTTTAGAGAGCCTCTTACAGTGAGCATGCATTCGTAGGAATTCTTCATACATTTCATCAAATGTCATGTCACTATCAGAATCACTATCAGAAGAAGAACATACCTCGTTGGATACGAAGCACACTTGAGCTTCCTCAGTTTCGGATTGTGAGTCGGATGAGTCGCTCCATGTGCTCACCTTCATTGCTCGTTTCCCTTTTCTTGCCTTAGACTCCTTTGTCTTTGACGTTTGAGCTTCCTTGTCCTTGGCTTGTTTATTATTGTTGTTTTTATTATTATTTTTCTTTGTTGGACAATCGTATGAAATATGTCCTTTTTGACCGCATTCATAACACTTTAATTCTTTATTATACCATTTGTTTGTGTTATTTTTCTTAGATTGAGAAAAAGAAGAAGAAGAAGAATTATGTTGTCTATTCCTATTTGGGCGTTTGAAAAACTTTCTAAGTTTTCTAGCAATCAATATCAAGTCATCGTCTAATTCAGTATCACTATTACTATCATCGTTATTAGCATGTGTTTCAGTTGTTTTGAAGGCTATTGACTTACTGGATGACTTAGACGATTCAGACTTTCGTTGGTTCAGTTTTACCTCATAGACTTTAAGAGACCCGATCAATTCATCCATCTTGGTGATTGACTTTGTCTCCTCGATTGCAGTCACCTTTGGATCCCATTCAGCAGGGAGACTTCGTAGCACCTTTTGAACCTTTTCATTGTTCGAAAATGACTTCCCTAAAGCTTCAAGGGCATTGAAAATATTAGTAATCCTCAAATCCATAGATGTTATGGATTCGTTTGGCAACATTTTGAAAGTCTCTAATTCAGTCATAAGCATGTTTATTTTTGACTCTTTAACACCACTAGTACCTTCATGCTTTAATACAAGTGATTTCCACATGTCGTGTGCACTTGTACAATTTGACACATATCCTGCTTCAGAAGTTGTAAGTCCATTCAAAAGTAATTGCATAGCTTTAGCATTCATGGACATTTTCTTTTTATCATCTGATGACCATTCACTTTTATATTTTTCAACCTCTTGAGTTACTCCACTAACTTGTACAACTTTCATTGGAATGTACGGCCCATCTTCAACTATAGACCATAAATCGATGTCTATAGCCATTAAGAATAGCCTCATTCTTAGTTTCCAATGAACAAAATTATTGCCATCAAAAAGAGGAGGGCGTTGTGTGGACATACCTTCCAATTCACCTTTGTGAGAAACAATAGCCATAGTATGTACCTTTGATTTGAGACAAGCAGTATATTATGAATTGTTATTTCTTGGCCTTGTATTGTTCGTACGGTGTTGAATCTTGCTTCTTTTGAGTGGTGTTGGTCTGGCTCTGATACCAAATGTTGGACCGTGCACCTGCAATGAACACCACTAGAGGGGGGGGGGTGAATAGTGGTTAGCGGAAATTACACTACAACCCTTTGTTAAAATCCCCTTGAAAACAGAATCTGAGACCAACTCAGATTCAGAACCCGTTTTTCAAAAATTCACAAATAATTGTACACAACTCCAAAAATTATGAAACTTTCCAGAATTAAACTTCAATGAGTTAACAAGACTCTGTCCAAAAATCAGACAAAAATAAGATCGTTTGACCCTTCAAACAAATTAAAAGATTTAGATGGTCAATCTGGACAGAATTGGACAGAATGTTGCTGATTTTGAAAATAGTGTTTCTCTTTGAATACTCAACCAAAAAGGTTGATTTTTATATCAAAACACTCCTTAGGATGTGTAGATGAAGTTTCCAAGAGGCCCTGACGTCAAACAATTCTTGAAAAATACAGAATTTAACTTTTCTCAAAACTGGTCAGATTGCAGCCAGATTGGAGCAGTTATCTTGAAAAGACTGAAAGACTAACTTTTACTTGCTCAAATCAAGTGATTCTTATTGAAAATGAAAGCTAACAGTCTGAAGTATAACTCCACCAAAAATCACGAATTTTGAAAATGTTTAGCTATTTTTTCAAATTGTGTGAAGTTGGGTGAAAACTGCAGTCAAAAAGGGGCAGAAAACAGAAATAAAGAAACAAGAGAAGAACACCGAGGATTTATCCTGGTTCGGTCAATGTGACCTACTCCAGTCCCAAGGAACACCTTTCCTTGGATTTCACTATGATATGAACACCTTACAACAAGAGCCAAGCTTGATCCTTGGGTTATACACCAACTCTACTCAAGACTTGGATAATCACCTTCTAAGCAACACTTAGTTGCAATACCTCCAACACCTATTGATGTAGCCTTATAAAGATGGCTAGTCAATCTTACAAATGAAGCTCAAGAGGCTTGTAGCTCACCAAAATATTAAGAACAACTTTGCTACAACAAAATACAACAACAAGAACAAGAAGATGAATATGAAAGCTATAGAATGCTTGTGAGCTTCAAGTGTGTTTCATCTTCTTCACCATTGCCTCTGTTTATAGTGTGATTTGAGCCTTGAAGATAAGAATGCCAATGTGTCATCATCTTCATCATCAACTCCAAATGTCTTCTCATCATTGGTTGGCTTTGTACACTTGGCAAAATAAAACACAATGATTGGTCCACCTTGGCAACTTTATGTGGCTGAAATTTTCAACTAAAAAATGACTTGGAATTATCTTGAAATTGTGAAGATAATAGCACCATAACAACTCCTTTATCTTCTCATCTCTTTGGCACAAGAATAGGCATGTAGGAGACCATTTTAAATTCAATTTCAGCTTCAAAAAAAGTGAAGTAGCCGTTGGCTACTCTCTTTTTTCAACAAATATATTTTGAATTTTTCTTAATAAAATAAGAAAGGATAATACCACCAAATTATCCCCAACTTCAAGCAACATAATAGGGCATGTGAGAGCTCCATTTGACTTCAAAAAATCTGCTTAAAAATACTCCAAGAAACCATATAGCCGTTGGCTATATTTAGAAAAAATCCAAGTTGGCAATTTTGCCAACTAGCTCCTTTTTGGTTGGTCCACTTGTCTCCAACTCATAAAATGAATACCACATCATGTCTACCTGATTAGTCACGTTTTTCCACATATATATAAGTGTAGCAACTCAGATTTTTGAAGAAGAAATAAATAGATAACACTTGACAAGATTATGTCAACGTGTAACACCGAAATTTCCCAATATTTCTTCTTATATGTTGAGATCATTTCCACACCTTTGACACCTTTAATATCTCTGAATAATGATGATAAATGTTCTCTTATAACATATATAAGAGGGTCTTCGAGAAAAAATAGAATGTGACATCTCAAATCGTCACATATCCAGCTATAGTCAATAATATCATCGGTTGAGAGAATAAGATATAAGATCACCATATTATCTTCAAAATAATAATAACACAGCTCCAGAATGAAGATAATAATATACTCAAGAGATTCCTTGAGTGAAAATACCAAAAATACCCTTGGGGGTAAAATGACCAAAATACCCCTGGTGTGAGAAAACTCCAGAAATGTCCCGGATGGTCATAAATAATCATGATATCAACTTTGTCATGATAAATAGTATAAGAATATGCTCTTGAAATATTTCCACCATATCATGTTCCTACAAAACTCAAAATACCAATTTTGCCCTTTTTGGTAAGTTGTGGAAACTTCCAAGGCATGTTAGTCACAAGATAATAATAATCACCAAAAACACATAATAAGCACATAATGAACATGTATAAATCATGTACAAATGAAAACAATCATTTTAACACATTTTAGAAAATTATTTCTAAAAACCCTAGACATCGATCGATCGAAGTGAGGGTTCGATGTACATCGATGTGTACATCGATCAATCGATGTGTCTCAAGTTTAGAGATCGATTTCAACTTTTTCAACTTTTTCAACTTTTAATCACATATAACACCATGTGTGACATTTTTAAGTATTCACCACTTAAAATCATGACTTTAAAAATTATCCAAACATATTTCTCAACAATTCTTAACACCATTCCTTCCCACCATTCGCCAGCCTTGCCACTTAGAAGGGGTGTGGCCACCTCAACTTTTATCTCATTCGGAACTTGCACCAGCCGGAAACATTTCTCAACCTCAGCCAACCAATGCTGAGCCTCTTCAGGATCCGTACATCCACCGAACTCCGGCACCCTCATCTTCCTCATCTCTCCATAAAAGAACCTGATGTTATGATGTGGCGGTGGTGGAGGCGGAGGCTGATGCTGCTGCACATACCCTTGTGCAATGACCGTCAGCGCATCAGTGAGTACTTGGGGTAAAACCACTTGTGGTGGCTGGTTCTCCTGTCCATTGCCAGAGTTGCCTGTGTTATCTCTTCTGGGAGGCATATTTCTCTGAAAAGGTCAACATTACATTGGCATTCAGTAAATACAAGGATTAATGAAAGCTCGAACGCGTGCTACTAGGTAAGGTGTGTAGTACAACTATTAATACAAAGTTAGATAATAAGACGCGCTCGCACACACCCAACCCATATCATACTTAACCACTAAGAGATTAGTACTTATAACTAAGGATCAACCTTAAGGGAGAATCATAGCTTAAGAGTCTAAAAGATCATGAACTTAAGTTTCCGAAATAGATCTGAAGCCTAGTCTCTGATACCACCTGTAGCGCCCCAGCCCGATACCGTTATCGGAACCAGTGCACCCGCCGTAGTCATGAGAACTACGAAGCGTCAAGCAGATCAAGCATACATCCTTCATAATGTAAGATAAAACCAGCGGGAACGTCATAAAATCTAAACCTTCATTGTCAATATTACAACCCGAAACTGCAGCGGAAATAAAACTGTTTGTTCATCTAGCCAACATAGGTTTTAGAACAACATAATAACAATAAGTTTTGCAAACTTAAACAAAATAGTCCAGCATCTATCTATTCCCTTGTCCATCGTCCCATTGAGCCCACTCGCCGTCGTCTTCGATAAATACCAACTCATAATCAGGCTCACCTGAAAAGAAGATAGAATGATTGTTCTTAGCGAAAACTTCGCCAGCAATGATTGTTCTTAGCGAAAACTTCGCCAGCAAGTAACCCGTCTATACACCTTACGGAATCACACACGTCGAGTCACCAGTGTATAAAACATTGCCCAAAAATAAGGTGCTCGGGTTAGCAAATAGCATCTTAATAAGGATTACTCAAAACAGATAAAGTCCATATAGGTACACAGTTACGAGAACCAACATGTATTAAAACAACGTATCACATAAGCAAGTCATAGACTAATCACGTTTCTTGCATGTCAAGTCTTATGCTTCGTGTATCATGATGCATGTACTTCTTTAAAATCACACACAACACCCATGCATATGCCTTCTTTCATAAACATGTCATGCATGTCATTTCACAAACATTTCATCACTTTACATATCATATTCTTCGCGTAGCAGAACTTTATACCCTGTGGGTGATCAGTCCACAGCCATCATAACTTTATACCCCGTGCTGAAAGGTCCACGGCCCCATAACATATACTTTATACCCCGTGCTGAAAGGTCCACGGCCCCATTACATATATCATATATCCGTGCTGATAGGTCCACGGCCCCATAAAATACTTCATTTTCCGTGCGGATAGGTCCACGGCCCCATAACATACTTTATACCCTGCTGTTGATTCACAGATCACGCTCTTTATACCCTGCTTTCGCAGACGTTACTTTTATACCCTGCGATCAACCAGCAGCCATTTTGTCTTTCGAAAACTTTAAACCTTTCTTGTTCTTTTGCAAAACATATCTCAAATCAAATACAAGTGCCCATGTCATGATGCAGGATGCACAAATAGCTTCATATCAACATGTAACACACACACATACATCTTGCCTATCAAGCATACGGTCTTGCACCTCAAGCACTCTATGGTCGTGTCTTTCCAAGCCCATCCTTCTTACAAACTCACTCAAGATTCAATCTTATTCTAACTTGATCAACCTACCATCCACACCTCAAATATACCTCAAATACCCTTGCATTTTATGTTCAAAAGAAGTGGATAAAGTTACTACACTTACATAGGGCGCTTAAAGGGTCAAAAATACTTCCAGAATACTTGGAACACCACTTCGAGCGCCTAATGTGGATATGGAGCGCCTCTACTAGGCGTTCGAAGTGTTCGGGGATGATTCAGGACACATTGAACACCACATGAAGCGCCTAATGTGACTTGAAGCGCCTCATGTAGGCGTTCGAAGTGTTCTGACGGTTCTAAATTGCAGTTTTTCTATACGGGAAAGCTCCAGGACACATGGAACGCTACATGAAGCGCCTATAGTGACATGAAGCGCCTCATGTAGGCGTTCGAAGTGTTCTGAAGATGCCAAACTGCAGTTTTTCTGCAGTAACTTCCACCCAACTCCTTTCTTCTTCAACCCTTCCAGATTCAACACTTAAAGATCCATCTTAACAACTAGATTCATCATACTTAACATACATCTAATCATGAATTGATGCTTAGTTATGCCCAACAACATCCACTCTAACTCTCCAATCATACACCACCTTCAAAGGTTATCATCAACAATTCCCACACAACAAGTCTACAACAATGTCATCACTCATCCCTCAATTTCATGCACTTACTCTCAACGTCTAAGTGTAGACAATCAACATAAGAGTAGATCAAGACAATAAGCATGTCAAAATATATACTTTCATGGGCATGCTTGGTAAATAACAAGGCACCACACAACTATTTTCAGAATTATGGCCCAAAGAACAAGACTTTACTCAATTAGCAACAAGACTCACATATAACGAAGCATTTAAGATAGGCAAGACAAGAATACTAATGTGTGATTCATGTTTTCTCTTTGTAAGAACATAGGGCCTAAAGTATCAAAATTTGCGTAAAGCGTATAGAAAGATTATTTGCCTTGAATTCTAGATAAGCTTACGGATTTACTGCAGAATCTTGATGAGAATTGAACCTAGAATGGCCTTTATCCTTCCTTCTCTTTCCTCTCTTCTTCTTCTCCCTCTCCTTTTCTCTTTTCTCTCTTTTTCTCAAAATTTTTCCTTCTTCTTTGTGGCCAAAACCGCCCCCTTATGCTGAGATGGGGAGTTATACTAACTTCCTATAACTCCCCCTAACTCCTAGTAGGGGCCTTTCAAGTAATTTCTATGAATTACCCTTAATTCTATTTTGAACCCTTCTTTCTTATTCTTCTATGTTTTAGGTGACTAAGTCTCATAACCTACGAAATTAATTAAGTTGTATCTAAGGTTAACCTTTAAGTATTGAATATCGTGCTTAAAAGTCACGGGGTGTAACACAACCCAACCCACTATTAGCAGAGATCCTACGAATGGGGTTCAATGTGGTACTAACAAGTCACAGAAGAATCCTAATCAGCACTATCAATGTGTCCCTCCCTATGGTGTTTTTGAAGGTAATGCTCACTGCAAGTAAATGGAGGTGAGATTTTCAGAATCTCTTAATGGAATTCATAGCCTTCTTATATGCTGGTGTGAGTAGTGCACACTTGATGAATTTCACCTATGTACATATGGAGGTAGTGCCGCTTACTATGAGAGTTTGAAACAACTCACTAGAGCGCTTATGAAAACCTGAGACTGGGTGCACAGCCAATATCGCACCACAACACAAACTTGTCTGAATCTAGCCAATGACATGTCGATTGTAAGTTTATATAAACAATAGAGAGGTAAGATTCAATACGTCAATGTCATCTTTTTTTGTTTATATACTTCTTCTTTTGCTAAATGGCAATTCAAGAAGCTAGTCATTGTCCATTATGTGTCATTATCATCGTTTGATAGTGGCGGATCAGTTTATTAACATTCAGAAATGTTTGTATTTTAGTTTGGATCATGGGGGATTGTTGGAAAAGTACGTTTAAAATACTTTAAAATTTGATCCAAACTTATATAAGAGCATGTAAGATGTTTCTTAGGAGATTAAAAGATGATTAGAACACTTTGAACTTATAAGAAATCACTTAGATCGATCCATGTGCTATTTGGATCGAACCAACTGAAAGTTAAAATGAAGTTGAGTGTTGTGTTGGACATCAATTGGTCGACATCGATTGATCGATGTGACATCGATCGATATAGTATGGATGCAAAGTTGGACTACACTATCTAACATGGATCGATCGTATGCATCGATCAATGTCATATCGATCAATACATGGATCGATCGTTAGGGTCAATGTGCAAAGTTGGAGTACACTGTCCAACATAGATCGATCACATGGATAGATCGATGTTAAATCGATCGATACATCGAACGATCTAAGTTGGCAAGATGCAAGGTTGGAGCTCTCTATCCAACATTGATCAACCGATGTGCCAAAAGACATGACTTTTCACCTTAAGTTGTAACTTATGATCCAAGAATCATCTTCCATCATACATGAACGTTATGCAACTCACATGGAGGTTAAATTTAATACTGAAATGGGTTATGAAAAGGAGTTTTTACACAATCCAAGGCCTATAAATAGTAGGCCTTGCTATCTTAAATCATATACAATAACTTTTGCAAAGTTTGAAAAAGTTCAGCATTGTTCTCTCCTCCTACTCTCTTCTTCTTCCTCCACTATCAAACACTTCTATTGTGCAAGTTCATCTTCCTCTCGTAGAGCGAACGAAAGTAAGGAGCTGTTATATCCTAGGAGGCTTGTGCCGTGTAATTCACCTCACTCGTGGTGGAGGCATTTTAGCTTTAATGACAGCAACTAACGTTGTGTCTTAGTTTTTCTACTATCTTTGTTCTTTTGTCTTGGCTTTTTTATTATCTTTGTTCTTTTGTCCCGGATTTTCTCCGATCTTTGTTCTTTTGTTTGGTATCCATGTTATGACCTTATTTCCCAACAGCTTATTCTTTTTTTTTTTTTAACTTTCGTCTCAATTGTATTTACACCAGAAATGTGACACAGTTCAATCTATATTTGGTAGAATATCTTTGGTTAAGCTTTGGAAGAAAAAATGATGAAGCAATCCTATAGGCTTGTGGTTCTTGCTTACATTTACTTTTCTTTTTGGCTAGCTAATATAGTGGTGGTCATGCTAATAGGCTTACATTACAAATATAACGGCTGTCATCATGATAATATCCAATTATGTATCACATAATTTATCTTATTATGTATCACATAATTTATCCTATAATGTATCACATTATCTATCACATTGTTTATTTTATCCTGTACCATATCTAATGAGATATGTTGTCATATGTATTGAAATTTTATCTAGTGAGATATGTTGTCACATGTATTGAAATTTTAATTACTAATATAATGGCTGTCATGTTAGCATCTAACTATGTATCGTGTTATTTATCTTATTGTGTATCACATAATTTATCTTATACTTTATCACATTATTTATCATATTGTTTATTCTATCACATTATTCGTCTTATTCTGTATCATATCTAATGAGATATGTAGTCATATGTATTGAAATTTTATTTAATGACATATGTTGTCATGCGCATAGAATTTTTACTAAACTAATATACAAGGCGTAATTTTATCAGATGAGATAGATAATATAATAAATAATATGATAGAAAATATGTCGATTTGAACTTTTGATTCAGCATCTCTTCTGGATTTCCCAGTGTGCAGTAGACTTATGTAAATGTTGCACCAGAAAAATTGATAAAATCTTCCACACATAAACAAAATCTAATATTTATTCCACCAGCTAAAAGATAAGAAACATATTAAGATATCTCATGAAAGTACACAAAGCCATAACTCAAAAGTACATATCCCATACTACTAAAGGTTATGTTCTTTTGGACTTAGAAAACTTCAGCGTGTTTGTTTCCAGAGATGCACAGTTCTTTGAAAATATGTTTCCTTTTGGTAATTCATCCTCTGCATCTACTCCTATACACTCAACTGCACCAGATCAACGAACTATATCCCCATACATTTTAGAGATGATCCATTCACCTAATCACTAAGGTGGGTGGCACCATATAACCCTCATTCTGAACATTACCAGCCCTTGCAAAATCAGGAACCTAGCTCACCTGAATAATATATTCCTTCCCTATCTACTTCTTATGAAAGTGGGATGGTATCACCATATGCCAATCACAGCCCAAGATCATCCAATCACAGCATAACTCACTCACCTTCTTCAGCATCAACAGAAACTTCATCATCACTGTCACCAACTAAAGTTCCCATTACCTCACTAAATATACCTCTAACTTTTCCTAGACCTCAACGTCTTAGACAACCACCATCATACTTGAGGCAGTACTATTGCAATCAAGCATCAATGTTGTCCAGCCAGAACAAGACAGACAAGTTACATTCTAGCACCTCTAATCATAGTACCCCTCATTCTCTTGACAAGTACCTTAGCCTAGAGTCTTTGGCACCAAAGTACAAAGCTTATGCATTGAACATTAGTATATATACAGAACCTAACCTTATGCGAAGGCATGTGGTAACCCTGAGTGGCAGAAGGCAATGGAACTGGAGATAGCAGCATTAGAGGCAAATAACACCTGGAACCTAGTGCCATTGCATAAGGATAAGAGGGCTATTGGATGCAACTATTTGTATAAAGTCAAGCATAAAGCAGATGGAACAGTTGATAGATACAAGGCAAGACTGGTAGCAAAGAGGTATACACAGCAATATGCGGTGGATTATCAAGATATGTTTTCACCAGTGGCAAAGATGGCTACTATGAGAATGCTACTGGTCATGGTGGCAAGGAATGGCTGGTGTGTACACCAGTTGGATGTGAATAATGCATTCTTGCATGGAGATCTTCTTGAAGAGATATACATGGCACCCCACTAGGGATAAAGCTGCCTCATCCTCACCTAGTTTGTAAGTTGTAAAAATCCTTATATGAATTGAAATAGGCAAGTAGAGAGTGGAATGCCAAACTAACTAAATTTCTGATTGCACAAGGATTTCTTCAGTCAAGAAATGGCTATACATTGTTCACCAAGGTGATAGGGAAATCTCTGCTTGTGTTGTTGGTGCATGTAGATAACATCATTGCTACTAGTTGAGAGTATTGAGGCAATAGAGGAGATTAAAGTTGCATTGCATTCAGAGTTTCATGTTAAGAACTTAGAAGACTTAAAATATTTTTTGGGGATAGAGGTTGCCAGATCAAGAGAAGGACTATGCATAAATCAAAGAAAGTATACCGTGGAACTGTTAGAGGAAATGGTATTTCTGGGGGCTAAACCAGTTGTGAGCCCTATGGACAGTCATGTGAAGTTGATGCACGATGACTCAGATCCCTTAAGTGATGTTACACAGTACAGAAAGTTAATAGGGAAGTTAGTATACTTAACGATTACCAGGCCATGCATATCTTTCACCGTTCAGCAACTAAGCCAGTTTTTAGATTGTCCCACAATAAATCATCTGAGAGCAGCACATGGGCTACTGAGCTACCTGAAAGGCTCCATTGGACAAAGGCTCTTGTTTTCTAGCACAAGAGATATGAGGCTAAAAAGATTTTGAGGACTCTGATTGGGCAAGTTGCCAGAAGACTAGGAGATCTTTTACTGGATATTGCACGTTCTTGGGAGGAGCTTTGGTGTCTTGGTGAGCTAAGAAGCAAACAACATTCTCAAGGTCTTCAATTGAGGTAGAATACATGGCCATGACATTGGCTGTTTGTGAGGTGCAATGGCTGTTATACTTGGCAAGGGATTTAGGATTAAAAGACCAAGAGCAAGTAGAACTCTTTTGTGATAGTAAGAGTGCTTTGTACATCGCTGAGAATCCTGTATTTCATGAAAGAACAAAGCATATTGAGATATATTGCTATGTAGTAAGAGATAAGGTGTTAGAAGGAGTGGTGAAGCTTATGCATATACGGACTCAGTTGTAGCTTGAAGACATTTTCACAAAACTATTAGACAGCAGAAGACTCACTAATTTGTTACAGTTTATAGGAGTTTACAATCTATACACCAAGCCAGGCTTGGAGGGGGGTGTCACAATCATAACTGGAGTGAACCTAAAAGAAAGGTGTGAAGATCACCTTGATCCAAGTGATGATCCTGGAGAAAGTGAATTGGAGACGTAAGATAGAAGGTTTAATCAACGGATGATGAGGATTGGAGGACGGAAGAGATGCATGTTGATGGAGAATTGCTGGATGAGCCAGAAAGAAAACGAGCAGCACAGCTACACTGCTGAGGAAGAAGAAATGGGAAGGCGCGAATGTTTAAACATGTGAAATTACTTATGTACCCCTAGCGTTAAATAGATAGATAAGTTAATTACATGACATTCTTGTAATTTTATAGTAGCGGTTATTTTCTTTCTTCTCCTTCCAGCAAGTATAACTGCTATGAAGAGTCTCAAGTTTTACACAGATTTTCTAGTGTAATCTGGCTTGGAAATACGCATCATGTGCTATTGAAATTCTTTCTTTCATTCTTCCTTCTTTTCCTTTCTTACTCGAATATATTGTTTTTGCATCATTTTGCAATTGTCTTTAATCAATCACAGTTGACTGATTGCAGAAGCTCCAAAACGGTTCTTGGAGCATTTACATTCTTCAATATAAATTTTCACATTAATTGATCAATCTGTTTAGATAAAAGTGAACAACAAGAGAACCTAGGGTTAAACTTTTAGTAAATGTGTGGGTCGTAATTGTTACAACTGGGATTGAACCAGTAGGTGCAGGAAGAAGAATGTTCTAGAGCTGGTGAGTTGTGATGGTTACGTGAACCAGTAGGTAATCAGGATATGGAGCATTTGAGCTGACAATCTGAGGTGTGCTGTGTTTCAATTGTCACGTGGGTGTAGCAAAGGTTGGGAGTTTGCTGGTTGATCACGGGAGGTGCGGGAAGAAGGAATAAAGGAGGAAGAAGAAGGTGCAATCGGCGGGAAGGATTTAAAACATGTGAAATGACTTTTACACCCTTTCTGTGTAGTATAATGAGTGGTGGTTATTAAGGATATTCTTGTCATTTCGCTTTCTATTTTCCTCTTCCTCTGAAATGTATAAATTGGGTTGCTGTGTAGGAATTCAACCCGACTTGGATGAATAAGAATTTCTGGTTTCCATTCTCTCTATAACCGTTTTCTTCCTCTTGGTAATGCATTCTTGTTCACAATTCTCATTTTCATTGATTGATCGTGTTAATTTGACATGGTATCAGAGCCACGCTAATGATTCTGATCACCGTAGAGTGCAAGTTCTGAAGTTGTAGTTGATAGTTGATTCCCAACTATTGCAATTTTTAGTAAGGTTGTGAGCAACAGAGATGGCGTCTACGTCTGGTAGCGGAAGATCTGTTGGATCACAAGTTATGGAGAATGCTGCTAGCATTCCGTACTCTCTCCATCCTAATGATAGTCCTGCTATCATTCTCGCTCAGCCTCCGTTGAATGCTAATAACTATCACTCATGGAGTAGAATGTTCCAAATGGCGCTAATTGTCAAAAACAAGATAGGATTTGCTGATGGATCAATTCAACCACCAGCAGTCAATGATCCGCAGTACACTACTTGGAGGCAGGTAAATTCTATGGTGCATTCATGGATTATGAACAGTGTATTGCCTTCTATTGCACAAAGTGTTATGTGGTATGATAGTGCAGTAGAGGTATGGTCTGATTTAAAAAGAAGGTATGGAAGTGGAGATGCGTCTAGACTATCGGATTTACTTAAGAGTTTCTATAGAGTTAAGCAAGAAGGTGATTCTGTAAACGATTATTTCATTAAGGTGAAGGTGCTGTGGGAAGAAATATTGGCATTGAGGCCGATTCCTAGTTGTACGTGTCATGGATGTAGGTGTGATATAGGTGTTAAGATGCGTGGATTTGTTGAAAGTGAGTATGTCATTAAATTCTTAAAAGGTTTGAATGAAGAATTTGATCCGGTTAAATCACAAGTGTTTGTAATGTCTCCTATGCATAATATCGACGCTGTGTTTGCCATGGCGTTGAAGTATGAGAGGCAGTTGAATGGCTTAAGCACAGGAGGAAATGCTGTTAATAATCCTACAGTATTTATGGTGGACAATGATGATGGTGCCAAAGTGATCGCTAATGCTAATACGTATGCTGGAAGAGGTGGTAGCACCTATAGGAGAGGAAACGGGAGATTTTTTCCTGATGGAGCGAAGAGGCCTGTTTGCACTCATTGCGGCATGATTGGATATGTTGAACAAAGATGCTACCGGAAACATGGATTTCCTCCTGGCTTTAAGGCTAGGAATCAAGTTAATCTTGCTAAAGTATGTGCTGAGGAGAATGAAAACAGTCAGGTGTAGACTGGTCCATGTCAAACACCAATGCTCATGCAAGAGCAGATGCAGAGGTTGATGTCAATCTTGAATGTTAATGATGGAAAAGATGTTGCAGGTCAGGGGGCAGTTATGTCTGCACTTCTAGATAAAGATCAAGGTAAGTGTCCTTCTAATAATTTGAACATATGGATTCTAGATTCAGGTGCAACTAATCATATAGTATGTAATCTCAATTTGTTCATATCCTGCAAACCAATCCAACATGTTTCTATCAAACTACCAAATAGCCTTTCAGCTTCAGCCACACATGTTGGTTCAGTTATGTTAAATCCTTCACTTGTTATTCATGATGTTCTGTATGTCCCATCGTTTAGCTTTAATCTTTTGTCTGTCAGCAAGTTTCTATCTAATTCTTCATTACTTATTCAATTTCTGGGAAATGCTTGTGTCATTCAGGATTGTATGTCTCTGAAGACGATTGGTTCAGCTGAGCAGTACAAAGGCATGTATTACTTCTGTGGAATTCCCAAGCAGGCATATCTGTCTTCCAGTTGCTTGTCAGCTAAATTTGATTCTTCATTCCCTTCTTCTTTATTATGGCATTATAGACTAGGTCATGCTTCAATACCTAGAATAAAGGACATTCAGAAGTTTGATCAGTCTGTACGTTCTCATGAGAATTCACAGCAATGTACTATATGTCATTTGGCCAAAATGAAAAGAATGTCTTTCCCTGTGTCTAATTCTGTTTCCAATGCTCCATTTGATCTTATTCATATTGATATTTGGGGTCCATATAAAAATCCAACTCTCTATGGACAACGTTATTTCCTTACTATAGTTGATGATCATCGCACATACACTTGGGTGTATTTGCTTAAGCAAAAATCAGAAACACGCAATGCCGTCCAAAGCTTTTGCCAGTATGTCTTGACTCAATTTGGTAAAGGCATTAAGTGCATAAGAACTGATAATGGTCAGGAGTTTAAGATGGACCATTTCTTTATGACAAAAGGTATCATTCACCAAACCAGTTGTGTCAACACACCGCAACAAAATGGTGTGGTTGAACGCAAGTACCAACACATACTCATTGTTGCAAGAGCTCTAAAGTTTCAAGCCAAAATTCCTGGCTGCTATTGGGGTTTTTTGTATCCAATATGCAGTATATATTATCAATATTTTTCCTACTCCTTTACTACATCATCTTACACCACATGAATGTCTTCTTGGAAACACACCTGCCTATAGCAATCTCAAGGTCTTTGAGTGTCTGGCATATGCCAGCACCAACGTGTCCCACCGTGCCAAGTTCGATCCTAGAGCTTCTGCGTGCGTATATCTTGGCATACCATTTCATACTAAAGGATACTTGCTATTGAATCTTGATACAAAGTCTATCATTATTTCCAGACATGTTCAGTTCAGTGAACACATCTTTCCGTTTGTCTCTGTCCAATCTCAACCCAATCATTCTGCTACTCTAGAAAATCCACCAGATCCTAATAGCCACAGAAATCTCCAAACCATACCTGAATTCTTACCAAACACATCAGATCCCACTCAACAACTTCCAAGATCATATCTTATTCCTCCCAATTCTGACCTTCATTCAGATGATGATTCTGCAGAAAGCACACCGAATATCCAAGAGACCCCTATTTCAACATCAACTCCTCAACCATGCACTGGCTTTTAAATACATCTACCTATACAATCTCAGAACCCTTCTGAGATTCCTAGACCTATTAGAAATAAACATCCTCCTGGTTATTTACAGGATTATTATTGCAGCCTTCTATCATCATCTACAGCTTCCTTCAAACATGAAAGATTGCCTGCCAATACTCCTTACCCAATTGAAGAGTACATGTCATATGATCATTTGACACCTAAACATAGGTCCTATGCTCTTAATATTAGCTTGGTACAGGAGCCAACATCTTATCAGGAGGCAGTGAAATCTGCTCACTTGGTGGAGGTAATGCAACTTGAACTAGCAGCGCTTGAAGTGAATCACACTTGGTCTTTGGTAACACTTCCTCATGGAAAGAGACATATTGGGTGTAAGTGGGTATACAAGATTAAGTACAACCCAGATGGAAGTGTAGAACGCTACAAAGCCAGGCTTGTGGCAAAGGGATTCACCCAGCAATTGGGGATAGACTATACTGACATGTTTTCCCCAGTTGCCAAGTTGACAACTGTGAGGTTACTGTTGGCTGTAGTAGCTCAGAGACAATGGTATGTGCATCAACTGGACGTGAATAATGCAATCTTGCATGGTGACCTAAGACAAGAGATATATATGGAGTTGCCTGAGGGAGTTATCGCACTAGGACCTAACACCGTATGTAGACTTCACAAGTCACTCTATGGTTTAAAGCAAGCAAGCAGAGAATGGAACTTAAAACTGACCAAATTCCTGGTTGATCAAGGATTTACACAGCCCAGGAATGATTACACTATGTTTACTAAGCATACGACAAAAGCTTTCTTTGTTCTTTTGATATATGTTGATGACATTATAGTGGCTGGCAACTCAATGCTTCAGATAAATCAGATCAAGCAGTCTCTGCATCAAGCATTTAAGGTCAAGGATTTAGGAGACTTGAAGTACTTTCTTGGAATTGAGGTGGCTAGGTCACAGGGGGGGATTATGATATCCCAAAGGAAGTATACATTGGCATTGGTAGAATAGATGGGATTCTTAGGTGCCAAGCCTGCTGCAAGTCCTATGGAGCAAAATTTAAAGTTAGCTCATGGTGATTCTAAGCTTGTAGAAGATGTTTCTGCTTATAAAAGGCTTATAGGACGGCTCATTTATCTTACAATAACCAGACCTGATATTTCATTTGCTGTCCAACAATTAAGCCAATTTCTTGACTCACCTACGGAGTTGCACTTGAGAGATGCAAATAGACTATTGAGATACTTGAAAGGAACAGCTGGTCAAGGGGTATATTATTCAAGTCAAGGTAAATTGGAGATCAAGGGGTTTGCAGGCTTTGATTGGGCAGGTTGTATTGAGACGAGGAAATCAGTTACTGGGTACTGCGTTTTCCTTGGGAATTCTCTGATATCCTGGAAAGCTAAAAAGCAAAGTACTGTGTCTAAGTCATCGTCTGATGCTGAATACAGAGCACTAGCGATGGTTACGTGTGAGATACAGTGGCTCTTGTACTTGTTGAAGGATTTGGGGGTCAGACACTCAGATCCAGCTGAGTTGTATTGTGATAATAATAGTGCAATTTACATTGTTGAGAATCCTGTGTTCCATGAAAGAACAAAGCACATTGAAATTGATTGCCACATTGTAAGAGAAAAGTATCAACAAGAGGTGATACACCTTATGCCAGTCAAGTCGGAGTTTCAACTGGCAGATGTCTTTACGAAGGCACTTGATTCAGGCAGACTGCGGAACTTGACTTCTGCAGTGGGCGTGTGTAATATTTTCGCCAAGTCAGGTTCGAGGGGGGCTGTTACAACTGGGATTGAAGTGGAGGAGAAGGAAGAAGAATGTTCTAGAGCTGGTGAGTTGTGATGGTTATGTGAACCAGTAGGTAATTAGGATATGGAGCAGTTGAGCTTGCAATCTGAGGTGTGCTGTGTTGCAATTGTCACGTGGGTGCAGCAAAGGTTGGGAGTTTGCTGATTGATCACGGGAGTTGCGGGAAGAAGGAATAAAGGAGGAAGAAGAAGGTGCAATCGGCGGGAAGGATTTAAAGCATAAAAAATGACTTTTACACCCTTTCTGTGTAGTATAATGAGTGGCGGTTATTAAGGGTATTCTTGTCATTTCGCTTTCTATTTTCCTCTTCCTATGAAATGTATAAAACGGGTTGCTGTGTAGGAATTCAACCCGACTTTCACGAATAAGAATTTCTGGTTTCCATTCTCTCTCTATAACCGTTTTCTTCTTCTTGGTTATTCATTCTTGTTCACAATTCTCATTTTCATTGATTGATCGTGTTAATTTGACAGTAATCAACACGACTGAAGTTGCTTTCCCTGGTCTGCATGAACTAATGTATCGCCCAAGTTAATTAATGAATTAGAAGTTATAGTTGTCGTGGTTCTTAACATGCAAACCGTTACATGAAATAATTTTGATAGTAACATTTTCTGCATGTTAAAAATTGATTTTGTGTATGTATAAACTAATTAGTTGAGAAAAGATAGTAACATTGCTATCGAATTTTTTTATTTACTAGTTTGTATTTAATCTTTTTCATTTTCTTTAGTTAATTATAGTTGTTAAAGAACCCAACTTTAAGTGCAACTGGTATCTATTTATTCATCCAAGCTCCCTAGCGAGGACAATCGATATTCCCCTATCAGCAAAATTAGAATGGTTGTGTTATTGTTTGATGTATCGACACGTGTATCAGTAAAAGAAGCTTAATCTTTGTTACTTTCCTTTCAATTGTACTTAAACGAGAAATTTTACACATTTCATTCTGTATCTGGTAAGAGTATTTTGGTGAAGATTTGGAAGAGAAAATGAGTAAGCAATCCGATAGGCTTGTGGTTCTTGCTTATATTTATTTTTCTTTTGGGTAGCTAATATAGCGATGGTCATGCTAATACGCTTACATTACTAATTATACAATGTCTGTCATGTTAATATCTAATTATGTATGACATTATTTATCTTATTATGTGTCACATAATTTATCTGATGATGTATCACATTATTTATTCTGCCGCTATACATTATTTATTCTGCCGCATTATTTATCTTATTCTGTATCATATCTAATGAGATATGTTGTCATATGTTTTGAAATTTTATCTGATGAGATATATTGTTCTGCGTATTGAAAATTTACTAAACTAATATGTAAGGGGTAATCTTATCGGATGAGATAAATGGTATAATATAGAATATGATATGGAATGTCTCGATTTGAACTTTTGATTCAGCATCTCTTGTTGATTTCCCAATGTGTAATAGACTTATGTAAATGTTAGCACCAGAAAACTTGATAAAAATCTTCCAGAGATAAACAAAATGTAAGATTTATTCCACCAGCTAACAGATAAGAAACATACTGAGATATCTCATGAAAGTACACAAAGACATAACTCAAAAGTGCATACACAGTGCACCAAAAAAAAAAAAAGAAAAAAAAAAAGAAAAAGGCAGAACAAGCTGATAAAATCTCCCAAGATAAACAACATACACTACTTAGCGTCTATCGCCAAGTACGTCAAGCAATCCAAATGATCAAAGGCACACAAATCCATTGAGAAACCAAAGGGTTCACTTAGAAGGAGGTGGTGCAAGATTAGGAATGGCTGGGATGGCAGTAGGAATGGCTGGAATAGCGGTAGGAATGGTGGGAAAAGTTGGCAAAGCATTGGCGGAGGGTAGTGGAGGGATTGTCGCCTGAGGAATGGTGGGCATGGTGGGTAATGGTGGAAGCTGTGTGGTTGGCAATGTGGGCTTTGGAAGAGATGGAATCGTAGGTAACGGTGGCAATGTGGCCGGTATTTTGGGCAATGCCGGCTGAGGAAGTGATGGTATAGTAGGTATTGCCGGCATTTGAGGGATTTGTAAAAGGTCTCGTGCCGCGTCTATGCTATAGAATGAAAGGCTTATAATAAATATGTTAACAACGAAGTGTTTCATGATTGAAGATGCAGCCATATTTGGGATTGTGAGTGAAGAAAGATCTAAGGTTGATCAATTTCTTTGCATGCAATTGAGCTGATGAAGAATGTTTTATCTACAATTCGTTTTTTTATAGGGAGAAACAAAGGAGAAATACTGCTAAGTTTAGGTTTTGTGGATTTTAGCGTTGTTGGCCATGTTCAGAGAAAGTCCAAGTTAGTTGGCTTGTCTCAACTATATTCAAATCTTACGTTGATATATTAGGATATTCTTTTCTGGTAATAAGATAGGTTAGCTACTATTTGGGGGAAAAAAAGATAGGTAGATCAACGACGCCGACAACAATGCTCATTACCTTAAAGGTTTTTGTCTGTGGCAGAATACAGGGGATGAATGTATGCAACTATACCTATGTATTAGAAACACACAGATATAATTTTCGGATGAACCATAATGAAAATTGCGTCAAGCTGTGTCGATCAAATACTACTCACAATATAAGAAGCGCAATCAATTTAGTGATTCATTTTGCTTTATTTCATCATATTCTAAAGTTAAATAAAGTGTATCCGTATGAACGACATCAAAGAATTACGCTGGTACAAACGTCCTAGGAAATCTTCTGAAACGTTTTCCTTTCACAAAATGTAAACAACTAGTTGTTATTTTATTTGTTAACACTTATATGAATCTGTATATGTATTTTATATATCGTAACTTTTTTTTCTAATAGTATTTATTTAAATTCAAATAATTTGATAACTAAAACATTTTGTATAATATGTCTTAGAGAATTCGAAACAAAAGCCTATAGCGACAGACAAAAAACGTCGCTATTTCGTCGCTACAGGCATATAGCGACGAAATAGCGACGAAAAATGAATGTCGTTATACGACTTGTCGCAAAGCAAATTTCGTCGGCAATGCGTCGCTGTATTGTGACGAAAAAAATTGCGTCGGTGTATCGTCGCAAAACTGCGACGAGAAAATGTCAGGTCTGCGACCTTTTTTCTGTTGTCGCTGTTTCGTCGGTAAATTATTTCGTCGCTATTTCGTATTTTTTATTTTTTTATTAATGTTCTGCGACAAAGAATTTCGTCGCAAAATTTCTTCGGTATATGTTTTACCGTCGCTATTTATTATTTTTTTATTTTTTGTTTCCGTTTTATTTCGTCGCAAAATGTCGTCGTTAATATGTCTTTTCGTCGCTAATTTTAAATTTTTGTTTTTTTATTTCCGATCTGCGACAGACCAATTTCGTCGCCGGTTCGTCGGTATTTGTTATTTTTAAAAATATTAAATTTACTAATAATTATTTTAAATACATTATTTAATATTAAATTTTAAATTTTTTTTGATTTATTAATAATATTAATACATTATTAATTAAAAAGTTTTTATTATTATTATTTAATTTCTATAATATATTTTATTTTGTATATTAAATCATTTGTACAAATATTATACAGTAATACGGTATTTGCGCATTCAAGTTCGTATAATTAAATAACACAAACGAAATAGAATCCGTAAAATTGTCAGATAGAATATATAAAAGTACAAAGAAAATGTCAATACAACAAATGAAATAGACTGTACAAACAATGAAAAAATAAAAAACTATGAAGAGGAAGATGGAGGGGGATCATGCGGAGAAGAGTGACCATCAGGAGGGCGGGGCTGAGGCTGAGGCTGAGGCTGCGAGGAGTTGGAAATGAAAGTCATGACGACCTGCGACAGCTGGAAGATTTGCTGGTTCGTTGCCTGCTGCACCTGCATCGTCTGATGCTGCGCCTGCTCAAACGCATGCTGAAGCGCCTGCTGAAGCGCCTGCTGCATCGCCTGCTGCTGCGACTGCAGTGCCTGTAAACTCTCCTCTTGCCTCGTCCTGATGGACTCTATCTCACGCTGCAGCGCCGCATTATCTGCTTCCAGGCGCGAAATATCCTCTGGCGTCGCAGAAGGCGCGGAGGTGCTGGCCTCAGAGGAAGCACCTGGATGCAGAACTTCGGAAAAGAATTGCGGCGCTGCTGATCCAACCCCGTACACCTCCTTCTTCTTCTTATTCTGAGGGCCGACGGTCCGAACCGCATCCCAATAAGCGCGGTTCTTGTCGGCCTGTTCGCCCCTATCTGCGAGTAATCTGTTGTACTCGTCCTGAAATGAGAATATGAATTGTTATGGTTTAGCAATAAAACAAACTAAGGAAAAAAACAAATGATATCGTAGTCTACTTACACTGATGTCGCGGGCCTTCGTCGTGATCCAGTCCTCCGTTCCGTCGGAGGCTCTCTTCCGATGCGTCTTGTAGAAGAGATCGTAGGAGGCTGGCCACTCCCCCGTCTCCTGGTGCTGAAAGAATGAAATAAAATATGTTAGTGATATGCAGAATTTTTAAAAATTTCGGCATGACCTATTCGTTTATCGGAGGTATCCCGGCCTTAAAGGCCTCTCCCAAGTCAAATCACATGTACCACTTAAAGTAACCATATACGAATACCAAAAAAACAACAGCGCAACATAAGTAATCAACGAATATAGATAATCCACTTAACTAACTGAATGTAAATAATCCACTTAAGTCGATGAATGTAAATAATCCAATGAAATCAATGAAGGTCGTTATAATCCAATATTAAAATACTCACCATAGAACGCATCGTGGTGGCGTGGGAAACCGAACCACCTGAGTGTGTGGCAGGTGCTGGGCCCTGTACGTTGCCGCTGCGCCGGTTCGCCGCGTTCCGGGCGCTGCGGGCTTGGTAAGCAGGGTCCCTCCACCCTTCTACCCACGCCGCCCAGACGGCCTCGGATACGTAGGCAGGCCTTATCCACGTGGGGTCACGCTCTGACTTGGTCTTGAGGGATTTGACGAAGTCCCCGTAGCGTTTGGCGGCCCTATGCCGCCAGGCCTGCTCCACGTCGCGGGCGATGTCGGCTGGCCAGCTGTACGACTTCTGCAATTATCATACGGAGGAATAATAAAAGTGTGGTTAGAAAAGTAATGATTGATTACGCATCAAAAAGTGAAATTTATCAAATTTGAATACCTGAAACTCATCCCAGTAGAACCTACGTGTCTCCGGGGTGACACGGCCCCAGGTATATCCAGATGGGTCAAGCCTCAGGTGGAAGGACCGGGTGATGCAACCGGAAAGCGCGCCATTGTCCGATCCAAAGCTGAAAGAGTTTAAGTTGTTAGGAAAAAATAACGCGTGAAATATATTTGAAAACATGTTAAATAAATTAATCATTACTTACGTATGGGTATCATTTGACCAAGGGAGGGGACGACGCCCTGATATGACACCCTGGTCCGATGCCGCATCAGACGCCGGATGAGGTGCTGAAACGCTGGGTGTGGGTGGCGTCGTATGTCTGGGGGGTGCGGACATGTCGGCAGACCGTAAAAGGTCTGAGTCCGCAGCCAGAGCGGCGGTCGAAACCGAGGCATACGTATCATGCTGATGAATGAACGCATCGAACTCTCCTTGAAGGTCCTGTGTAGATGGTGGGTATGTGGATCTCGTCGGTAAACCGTCACTAGCCATCAGATCTGAGAGGAACATATTAATAATTTTTAAACGGAAGTTTCCCAGCCTTAATGGCCTCTCCAAAGACAAATGCAAATCATACCGAAAATCATATGCAAACCTCTTACAAAACAGTTTGTACATGCATCATTCATTGGCCAAGCACACCACATTTCAACTAATTCAACCTTAACAACAATATTGGTGCATATATACCATATATACCCGTATATACCCGTACATACATATATATACCATATACATATATACCCGTATATACATATATATACCCGTATATGCATATATATATATATATATATACCGTATATACATATATATACCATATACATATATGTACCAAAAATAGATTATATAATTATAAATATATTTAAATAGGAAAAATATATATACATACATAATTCTACCAAAAAAAAAACAGTTTCTAATAATTTTACATATATTTATATACAAAAATTACAAAAGATATATTACAAATCTATTAAAAACAGTTTTTACAAATTTAACTATATTTAAATACGAAATTAAATATATGTACCGTATATATGTACCGTATATATGTATTTGTGCGTGTATATATGTATTAAAAACATATACATACATATACCGTATATATGTATATGTGCGTGTACCGTATATATGTATATGTGCGTGTATATATGTATTAAAAACATATACATACATATACATATACATATACATACATTTACAAATCTATTAAATACATATACATACATATACATACATATACATATACATACATACGGTAATTGCAATAAAAACGAAATACATACATATACATATACATACATACGGTACATACATACATATACATAAAAACGAAATATACATATACATATACATATACATACATGCGGTACATACATACATGCGGTACATACATACATACGGTACATACATACATATACATAAAAACGAAATATACATATACATTTACATACATACGGTACATACATACATACGGTACATACATACATATACATAAAAACGAAATATACATATACATATACATATATATACGGTAATTGCAATAAAAACGAAATAGGAAGAAAAACTAACCGGAGAGGGGAGGTCAACGGAGAGGAAGCTCGTCGGGGGGGGGGGTTCGCCGGAGGGGATTTCTTCGCGAGGGGGGGTTTTCGCCGGAGGGAGGGGAGGTTTTCGCGGGGGGAGGGAAATGGGGAAGAATAAGGGAATTTCAGCTTATATCTATGAAATTTTGCGACGACATAGCGACGGAAGTTCCGTCGCTATTTAGTTCGTCGCTATTTTTCATGGTCGTCGTTATTTCAAATTTAGCGACGAAACATTTCGTCGGTAACTCGTCGGTGTTATCATTTTCGAAAAAAAAATAATACAAAATATAAAGTAGTATATACATGAATATAAGTACATCAACACATACACACTTTCATATAAAGAGGTACATAAAAAATTTTGGCTAACGTCAATCTTCCTGGTCATCTGCATCCTCATACGCATCTTCATCTTCGTCTTCATCTTCATCTTCATCTACATGCTCGTCGTCCTCTTCATCCTCGTATTCGTCTTCGACTACGTCTTCAATATTGTCAGACGGTTGTATGTTGAGATGAATTTCGATAAAACCGCCGTTGGGGTCATTTAGAGGGAGGTCGTGCAGTTGAACATGTGTCGTATCTAGAACGGACGGGTTTTCTTCTTGAAATGCGGCGTCCATACCATCTGAAACTGTCTGTATACTCACATCAAACTTGCTCGATTTCACTTTGCACACGGATCGCCAGTCTTTTGAGCTCGCATTCATCCTCGTTGTTGGATATGATAGATAGTACACCTGGGACGCTTGACTAGCCAAAACGTATGGATCGTATTTTCTGTACCGTCGCCCTTGGTGTATGTCTACCAACTTATATTTGTCGTGGACCTTTGTGCCAACGCGATAACCTTCTCGAGTTGGATCGTACCATTCGCACTTGAATAGGACCACCCGCTTTATAGGCAATGCGGGATATTCGAGCTCAATGATGTCAGTAAGGTAGCCGTAGAAGTCATCCTCGTCCGGGCTATTGTCATAACGCTTGACACACACTCCGCTGTTCTCCGACGATTTTCGGCTGGCATGGGAGACTGTGTGGAATCTATACCCGTTGACAAAACACATGTCGTGTCGCGTGACTCTGTTCAATGGACCCTCGGCTACTGGCGTCAGAATGTAACCGTACTCATCGTCAGCCAGATGACCTTTGCTCGCCTGTAAAAGGACAAGTAAGTATACATCAACGGGGCAATAAATGTGTATCACATATCGTACACGTAACAGGCAAATACTAAACTTACATGCCACCTGAACCAATCAGCAAACTTGGAATCTAACTCATTGTTTATTGCATCGCTCGATATACCCGGTGAACGGTGTTGCAATAAATCAACGAACAAGCTGAAGCAAATTACGAATGAGTACCCTGTATATCTTTGTAACATAATGGATAGAGTATCGCAAGGTATTTACAAAATAAAATGGGAAATCGTTTATACCTCTGGAAACGGTCGACTTGACGGCAGTTGCGCAGAACATAAGAATGAGCAATCTTCAGCTCGCTGTCCCCCAATATCATTCCCTTTCCCTGTCCGTGAAATCTGATCGGATGTGTGAATATTGGGAGGACACCGGATCTGGAAATGCCGTCGTCGTTCCGGGGAACATCTCTGCACCTCGACGGGACATCTGGCTCGAAGTAATGAGACACGAAGGTCGATGCTTCCTCCGTCAGATAGGCATTGCACATAGAGGCCTCGACTTTCGCCTTGTTCTTGATGTTCAGCTTCAAATGCCTGAGATATCTGTTCATATAGTGAATATATGTTCAAATGCATATCGCTTAGACACATAAGAATGTCATGCACATAAAAAAGAGTACCTCTCGAACGGATACATCCACCTGTACTGAACAGGACCACCAACACGTGCCTCGTATGGTAGATGAACTGGCAGGTGTTCCATTGAATCAAAGAAGGCCGGAGGGAATATAGTTTCCAGCTTGCATATGATCACTGGGATTTCGCCCTCCAGCCTTGACATATCATCCGCCCTGAGTCTCGTGGCTGTAAGACATCTGAAGAACAGACTCATCTCGGTAATTGCTTCCCATACATTGGTTGGAAGCAGCTCGCGGAATGCAATGGGCATCAACCGTTGCATGAACACGTGACAGTCGTGGCTCTTCATCCCGTGCAAACCGCGTTTATTCACGTCGATGTTCTTCGACAGGTTCGAAACATGGCCATCAGGAAATCTAGCCGTCCCTAGCCACGATAACAACGCACTGACCTGCTCCGCATTCAGCGTGTACGAGGACTTCGGCATGTATGATGTGCCAACGGGATGCAGCTCCGGTCGCATGTTGAGGTCGCGCATATCAAGTCGTGCCTTCGAATTGTCTTTTGTTTTTCCTGGCACATTCAGCACTGTATTGAAAATGTTGTCAAACACGTTCTTCTCAATATGCATGACATCCAGGTTATGTCGGATCATATTGCTCTTCCAGTACGGAAGCTCCCAGAATATGCTTCTCTTCTTCCACCCGATACAGTAACGAGCCAGGTCTGCGTTGTGACTGCCGTCCGGATCATCAGCGACCCCACGAATCCACAACTGTCTATCTCCTGCAGCACCTCTGCACCCGTGAGGAGCTCGGGCTTTGTGTCCTTAACGACAATGCCAGGCATGAACGCCGTCACGTTCCTTCTGTACGAATGACGTCTGGGCAGGAACTTCCTATGGCTGTCGAACCAGCTTATCTTACGTCCATGTTTCAAGGACATCGTCTTCGCTTGCTTCATGCAGCAAGGGCAAGCGTATTTCCCCGCTGTGCTCCACCCCGACAACATAGAATAAGCCGGGAAGTCACTGATCGTCCACATCAGCGCGGCGCGTAGCTGGAAGTTTTGTTTAGTCGATACATCGAACGTCTCCACGCCAAACTCCCATAACCACTTCAGCTCCTGTATCAACGGCTGCAGGTATAGGTCGATCTTCTGTTTCGGATTCCTAGGACCTGGTGCGATCACATTCAAGAACATGTAAGGCTTCTTCATGCACATCTAAGGCGGTAGATTGTACGGCGTCACGATTACAGGCCACGACGAATACTGCTCTCCCGACTGTCCAAACGGGTTGAACCCGTCGGTGCATAAACCCAACCTAACGTTCCTTGTCTCCGACGAAAAACCCGGATGCGTCGCATCGAACGTCCTCCAAGCTTCGCCGTCAGATGGATGGCACATCTCACCGTCTTTCGTGTAGTGCTCTGCGTGCCACCTCATCTGGCTAGCTGTGGCACCGGATGCGTATAGCCTCTGCAGTCTAGGGGCGAGAGGTAAATAGTAAAATTGTTTTCTTGGCACGTTCCGGTTTCTTTTGTTCGTTCTCCACCTGCTTGTCCCACAGACCCTGCACATGTCTTTATCCTCGTTGATGCCCCAGTATATGATGCACCCCTCTGAACAACAATCGATTTTCTAAACCGGCAGTCCCAACGCCTGCAGCTGTTTCTTCGTCGAATAAAAACTGTCGACCATTGTGTTCCCTTCAGGAAGAGATTCCCTCATCAGCTGACACATCCCATCGTACAATCTCTCCGTCATGCGGTGTTCCGTCTTCATGCTCGTCATCCGACCGATCACGGACATCTGTGTGTGACTACCGCAACCAGGATACAGCGGCGTGTTGGCGGCGTTCAGCATCTCAAAAAACTGTCTCGCCTGAGGGTTCGGATCTTCCTCCACGAATGTACGCGGCTGTTCATCCGGATCCTGCATTTGTAACAACTGCTCTCCGGTAAATGCGCCAGCGGCTGCGTCTGTCACCATCTGCATGTATGGGTTGTGAGATCCCTCGCCTATTTCTTCGGCATTAACCTGACCGGGTCCCCCTTCGACGTGTACAGTTGCAGATGTAGACGCCCCCTCATATTCGCCGTGACAGTACCATGTATGGTAATTGTGGACGAGACCTTGTTTCAATATGTGAACCCTCACGTCACCCGGATCCTTATATTTACGGTTCTTGCATTTCTTGCACGGACATCTAATCTGCGTTCCACTTTCATTACTCGTCGCAAAATCAATAAATTCTTCGAGACCTTCAACAAATCTAAAACACCACTCCCCGTTGTTTACTCTCTGGTACATCCACTTTCTATCGCTTCTCCTCGGATCCATTTTCTCGCTACACCTTGAAACTAACAGCAGCTATCTTTTTTCGTGTGTAGAAAAAATCAAAATTCCACACTTCTGTATTTTCGTTCAAAATTGATGATTGATGTGTTTGAAATGAGAGAAGAATGGGAGAAGAGAAGAAGAGAAGAAGAAAGACAATGGTTTTATCGTTCCTAGTAAGCACACAATACCGACGACTTAGCGACGAACGGCGACGAACAAGAAACACAAATCCCGGAGACAAACAAACACATATACCGACGACTTAGCGACGAACATCGACGAACAAGAAACACAAATCCCGGAGACAAACAAACACATATACCGACGACGTACCGACGACCAGCGACGAAACACGTCGTTTGATATGCTTTTACCGACGAAGTACCGATTACATTGCGACGCAAAACGTCTCTTCATTCCGTACGACGTGTTTCGTCGCTAAGTCGTCGGTACGTCGTCGGTAAAAGACAGTCCGTCCAGTTCCCCATGCTTACAACTTACGATGTTTTGCGTCGCTAATTCGTCGCTATGTCGTCGCTGATTTCACTATATAGACAGTGGATCAGCGTGTGCCCACAACAACATATAAAACAACTATTTTATAATCCAAAATGTTTCGTACTAAAGCGCAAGCACGACGTGGTGGACGTGGTGGTAGGGCGGCAACACCGCCAACTGAAGTGCCTTCTTCTTCAACTGTTCCTCCCCCACCTCCTCCCCCACCAGAGCCCTCTGAGCCTCGCCGGGATCGACAAATTGTCGAACTCCAAACAGAAGTACGAGATCTGTGGAAAATGTTAGATGAGGTGAGGGCGCATGTCACGGTTCAGGAAGAGCGTCTCGACTACATAGATAAAAGGCAGATGCGGATTAAATCCAAATCTGCACAGTTGAGACGCCAACTGAAGGCGTGTGCGGAGAGTATAGCTTCTCTCTGTTCGGATGACGAACAGTGAGTGGCTACTCTTCGCTATTTAGCTTTTTTAAATATTTCTTATTATATTTTGTAATTTTTAATTTTTAATTTTATATTAATGAAGTTTGTTTTTTTAATATCGTATTTGTTTTCTTAATAATTATAACACGTGTTTAATCTCTTACGAATCCTGACGACGCACCTGTATACGCGAAATGTGGTTAAGAAAAATTTCTTCCGACTAATTCACCGACTAAACATCAACTATATACCGACGAAACCTAATACAACGACGAAAACCTACTAACTATATATATCTTCGACGAAACTTAATAGAACGACAAAAACCTATTAACCGTATCGTCGAAACCTAACTATATCTTCGACGAAACTTAATAGAACGACAAAAACCTACTAACCGTATCGACGAAAAAGGGAAAAACTAAATACAATGAGAAGAACGGGCTTCGCGGGTTTTTTTTTTGAATTTACCGACGCTTTACCGACGAAACAGCGACGGAAAACGTCTCTTCACATTGTTCGACACGTTTCGTCGCTATTCCGTCGCCAAGTTGTCGCTATTCGGCAGTGTCAGTTCAGTTCCCAACGGTTGCATCGTACGATAAACATACGTCGCTAATTCGTCGCTACGTCGTCGCTATAACATCTGAAAGGTCATCACTGCACATTCACTGCACACACTGCACATTCACTGCACATTCCCAACGGTTGACAAATGCGTCGCTATGTCGTCGCTATGTCATCGCTCATTTCACTATTTATACCCCAAACATCCGCTGTTATACATACACACATAGAACGTTATAAATAATCAAAATATGCCGCGTCGTTTTAAAAGAACCCCAAGGCGTGATGGACGGGCAAACAGTGCCCCTCCAGAAGGGCCTCCTCCTCAACCACCATCGGTTGAGCGAGAGGGTTCTGTATCTGTCTATGGCCCACCGCCGCATCAGAATGATCAAGAACAAATGCCGGTGCAGGACGCCGACTTCCGTATGCTGATGGCAAACATGCATCAGCAGTCGCGGCAACTGCACTACATGACTAGAAGGCTGCGGAAGATGAAATTTAGATACTACAAGCTCAAGCGCCTTCTCAAAGAGTTTGCGGAGAATGTCGCGGCCACTCTTTCGTCCGATGACGAAGAGTGAACGGCCCATCTCCGCATCTCTTTTTAGATTTTTTTTTATTTTTTCGTTTGATAATGTAACTTCTTATTATTAAATGAATGAGTATTTTTCCCAATTACCGCTTTCTTTTTCCTTAATCAATACACGTGTTTAATTCTCGATGTATCTGCGACGACACAACGACAAACCGAATTACGAACGGAAAGTAATTCAAAACATTTGCCACATACGGGTTTCATTGACAAAAAAACGACGATACACAACTCCAAGAACTTAGTAAACGACGAATTTATTTTATACTTTTAGCGACACATTTGCGACGACATAGCGACGAAGCGTTATAAACTAAATAGCGACGAACAAAAACACGCAGAATAGCGACGAGACACCGACAAATCACCGACGTAATTCACCTGACTGACTATTTTTCTTTTAGCGACAACGAATTTCATCGTACTTTCGTCGCAATTAGCGACTACATTATTTTGGTCGCAGAGTCGTCGCTATTACCGACGAAACAACGACTATACGTTGTTCGTCGGTGATTTTTCTGTCGGCAAACCACAATTTTTTTGTGGTGTGAGTTACCTGATGAAAAGTAGATCAAGATAGGCTCAAATTAAAGATATGATTAGATAGTGATAAAATCATACCATATCACATTTTGTCATAACGTATCTTTGTATTAATGAAGTTGCCTTAGATAGAATAGTATAGAGGCTAAAAAGTAAGACATGTTGTAATACCATTATGCTCAATGGACACTACAAGTTTTTCATTCCAAATATCTAACGTGGTATCAGAGTGGGACTTCTGATCCAAGGCGTATAGGACAGATAGATCAGTTTTTCCACCAATTTTTGATATTAATCCTTGTCTACTAAAGACGCTTCATTTGTGGTTCTAAGTTTTAGGTTTGTTGTCATCGAAATACTACTTGGCTTGCAGTTGAGCATTTCTACCTCTGTTAGTAGATCAAGTATGTACTTATTCTGTGTTATAAAGAATCCTTTGCTCGATAACTTCAGAGCTCCTAGGTCCTTCATCTCGAATTCAGCAAACAACCTTTTCTGGAATTCTGAAATCTTTGCTTGATCACTTCCGGTAATAATCATATCATCCACATAGATGATGAGACATGTAACCAGCTTCCCTCTTCTTTTGAAGAACAACGTATGATCCGCAGTACTCTGTTTGTATCCATTCACTTTCTTGACTAATGTAAACCTCTCGAACCATGCACGCGGAGATTGTTTCAATCCATAGAGAGCCCTCTTTAGTCGGCAGACTTCGTTTTCCTGAAACTCGCTTGAGAAACCAAGAGGAGCTTTCATATAAACTTCTTCTTTCAACTCACCATGTAAGAAAGTATTTTTTCATATCAAACCGGTTCAGTGGCCACTCTTGATTTGCAGCTATAAAGAACAAAACCCGGATGGTATCACTTTTTGCATCTGGTGAAAATGTTTCTGAGTAATTAATTTCGTATGTCTGAGTGTATCCTTTCGCCACCACTCGGGCTTTGTATCGTTCGATTGTACCATCTGCTTTATATTTCACTGTGAACACCCACCGAAACCCTACTGGTTTCTTGCCCTGAGGTGAGTCACATTTTCTCACGTCATTCTTCTTTAGAGCCTCCATCTGTATATTACAATGAGGTATATTACTGGCTATTTCGACAGTATTCGGTATGTAGTCCTGACACAAAGTAGTAAGTAGACTCCTGGCTGCCTCCTCATGAGCTGGATTTACTGGATTCCTTGACAACCGAGTAGTTCACTCAGGGAGTATCTTCTTGGTGGTCTTCCCTTATTTTCCCTGGGTGGAAGGTTTTGTACCTGTGACTCAGACGAGGCATTGGAGATAACATCTTCAATGACCACATCGTCAATATGTACGTTACTTACCTCTTGAGGAGCATTCATCGAAGAAGATTCATGTGATATTTCTGACATGTCAGTTTTTCCTACGTTGTCTGGGGTTTGCTCGGTAGTGTCATCTACTTGACCCTATTGGACAGTGTCTAGCAACCTGTAGTTGTGTAACTAGTCGAGTGACACCAATATTCGAATCCTTCGCTCATACAATGGCTGTGAATACATCTCACAATTTCCAATAGTTCCTACGAGAACATGGCATAGTTCATCAAACCACCTGTCTAAATACTCCCCAACAAAATGGAGTCGTAGAACAAAAAAATGACTTCTTCTTGAAATGACCCGGGCAATGCTTCTTGAGTCTCAGGCCCCTACTTTTTCCTAGCCTAGAGCCATCACTACATTCGTATATCTTCTTAGTCGCCTGCCCACAAAAATTCTTCACCAACACACACCGTTACAAACACTCTCTTCCCAAGTCAGCATTCCCTCAATATTAACTCTCCCCCCCGGGTGTTTCGCTGCTTCGTTTACATACACACTCCTAAGGGTGAACGCACCAATTTTGACCCTTGTGCCAAAGAGTGCGTCTTTGTCAGTTATGCCACTCATAAAAAAGGGTACAGGTGTTATAACCCTCAGACTCATCGCATTCATGTCATTATAGACTGTACTTTCTTAGAGACTGAGTATTTTTATGGTTCCTAGTCTTTGGTACAGGCAGAGACTCCATAACAGGGTGTGTCACTCGACTGGTTACACAACTACAGGTTGCCAGAGACTTTCCAACAAGGTGAAGTAAATGGTGCCACCAAGCAAAGTCCGGACAACATTGGAAGGACTGACGTGTCACAAACACCCCATGAATCTTCTTCGATGAGTGCTCCTCAAGAGGTAAGTAACGTACATATTTATGACATAGTCATTGAAGATTTTATCTCTAATGCCCCATTCAAGTCACATGTACGGAGACTTCCACCTAGGGAAAACATGGGAAGACCACCAAGAAGATACTCACCTGAGCAAACTGCTCAGTTGTCAAGGTATCTGGTAAATCCATCTCAAGGAGAGGTGGCCAGGAGTCTACTTACTACTTTGTGTAAGGACTTCGTACCGAAGACTGCCGAAATAGCCAGTAAGATACCTTATTGGCATAATGCAATGAATATAGAGATGGAGGCTCGAAAGAAGAATGAGACGCGGGAAAAACGCAACTTACCTCAGGGCTAGAAACCTGTAGGGTGTCGGCTGGTGTTCACAGTCAACTATAAAAAAGATGGTACAACTGAACGGTAAAAAGCCCGATTGGTGGCGAAAGGGTACGCTCAGACATGCAGAATTGATTATTGAGAAACGTTTTTACCAGTTGCGAAAATTGATACAATCAGGGTTTTGTTTTCTATAGCTGCAAATCAAGAGTGGCCACTAAACCAATTTGATGTAAAAAATGCTTTCTTACATGGTGATTTAAAAGAAGAAGTTTATATAGAAGCTCCTCCAGGTTTCTCAAGCGAGTTTTAGGAAAATAAAGTCTGTCGTATAAAGAGGGCTCTCTATGGATTGTAGCAGTCTCCGCATGCATGGTCAGGAGGTTTACATCAGTCATGAAAGAGAATGGATTCAAACAGAGTAATGTAGATCATACGTTGTCTTCAAAAGAAGATGGAAGATGGTTACATGTCTCATCATCTATGTGGATGATATGATTATTACTGGAAGTGATCAAGCAGAGATTTCAGAACTCCAGAAAAGTTTGTTTACTGAATTTGAGATGAAGGACCTAGGAGCTCTGAAGTATTTCCTCGGGATAGAAGTTCTCCGGTCGAGCAAAGGAATCTTTACATTACAGACAAAGTACATACTTGATCTACTAACAGAGGTAGGAACGCTCGACTACGAGCCAAGTAGTATTCTAATGACAACAAACCTGAAACTTAGAATCACTGATGAAGCGCCTTTAGCAGACAAGGAACAAGATGAAAAATTGGTTGGAAAATGGATCTATCTGTCCCATACGTGACAATACATTCCTTATGCAGTTGGAGTTGTGGGGCAGTTCATGCATAAGCCACAAGAAGAGCATTGAAAGGGAGTGATGCATATTAGGTATCTCAAAAGGACTCCAGGACATGGGATATTCTTTAGGAAATATAGACATATGGATATATAAGTCTACACTGATGCAGACTGGGCAGGCAATCCAACTGATAAGAGGTCTACGTCCGAGTACTTTGCACTAATCAGAGGCAATCTTGTCATTTGGAGGAGCAAGAAGTAGAAAGTAGTCGCATTATCAAGTGCTGAAGCTGAATTTAGGGGTATTGCCAAAGGAATCATGGAGGCCTTATGGTTGAGGAAGTTATTGAAAGAGATGGGTTCTACACAGAAGTGTCCAGCGCAACTAAAGTGCGATAACAAGGCTGCGATAAGTATCTCTGAAAATCATATACAACATGATTGAACTAAGCATGTTGAGATAGACCGGCGCTTTATCAAAGAAAAGCTTGAGGATGGTGTTGTTGAAATTCTTTTCTTGCCCACATAAGATCAACTGGCTGATATTCTTATCAAAACAGTAGCGGGAATATGTTTAAACTATGAACATTAGAGAATGAGATGCTTAACTTGAGGGGGAGTGATGGAAAGTAGATCAAGATAGGCTCACATTAAAGATATGATTAGATAGTGATAAAATCATATCGCATCACATTTTATCATAACATTTCTTTGTATTAATCATGTTGCCTTAGATAAAATAATATATAGGCTATAAGTAAGACTTGTAATATGATTATATTCAATAGAAAGTACAATTTTTTCATTCAAAATATCTAACATTACCATGTGTTAATGAGATTTGGTGGCCAAAGTCTCGTGACCCAATGTTTTCACTGTCAAGTGACGTATTCACTTATTATTCTATTACAGAGAAATAGTATGTGAAAATGGCCCTTATTGCCAAGTGCAGGATCGCATATTCTAAATTTATGGACAAAAGAATTTCGCTTAACCATTAGAACTATATTGTAGTTATTATTTAAATTATAATAACTAAAACATGTTTGGATTCATTTATATTACATTTTTTGGACACAATTCATTTAATACAATAAGCTATCAATAAATATACTATAAAATAATCATACCATATTCCTATTAATCAACTGTGCCAATCTCTTTAATTTTGAGAATGTCAAGTTTTTCAAATAAGTGTTACTCGTCCACATCCTATTTATGTCAATCCCGAAATGTTTGTCCAGAGTTCACAAATGGTAAAGCAAAATAGTTGAAGTATTAAATTGTCCTAATTAATGGGATGTCTTAATGCGGACAATTTTATCAAATTTCAAGCTATTCAAAGAAACAAAGAAACAATCGCGCGACCAAAAGTAGAAAAACAGAAAAAGTTGGGAGGAAGAAGGAAAATCTGATAACTGCTCATTCAACTTTCAAGTCTGCAGCAGTTGGTTTTAACCAACGAAACAGAGAGGCAAAAAAAATCAAAAGCACTTTACAAGTTTGCCCTTGGTTTTATATCACTTTACTCTATTAACTCAGTGGTACAATAGTCATTTCAATATGTTTAAACTGCTCCCGCCTGATCCTCCTTCTTCTACATCAGATTGTAGCTGCAATCCAGCCTCTTGATCTTTGTTTTTTCAATCCAACGTGTCCATAATATCCCTCGACACTCAATTCCAGCTATGATCCAACGGTCCTCTACTTCTCTATGTTACTTTAATCGGATTATGCTACATTGGGAGTTGAATTGCTTGCTTTCATTGCTGCGCTCCTTCCACTGCCTCAAGGCGCTGTTCATCAGCTGCAACCCTGCATCCTTCAACACTCTTCCTCAATCCTGACCGTGCAAACACATTGTAGACTCCTAAAGCTGCAATCATGATGCTTAACCTCCTCGAATCCAAAGGTATTGTGAAAACGTCTGCCAATTAAAGTTCTGATTGGCATAGGAATAATCACTCCTTCAAATTTTTCGCTCACAATGTGGTAATCTATCTCGATGTACTTGGTCCTCTCATGAAAGACAGGAATTTTTACGATGTAAATTGAACTTCTGTTATCAAAAAATAACTCCACGAGTTCTGGATGCAATACTTGCAAATCCTTTAGTAAATAGAGAATCCATTGAACCTCACAAGTTGAGAGGCAAGAGCTCTATATTCAGCTTCAGATAAAGACTTCAAGACTGTGGTCTGTTTTTTGGCCTTCCAAGATACCAAGGCATGTCATAGGAACATACAATAGCCTGTTACTGATCTTCTACTCTCTATACAGCCCCAGTTTGAGTCTGAAAATGCTGTTAATTTGAGTAGTCCTTTGCTGGGAAAGAGAGGTCCTTGTCGAAGAGACCCTTTGAGGTACCTTAATAGCCTTTGAGCAGCCTTCCAATGCATCTCTGTAGGTGTATCCAAGAACTGATTTAGTTGATGTACATTGTAACATATATCTGGTCTTGTGATCGTTAGATACAACAGTTTTCCAATTAATCTCCTATAGTTGGACACATCTTCACAGGTTGGTGAATCATTATGTGACAATTTTCAATTTTTTTCCATTGGGATGTTAATAGGTGTGGAGGCCAAGTGTCCAGTGTCCTCTAACAATTCTAGAGTATATTTCCTTTGACACACCATGAACTCCTCCTGAGACCTGGCCACCTCTAAGCCTAGGAAATATCTGAGCTCCCTAAAACCTTAATTTTAAAAGCAGAATAAGGACCATGCTTAAGAGACTGAATAGTATGTAAGGAGTCACTAGCAACCATAATGTCATCGACATAGACTAAAAGCACCAGAAAGGATCCTTGGTGTTATCTGGTAAACATGGATAGTCATTTTTAGACTGTGTGTAGCCTTCAGATGTGAGAAAAGAGGTTAATTTCATATTGCATTGTCTGCTAGCTTGCTTGAGACCATACAGTGACTTGTGAAGCTTACAAACAAGACCGGGTGTGGTGTTGAAGCCTTCAGGAGGAATCATATAGATGCCTTTGTCTAAATCTCCATGTAAGATGGTATTGATGACATCTAGCTAGTGAACAAACCATCCCTTAACAGCTGCCAAAGCCAACAACAGACGAAATGTGGTCATCTTAACCACAGGAGAAAAAGTGTCCCTGTAATCAAGGCCAGCTTGTTGAGTATATCCCTTGGCAACAAGTCTGACTTTAAATCTCTCAACATTGCCATCAGCCTTTCTTTTGATCTTATATACCCATTTGCATCCAATGGGCTTCTTACTAGATGGTATTGGAACAAGACTCCAAGTATGGTTAGCCTCTAAAGCTGCTAGCTCCAAGTTCATAGCCTCCTGGTAATGCACTGAACCAACTGCTTGCTGATAAGATTGAGGATCTTGTTGTAGACTAACGTTAAGCACATAGTTTTTGAATTTACGAGCTAACTGATCCACAGGGTAATATTGTTCAATGGGATAATGTACAGAAGAACAACTAACATGCGATGCAGACAAGTGATCACACTGGCAGTCATGTGAATAAGATGGTGGTTTCCGAGTTCTGATGGGACATGTGAGAACATTAGGTGAAGATGGAGTGGTTGTAGGAGTACGAGGAGAAGGAGATGTTGTTGGCATGAACATATTATCCTCTTGTCTAGACAAGAGGAATATCAATGGTGATATGTGTATGTGATGAGGAAGGTTCAGCTGATTATGTTGAAGTGAATATATGATCATGAGAAGGAGGGATTGGAGCAAGAAAGTTGGGTGATGATGATGATGATAAATGAGGAGTTGAATCGTGAAAGAGTGGTGAAGGGTCAGGTGTTCCAGGTAGCACTGATGAGGATGGAAAAAATGAGAAAGGCTCATCTGTGGAAGAAGAAGGTTGGACAGGAGTGATGTAAGGAAAGTGGGTCTCCACAAACTGCTAACCTCGAGAAATTAGGATAGCTTTAGTTTCCAGGTTTTGCAAAATATACCCCTTAGTTGTAGAAGGAATTCCTAAGAAAAGACACGGAATGGCCCTGTAAGTAAACTTGTGCTTATTAGGTGTAGTGTTGTATGCGTAGGCAAGACAAACAAATACTCTAAGGTGCTAGTATGAGGGTGATTTTTGGAAGAGAACTTCTTAGGGAGATTTGTGTGATTGAATGGGGGTAGGGATAAGGTTTGTTCGGTGCACTGCATGTGAAACAGAAAATCCCCAATGGGACATAGGTATTTGTGCTGTTAATGCAAGTGATCTAGCCACCACTAGCATATGCTGGTGCTTCCTCTCCACCAAACCATTTTGTTGTGGGGGTATAAACACAACTTGTTTGGTGGATAATGTCATGCTTCATGAAAAACTCCAGCATCTTAAATTCCACAGCATTATCAGTTCGAGTACTTTAACACTTCTTTAAAATTGGGTATGCACATAGTGACAGAAACTTTGAAGCACATGCTTAGCCTCAGCTTTAGACTTTAGGAGATACAGCCAGGTATATCTATTGTAATCATCAACAATTGTACGATAGTATTTCTGTGCATACAACATAGGGTGCCTATTTGGGCCTCATATGTCTACATGAACCAGATCAAAGGGTTTGACATAATTTGAAACAGAAACAGGAAATGGTAATCTTTTTAGTCTAGCTAATGGAAAAACTTTACAAGGTTCATCGGGACAGTCTACTGGAATAGAGGCATCCTATCTGTGAATTTCTTATATTCAGGAGCTTGAGGCATGCCCTAGTCTGCAATGCCACAACATGGCTGGAGTAGTAAGAAAAGAAGTTGTAAAGCAAACAGACCTCTACTGTGGTGTCATTCCATGAAGATAATACAGATCATGAGATAATATAGCTAAACCAATCATTCTCTTGAACAATCGATCCTGGATGAAACAAGAGGAACCAGAAATTTGAATGAGCAAATTAGAATGTGAGGCCAACTTGCTTAGTGAAATGAGGTTATGGGCAAAAGATGGCACATATAAAACATTAGGTAATGTAAGTAAAGAATTAATTGCAAGTGAACCAATATGAGTAGTTAGGACAGAAACTTTGTTTGGAAAATTTATGACAACATTAGCTATATGTCTAAAGGTCAATAAAAGAGTAAGACTGGAGGCAGTGTGATCAATAGCTCCAGAATCCAAAATCCATGTACTTGAAATGTTAGAATCAAAATTACCTTTCATCTTACCAACTTGAGCAGACAGCACAATGCTTTGTGCAACTCTACCTGCACTCCCTTCTGAATGCTCATCTTGCTTGTTAAGCCAATTGAGTAGCTTCTGGTTCTGCTGGGGAGGGTCATAATCAATGACTGTAGCGTTTTGTTCATCTTAGTGTCTTGTGGTTCATCAACTATAATTTTTACTGCTTCACTAACATTCACTTGGTTCTTGGCTTGAAACCATGATGAAAACCATGCTTTTTATAGCATCTATCAATCATGTGTCCCTCCATTCTATAATGAGTGCATTGAAATCATCTCATTCTATCAGAACTAAATCTTGTTCCTCCTATTTTAAAGCTTGTCAGCTGTCCTCTACCTGAATATGCAACAAAATTATCCGACAACTGCCTTTCTGTCATCAAGGCAGTAGGATTTCCATCAAAGGTACCACCACCACTATCAGATAACACCTTCCTTTCACACTTAAAGGGCATAGAAAAAGTTGTGCTTCTGTCAGGCAGAGGTGTGAGAATAAACACTTGAGATTTAACTAGTTCAAAATCATCATTAAGACCTTTGACAAATTTAATGACACAGTCAGCTTCTACAAACATTTTCATTTTCACAACAAAATCACTATTACACCCTCTGTAGGTACTGTAGAGAAAAAGGGGTTTGAGTGATTTCAAAATATGTGATTTAAATGAATGACATAAAACGTGCATGATACAAGCAAACGTGTGCATGATATTGCTTATTACTTGCCTTATTTAGCTCATATATAATGTTGCTGTACTAACGAGCCATGAAGCGTTAAAGCTTACATCATATGGCAAACATTTGTTGTGTTTACACTACTTTCAGGTGCTACCATTAATGAACTAAACTAGTTCATTAGGTGAAGTACTTAGTTAATTAAACTAAGTAGTTCATTAAAGGAAGATACATTTGGAAAAGGCACAAAGACAACAAGGCTAAGGAAGGAAAGTCTTCTCCTCCTCCCTTCATTCAGTATACACGCATATACACACATATAAATACATATATTTTCAGATTTTTTGAAAAAGGCACATACACATGTATTCCAACGTACTGCCGACACGTTATATATTTTACGTACGTACGTTAACGTCACACCACTACACTTAACTCATATTTATTAGTATATTCAGATCTTATATCATATGATATAAGTCATGGTGATGAGAAATTAAAGACGACACGTTAAAAGGTTCTAAACCGAAAATTGTCATATCAGGCGAATACCGAAACTTCGCCAACGTGTCACGTACTTGCCATAAATAAATGGCTAGCCTCTATACTTCAAAAATATCTATAATTTTCATGCCTAGGGTGATATTTTCAGCCATAAAATCTTTTCATGTTGGCACACACAAATCACCCCACATTAAGGCCAAATTGTGGAGATTCCAATTTCAATTTTGTCACATGTTAATGGCGCCACTTTAGACCAGCCAAGTGCTGAGATTTAAAGTTTATATTATATATATATTACGTGTAACATAATATATATAACATGTGTAAAAGTTGGAATTTAATTAGAGAAAAATCGGGTAATCGATAAATATCGAAAATTCGGTTTTCTACGTACACAACACATGGAATATTTTTGGCACATCATATGACACGTATATAGACACCTTTTACATATGTCATACATCTTAAAGTGTTCTAGAAAATTAAATTAAGGGCTGATTGGAATATAGCATGTGTGTATTATTAAATGTGCACTATTTTACAAAGTTAGCAAAAATAAAATTCAGCACATGTATATACACTTGTACACGCCACCTACAGCTGAGATGGAGCATATGTGGAGCCTTGTTGGCATATTGATTGGTCAAGAATCAATCATACAATGTAGGTGATTTAAAGAAAGAAGCTACAAATGGTAAGGTTTCAAACTTTGTCTCATTTAAAACACATGCTGAAAATTTCAGCATGTTGAACTATAGCTGGCCTATTTCTATGTTATTATGAGACATATTTTGCTTCTTGATTAAGGTGGATTAATTGGAAGATATTTTGGAAGCATTTTGAATAAGTTTCAAAGCCATAAAGTGTGATATCTTATATATCACACATGCTGAAATTTTTCAGCATGTGTGGAATGTACCTTGGCCGAAATTGAGGGCAAGTTGGTGTCCAAATTCTATTTCCAACTTGATAAGGATATTTTCTATCAATTGCTGATTTATTTTAAAAAGAAAAATCAAAGAAAAATGGTAGTATTTTGAACTTTAACACAATGTATCACATGCTGAAAATTCAGCATGGTAATCACTCATTATGGCCGATGTTTTAACCTTGTGTGGGAAGAATTTTGTCTTGCTTAATTTATGTGACAATCTTGTGGATTATGGAAATTATTCTATGTTGATTTTTCGCACATGTTTTGAGTGAAATATTCAGATTTTCCAAGTCATCAAATGATGACAACATTCAACCTATCATGAAGTGTCAAGTAAGCAAAGCTTAAATGATCATCCAATGAGAAGATGCCAAGTAAGCAAGACCATGTCACAATGATGTCTTACATTCTCCCAAGGACTTAGAAGACAATTTTCAAGAGGGAATGGCACCAAGGGGGACGGCTGCAATGTGCTTAAAAGGAAAGAAGATGAGTAAAAACAAGTAACAAGAACAAGCATTACATTCTTGAGATCAAAAACGCTAGCCTCTCTTCTTCTACACTCTCTTTCTTTCTTCTTCTTGAAAGCCTATTGTACTCATATTTTCAATCTTGAATAGGCTTGTTATAGACCACCACATATTCCTTATCTTTGTAAAAGATTGATCAAGGTGTGATCAATCTTCAATCTTGCTAGGTGGTGGTGTTCGTGCGAATTGTATTCATCGTACAAGGTTTGTAAAGGGTTGGAGTTAGAGTGTAACTCTATCAACCCTGTGGTAAGGTGTATTGCGTGCGTGTGACTATTGTGAACCAAGGAAGGTGTTCCTTGAAGACTGGAGTAGGTTGTTCATAACCGAACCAGTATAAAATTCTCGGTACCATTTACTTTCAGCATTTATTTTTTGTTACTGCACAGTTTACTCTTTTTGTTTACGTTCGCAAAAATAGTAAACGATTTTCAAAAATTAAAAAAAAAATTCGGAAACAAAGTCATGTCTTAGTGTTAATTTGGCACAAGTTTCAACCCTTTTGGACAAGTATAAGTCATTCAAACATCTAAAGATCTGAGACTAGTGCAGTCTGATTTTCAGACTTGTAAAGGTTGAGACTTTGAGTGTATTTGACTAACTTCCCGAAAAAAAATTTCAAAACTGTTTCAACCCATTTAAATAAAATATATAAGGGGTTAGTGGTTAAATTTTCAAAGCATTTGGAGTTGTGTACAAATAGGAATTAATTTTTCAAAGCAGTGTAACGTTTCTGGCAGATTCGCGCAATCTGACCACCAACGATTTTTGAAGGGGTTAAAGGTTGAATTTAAATTTGAAATTTTTAGGAGACCCTCATAACATCTGAGGATAAGTTCTATTAAAATTGCAAAATTTTTGGAGACCTATAACCTGGTTTTAAAAACGTTTTAAAACTGGTCCTGAAAACAGAATCTGTTTTCAGAAGTTGAGTTGTTTAGTTTTTAACCAAATTTTAAAAACCACACTTTCCGCACCACCTATTCAACCCCCCTTCTAGTGGTGCCTTGCAGATCCTACAAGTGGTATCAGAGCGTAGGAACACTCACTACAAAGGATCCAACGATTCAGTGAGATGGCAACCACAAATCTCAAAACCGAGCAAGAAGGTATGTCGAGCCAAAGGCCTCCACTTTTTGACAGTGAGTCGTTTATTCAATGGAAACTAAGAATGAAGCTTTTTCTTATGGCTATAGATATAGATCTTTGGTCGATTATAGAAGATGGTCCTTTTGTTCCATCTAAGTTATCCACCGTAGACGGAGTCACACTAGAAGTTGTCAAACCTAAACAAGAATATACAAGTGATGATAAAAAGAAACTTAGCATGAATGCTGGGGTTATGCAATTGCTCTTGAATGGATTAAGTAAAATTGAGTCTAGTTATGTCTCAAACTGTTCGAGTGCACAAGAAATGTGGAAGATACTAGAATTGAAACACGAAGGCACGAGTCAAGTCAAAGAGTCAAAGATAAACATGCTTATATCTACACTTGAGTCGTTTAAACTATTGCTTAATGAATCTATTGTTGACATGGATCTTCGTTTGACTAACATCTATAATTCTCTTGAGTCTCTTGGTAAAGCTCTTACCATGCAGGAAAAAGTACAGAAAGTCTTACGAAGCCTTCCGTCAGAATGGGACCCTAAAGTAACTGCAATAGAAGAAAGCAAAGAAACGAACTCAATAAAGATGGAAGAGTTAATAAGATCTCTTAAGGTGTATGAAAATAAACTCACCATACAGAAATCGGAATCATCTAAACAAGGTAAAGCTATTGCTTTTAAATCAAATGAATACGTATCTACTTCTTCCGATCACGTAGATGATAGCGATTCTGAATCGGATAACGATGACCTAATTTTATTGGCTAAAGGCTTAAGAAAATTTATGAGAAGGTCATTTAGAAACAAAACTAAGGGCACTACAACGAAAAGAAATAAGAACAAGTCAAATGATAAAGATGTTAAATGTTATGAATGTGGCAAACTTGGACATTTATCTGTTACACCCCGTGACTTTTAAGCACGATTTTCAAATACTTAGAGGTCAACCTTAAATACAACTTAATTAATTTTGTAGGTTATGAGACTTAGTCACCTAAAACATAGAAGAATAAGAAAGAAGGGTTCAAAATAGAATTAAAGGTAATTAATAGAAATTACCTAAAAGGTCCCTACTAGGAGATAGGGGGAGTTATAGGAAGTTAGTATAACTCCCCATCTCACCATAAGGGGACGTTTTCCACACCAAAGAGGAGAGGGAAAACCGCCTAGAGAGAAAAGGGAAGGAGAAGAGAGAAAGAAGAAGAAGAGAAGAAGAAAAGGAAGGAAGAAGGCCGATCTAGGTTCAATCCTTACCAAAATTCTGCAGTACGCTTGTAAGCTTATCTAGATTCCAAGGCAAGTAATCTTTCTATACGCTTTATGTAAATTTTGATACTTTAGGCTCTATGTTCTTACAAAGAGAAAACATGAATCACACATTGGTATTCTTGTCTTGACTATTTTAAATGCTTTCTTATATGTAAGTCTTGTTGCTAATTGTGCAAAGTATTGTTCTTTGGGCCATATCTCTGAAAATAGTTGTGTGGTGCTTTGTTGTTGTCAAGCATGCCCATAAAGTGTATATCTTGACTTGCTTATTGTCTTGCTCTACTCTTATGTTGATTGTCTACACTTTGACGTTGAGAGTATGTGTAGGAAATTGAGGGATGAGAGTTGACATTGTTGTAGACTTGTGGTGTTGGTTGTTGTTGATGACAATCTTTGAAGATGGTGAATGATTGAAGAGTTAGAGTGGATGTTGTTAGGCACAACTAAGCTTCAATTCATGATTAGATGTATGTTAAGTATGATGAATTTAGATGTTAAGATGGATCTTTAAGAGTTGAATATGGAAGGGTTGAAGAAGAAAGGAGTTGGGTGGAAGTTACTGCAGAAAAACTGCAGTTTGGCATCGTCAGAGCACTTCGAACGCCTACATGAGGCGCTTCATGTCACTATAGGCGCTTCATGTAGCGTTCCATGTGTCCTGGAGCTTTCCCGTACAGAAAAACTGAAATTTAGAACCGTCAGAACACTTCGAACGCCTACATGAGGCGCTTCATGTCACATTAGGCGCTTCATGTGGTGTTCAATGTGTCCTGAATCATCCCCGAACACTTCGAACGCCTAGTAGAGGCGCTTCATGTACCATTAGGCGCTTCAAGTGGTGTTCCAAGTATTCTGGAAGTATTTTTGACCCTTTAGGTGCCCTATGTAAGTGTAGTAACTTTATACACTTCTTTTGAACATAAAATGCAAGGGTATTCGAGGTATATATGAGGTGTAGATGGTAAGTTTGATTAAGTTAGCATAAGATTGAATTCTAGTGAATAAGTGAGACAAATGGACTTGGTAAAACACGTTTAGGGAGAGTTTGAGGTGCAAAACCATATCCTTGATAGACAAGATGTATGTGTGTGTGCGCTACATGTTGATATGAAGCTATCTGTGCATCCTGCATCATGACATGGGCACTTGCATTTGATTTGAGATATGTTTTGCAAAAGAACAAGAAAGGTAAAGTTTGCGAAAGACAAAATGGCTGCTGGTTGATCACAGGGTATAAAAGTCACGTCTGCGAAAGCAGGGTATAAAGAGCGTGATCTGTGAATCAACAGCAGGGTATAAAGTATGTTATGGGGCCGTGGACCTATCAGCACGGAAAATGAAGTATTTTATGGGGTCGTGGACCTATCAGCACGGATATATGATATATGTAATGGGGCCGTGGACCTTCCAGCACGGATATATGATATATGTAATGGGGCCGTGGACCTTTCAGCACGGGGTATAAAGTTATGATGGCTGTGGACTGATCACCCACAGGGTATAAAGTTCTGCTACGCGAAGAATATGATATGTAAAGTGATGAAATGTTTGTGAAATGACATGCATGACATGTTTATGAAAGAAGGCATATGCATGGGTGTTGTGTGTGATTTTAAAGAAGTACATGCATCATGATACACGAAGCATAAGACTTGACATGCAAGAAACGTGGTTAGTCTATGACTTGCTTATGTGATTCGTTGTTTTAATACATGTTGGTTCTCGTAACTGTGTTCACATATGTGCTTTATCTGTTTGAGGAATTCTTATTAAGATGCTATTTGCTAACCCGAGCACCTTACTTTTGGGCAATGTTTTATACACTGGTGACTCGACGTGTGTGATTCCGTAAGGTGTATAGACGGGTTACTTGCTGGCGAAGTTTTCGCTAAGAACAATCATTCTGTCTCCTTTTCAGGTGAGCCTGATTATGAGTTGATATTTATCGAAGACGACGGCGAGTGGGCTCAATGGGATGATGGACAAGGGAATAGATAGATGCTGGACTATTTTGTTTGAGTTTGGAAACTCATTGTTTATTATGTTGTTCTAAAACTTATGTCGGCTAGATGAACAAACAGTTTTATTCCCGCTGCAGTCTCTGGTTGTAATATTGACGATGAAGGTTTAGATTTTATGATGTTTCCGCTGGTTTTAACTTACATTATGAAGGATGTATGCTTGATCTGCTTGACGCTTCGTAGTTCTCATAGTAGGCTACGGCGGGTGCACTGGTTCCGATAATGGTATCGGGCTGGGGCGCTACAGGTGGTATCAGAGACTAGGTTTCAGATCTATCTCGGAAACTTAGGTTCATGATCTTATAGCAAATTAAGATGTAATTTTCCCTTAAGTTTGATCCTTAGGTATAAGTGATGATTTTCTAGAGTCTAAGCATGATCTGGGTTGGGTGTGTGCGAGCGCGTATATCATTTAAATTTCTATAATAATTTAAATTGTCAGACCCCATTGATCCCTTGGATACAACTTTGTGATGCTTTTCTGAAGTATTATGTGCCCAAGACAGCGATCTTAGACCAGATAAGGGCGTTCGACGGGCTAAAACAGAGTCGGATGATAATGTCGGAGTATGCCGACCATGTCCATGCTTTGGGTAAGTTGCTCCTGCGATTATGCCTGATAATCGCTTAAAGATGACAAAATTCGAACGTGGTTTGGACTCAAGAGTTCAGTCAGCAATTGTAAACGCATGGATGAGAACATACGAGGACATGATGGATGCATGTTTTCACGTCGAGAGTGATTTCCGCAGAGTGGCGGCAAGAAAGGCCGATGCAGGATACTCCGACAAAGGTAAGAGGTTAAGAGAAGAGATTGGAGTTGGTGGCAGGCCAGGACGTTGGATCAAGGTTCTGAAGAGAAGCTTGGTTGAGAAAATTTCATAGACCCCCACAACAGAATTTAGTTGTACAGCAGGTTGACAGAGTTCGTAGCACTTCAATAAAGGTCATGTCGGCGAATGTAGGAAGTTGGAAAGAGCATGCTATCGATGCGGACAGGTGGGAAACCTTATTCGAGATTGCTCAGAGATGAGAAAGAATGCTCTGGGAGAAGTCGCTCAGTAGCCGAGGACGAATGTCCACGTCAATGTCATGATTGCCATGAATATCTGGCAAGTCGCCGATGTGGTATGAGGTACAATTTTAGTGAACAAGATATTCACTAATGTTCTTTTAATAGCGGCGTGAACCCCTCTGTTATGGCAAACGGATGAGTTAAGCGCCTTTATGGTTCACCGGAATAGTTAGAAACTCAGTACCATGTCCAAGCACCCAAGAACAAATTATGATTTTTCACAACACTTACTATCGATGGAAGCAAGTGTCAGGAAAGAATCATGAGATGGAAGATGTAATTTTTGAAGGGGTTTGACGTTGCCGTGGAATCAAAGAAAGTTGAAGTTACCCCCGATTGGTCTAGACCATGGATGTCATCGATGTGCAGAGTTTCTTGGGTCTAACTAGTAATTACATGAGGTTTGTCGAGGGATGTTCGATAGTAGCAATGCCTCTCAGTCGTCGTACTCAAAAGAAGTTCAAGCTTGAGTGGACGGCGGAATGTGAGAAAAGCTTCGCGGAGTTTAATAAGAGGTTAACCATAGCTCCAGTATTGGCTCAACCTTCTGGTATTGATGGGTTGTGATATGTAGTGATGTGTCAAAAAAAAAAAACAGTCTAGGTACGTAAACTGTAGCGTAAGTTATGACTTTCCATCTAAATCAAGTTTAGTTTGATACTTCACTTGTAGGTTGTGTTTTGGTACAACACAAATGAGTTATCATGCATGCTACGAGATAGCTAAACATGAGACAATGAAGATTGTGGGAACAACTAAAGGACTACGACATGATCATTAATTACCATCCCGGAAAAGTTAATAAAGTGGTAAATGGATTAAGCAGAGAATCCAACCATGCGCAACACTCATCACTTGAGAGAGAAATAGAAGAATTTGGTTTGAATGTGGTTGACTCTATGGTTAATGTTTTCGCATTGTAGACCGTCATCTCAAGTTTCATGAATTAGGTGAAAGAAGCTCAAAAGAAGAATAAGACTGTGGGTGATATTTTTGGAAATTGAGACATAGTCAGGTTGATGGATTTTAAACCAATGAGGACGAGCGCTTATGCTTGGAAAAAAAAAATGGGTGTATACCTGATTTAGATGAGCTAAGGAAAGAAATATTGCAAGGGACTCACAGCTCAAGGTTATCGATATGTTCTAGGAGCACCAAAAATGTACAGGGATCCATGACAATACTATTGGTGATGTAAGATGAAGAGGCATATTGTGGAGATTTGAGAGATGTCTGGTGCGTCAGTAAGTGGTGATAAACACCAACGATCTGGTGGAATATCGATGCTGTCGGAGATTCTCTAGTGAAAATGTGAATGTGTCACAATGGACTTTGTGGCTGGGTTACCGAGGACAATAAGTGGGGATAACATGATCTTGGTGATTGTGGATCGGTTGACCAAGTCTACACATATTCTACCTGTCTCAAGGGAAGCATCTCTCGATGAGTTGGTAAATTTGGATATGGACAACATTGTCAGCCTGCATGGTGTTCCCATGAGCATAGCACCTAACCAAGACCAACGGTTTACTTCCAAGCCCTGCACAGTATTTTAGAGAGCCTTGGGGACGGAAGTTAGGTTAAGTACAGTGTATCATCTCCGAACCGATAGACAATCTAAGCGGACTATCCATACCCTAGAAGACATGTTAGAGACTGGTGTCCTAGACTTCAAAGGAAGTTGGGATGGAATGATTAAATTAATGGAGTTCTGTTATAATAGCAGGCACCACCATGCAAGTTACGTGGTTCTTTTCGAAGCGTTGTATAGAGGGAAGTGTGGGTCCCTCGTTTATTGGATGAAGTTGGTGTGAGGACCCTCACAAGATCTGAGTTACTTGAGAAGACGTTAGAAAATGTGAAAATCATTTAAGATAGACTTAAGATGGCTCAAGACCGCAGCAGACTTTGGACGGGTGCCAGGCGACGGCCTTTGGAGTAAATGTAGGCGGAAAAGGTCTATTTAAAAGAATCACCTACAAAGGATGCTATAAGATTCGGAATCAGAGGTAAGCTGAGCCCACGTTATTGGTTGTTACGAGAAACTTGAGAAGTTGGGAGCTTTGACATATAGGTTGGCATTAACTTCGGTATAAGAGCAAGTTCATAACGACTTTCACGTATCACCGTTACGGAAGCACGTGACAGATCCAAGCCACGTGCTCGAAGCACAACTTTTGGAAACTCAATAGAGATGTTATTTATAAAAAGGCACCGGTGAGATTAGTGGACCAAAAGGATCAAGTGTTGAGGAAGCGAGTGATTCCCACCCGGAACATGAAGCCACTTGGGAGCTCGAAGAACAAGTGCGGGAGAAATATCCTCAGCTCGTTGACTAAGGTACGTAAGTTTCGAGGACGAAACTTTTTGTAAGGGGGGTGGAATGTTACACCCCGTGACTTTTAAGCACGATTTTCAAATACTTAGAGGTCAACCTTAAATACAACTTAATTAATTTTGTAGGTTATGAGACTTAGTCACCTAAAACATAGAAGAATAAGAAAGAAGGGTTCAAAATAGAATTAAAGGTAATTAATAGAAATTACCTAAAAGGTCCCTACTAGGAGATAGGGGGAGTTATAGGAAGTTAGTATAACTCCCCATCTCACCATAAGGGGACGTTTTCCACACCAAAGAGGAGAGGGAAAACCGCCTAGAGAGAAAAGGGAAGGAGAAGAGAGAAAGAAGAAGAAGAGAAGAAGAAAAGGAAGGAAGAAGGCCGATCTAGGTTCAATCCTTACCAAAATTCTGCAGTACGCTTGTAAGCTTATCTAGATTCCAAGGCAAGTAATCTTTCTATACGCTTTATGTAAATTTTGATACTTTAGGCTCTATGTTCTTACAAAGAGAAAACATGAATCACACATTGGTATTCTTGTCTTGACTATTTTAAATGCTTTCTTATATGTAAGTCTTGTTGCTAATTGTGCAAAGTATTGTTCTTTGGGCCATATCTCTGAAAATAGTTGTGTGGTGCTTTGTTGTTGTCAAGCATGCCCATAAAGTGTATATCTTGACTTGCTTATTGTCTTGCTCTACTCTTATGTTGATTGTCTACACTTTGACGTTGAGAGTATGTGCAGGAAATTGAGGGATGAGAGTTGACATTGTTGTAGACTTGTGGTGTTGGTTGTTGTTGATGACAATCTTTGAAGATGGTGAATGATTGAAGAGTTAGAGTGGATGTTGTTAGGCACAACTAAGCTTCAATTCATGATTAGATGTATGTTAAGTATGATGAATTTAGATGTTAAGATGGATCTTTAAGAGTTGAATATGGAAGGGTTGAAGAAGAAAGGAGTTGGGTGGAAGTTACTGCAGAAAAACTGCAGTTTGGCATCGTCAGAGCACTTCGAACGCCTACATGAGGCGCTTCATGTCACTATAGGCGCTTCATGTAGCGTTCCATGTGTCCTGGAGCTTTCCCGTACAGAAAAACTGAAATTTAGAACCGTCAGAACACTTCGAACGCCTACATGAGGCGCTTCATGTCACATTAGGCGCTTCATGTGGTGTTCAATGTGTCCTGAATCATCCCCGAACACTTCGAACGCCTAGTAGAGGCGCTTCATGTACCATTAGGCGCTTCAAGTGGTGTTCCAAGTATTCTGGAAGTATTTTTGACCCTTTAGGCGCCCTATGTAAGTGTAGTAACTTTATACACTTCTTTTGAACATAAAATGCAAGGGTATTCGAGGTATATATGAGGTGTAGATGGTAAGTTTGATTAAGTTAGCATAAGATTGAATTCTAGTGAATAAGTGAGACAAATGGACTTGGTAAAACACGTTTAGGGAGAGTTTGAGGTGCAAAACCATATCCTTGATAGACAAGATGTATGTGTGTGTGTGCTACATGTTGATATGAAGCTATCTGTGCATCCTGCATCATGACATGGGCACTTGCATTTGATTTGAGATATGTTTTGCAAAAGAACAAGAAAGGTAAAGTTTGCGAAAGACAAAATGGCTGCTGGTTGATCACAGGGTATAAAAGTCACGTCTGCGAAAGCAGGGTATAAAGAGCGTGATCTGTGAATCAACAGCAGGGTATAAAGTATGTTATGGGGCCGTGGACCTATCAGCACGGAAAATGAAGTATTTTATGGGGCCGTGGACCTATCAGCACGGATATATGATATATGTAATGGGGCCGTGGACCTTTCAGCACGGATATATGATATATGTAATGGGGCCGTGGACCTTTCAGCACGGGGTATAAAGTTATGATGGCTGTGGACTGATCACCCACAGGGTATAAAGTTCTGCTACGCGAAGAATATGATATGTAAAGTGATGAAATGTTTGTGAAATGACATGCATGACATGTTTATGAAAGAAGGCATATGCATGGGTGTTGTGTGTGATTTTAAAGAAGTACATGCATCATGATACACGAAGCATAAGACTTGACATGCAAGAAACGTGGTTAGTCTATGACTTGCTTATGTGATTCGTTGTTTTAATACATGTTGGTTCTCGTAACTGTGTTCACATATGTGCTTTATCTGTTTGAGGAATTCTTATTAAGATGCTATTTGCTAACCCGAGCACCTTACTTTTGGGCAATGTTTTATACACTGGTGACTCGACGTGTGTGATTCCGTAAGGTGTATAGACGGGTTACTTGCTGGCGAAGTTTTCGCTAAGAACAATCATTCTGTCTCCTTTTCAGGTGAGCCTGATTATGAGTTGATATTTATCGAAGACGACGGCGAGTGGGCTCAATGGGATGATGGACAAGGGAATAGATAGATGCTGGACTATTTTGTTTGAGTTTGGAAACTCATTGTTTATTATGTTGTTCTAAAACTTATGTCGGCTAGATGAACAAACAGTTTTATTCCCGCTGCAGTCTCTGGTTGTAATATTGACGATGAAGGTTTAGATTTTATGATGTTTCCGCTGGTTTTAACTTACATTATGAAGGATGTATGCTTGATCTGCTTGACGCTTCGTAGTTCTCATAGTAGGCTACGGCGGGTGCACTGGTTCCGATAATGGTATCGGGCTGGGGCGCTACATTATCATACGACTGTCCCAATAAAGAAAAGCAAACAACTAAATACCCTGACAAGGAGCGGAACAAGAATAGACCTGTCTCAGAACCCAAGGAAAGGAAACATGCCCTAAAGGCCTCCACCTGGAGTGATTCATCGGATTCCGAGACTGAGACCGAAGAAGAGACTGCTGAAGTATGCTTTGTGTCCAAAGCATCTAATGAGGTATCATCTGATTCTGATTCTGACTCTGAGCCTTCTTATGATGATCTTTTTAGTCAGTATTTAGAATTGCATAAATTTACTAAGACTCTCGCTAAGGAAAAGAAGCGGTTAATTGAAGATAAGAAACTGTTAGAATCTTCTAACGAGAATCTTGTCGCTCAATTAAACGATTCAAAGAAAGAGTCATCATGCACCATCACTGCATTAAGGACAGAGATTTCATCATCAACCACTCAAAATAACGAAATGAAATCCGAGATTTCGAATTTGAAATCAAGGAATATAGATCTAGAGAAAATGATGAAATAGTTTGATACGGGATCTAACATGCTGCATCGTATTATCTTATCTCAAAAGCATGACAGTGACAAAACGGGTTTGGGATACGTTGATACTAATGAAGTATCAACCAAACCAACTAAGTTTGTTGTGTCTAAGAAAGTAGACACCCCAAAGCCTCAAGTGGCGTCTAAGATGACGCAAAAACCGCCCCTTCCTTCATCACGCCCCACTTCCTCTTCATATCATGTGAAATACAACTTTGTACCATATAGATATGAAAAGAAAAGAGTGATGCATACACGACATTCATATCATCCACGCACTACGCACACACACACACACAAGGACATATCAAAAACGTCATTCATTCAATGAGTATAAAGGAGTTCTTGGGCAAAGGCCCAAAATGCATTCACCACATGTCTACTATATCGCACCTTCATTCTTGCCATTTGATAGACCGAGAAGGATCACCCAAGTATGGGTACCAAAAGGTACCTTTACCAAGAGGTGATTAACTAACTCGAAAGGACCCAAAGTTAAAAGGGTACCTAAATCATCTTTGCACATTGCAGGGAGCCCACACATCGAAAGATACAACTATAAAGTGGTTCCTTGACAGTGGATGCTCGAGGCACATGACGGGTGACCCGAGCTTGTTCACAAAATTAAAGAAGGTCACAAAAGGCGGATCCGTGACCTTTGGAGACAACAACGAAGGCAAGATCATCGGAAAAGGTACGATAGGAAATCCAAGCACTCTTCAAATCTCCAACGTCTATTTGGTAACTAACTTATCCTACAATCTTCTTAGCATTTCTCAAATTATTGACAATGGCTTTGATGTGTGTTTCACTCACCCTTACTGCAACATAATAAATAAAAATGGAGAAACTGTTTTAAAAGGAAAACAAGAAGGTAACATTTTTACGCTTTCTATGGATGATGTGGTAGATGCTAAAGTTAAGTGCTTTATGTCAAATGAACCCAATGTGAATTTATGGCATAGACGTTTAGGACACATTGGTATTTCCACACTAGAAAAACTCCAACGAAAGAACTTAGTATGAGGATTGCCTACACTTGATTTAGATAACTTTTAGTTGTGTGAATCTTGCATAAAAGGCAAACAAACACGTGAGTCACTTAAGCCTAAGAATGAAATAAGCACGACTAGAGTCTTAGAACTACTACACATTGATTTGTTCGGTCCTAGTCGCACTACAAGCCTAGGTGGGCGCCACTATGCATGCGTGATTGTTGATGATTTCTCTTGTTATACTTGGACTTTATTTCTTGCACATAAGGATGATTGTGCCGTTGAAATTGCGAAATTAATTAAACATCTTGAAAATCAATACAGTGTCAATGTGAAAAGGATAAGAAGCGATAGAGGAGGTGAATTTAAAACCAAAGATATGATTTCATTTTGCGAAGAAAAGGGAATCAAGCATGAGTTTTCGCCACCTAGAACTCCACAATTAAATGGAGTTGTAGAAATAAAGAATCAAATATTACAAGAAATCGCTAGGACTATGTTATGCGAAAATAAATTGCCTAGATTTCTGTGGGCGGAAGCCGTAAATTGTGCATGCTATATAGTAAATCGTCTATCTATAAGAAAGAAAATAAACAAGACGCCCTATGAGATATTGAATGATCACATGCTTAAGATTGACTATTTTCGTGTGTTTGGATGCAAATGTTTTGTTTTGAATACAAAAGATAATTTAGATAAATTTGAATCCAAATCAATTGAGTGCATTTTTGTTGGATATTCTATAAATTCAAAGGCATATAGATGTTATGATCCTCTCACTAGAAAAATCATAGGATCCATTCATGTGAAATTCAATGAATTTGGTGAAATTGATAAAGATAAAGAATACGACGATGACTTTGAATTGAAACCCGTGCTGAATGAAGATGATAGTACATTTGATATGCATGACATGAATGACACACTAGAAATGCTTGATCACATAGAAATACATGATGACATAGAAAATAATCAACCAAGATGGCATAGAGATCACCCACATGATCTCATCATAGGCGACCTCACTCACGGTGTGCGACCACGTAGAAGAATTACTTCAGATGAAATAAATGAATTTCATGCTATGATTTCTGAAATTGAACCCAAAAATGTGCATGATGCTTTGAGTGATTCTTCTTGGATTGATGCCATGCATGATGAGCTTAATCAATTTGTTAGAAACGATGTATGGGATTTAGTGCCACGACCACAAGATAAGACTATAATAGGCACAAAGTGGGTGTTTAGGAATAAAATGAATGAAGAGAGAAAGGTCGTTAGGAATAAAACTAGACTTGTAGCACAAGGCTATAATCAAGAAGAAGGGATTGACTACGACGAAACATTTGCAGCCGTAGCACATTTAGAAACTATACGACTATTACTTGTTATTGCTTGCATGAAAGATTTCAAATTGTATCAAATGGACGTAAAAAGTGCATTTCTAAACGGATTTATATAAGAAGAAGTATACGTGAAGCAACCACCCGGTTTTAAAGATTTGAAACATCCCGATCACGTGTACAAACTAAAGAAGGCACTATACGGACTAAAGCAAGCGCCAAGAGCATGGTATGATCGTTTTGCTACATTCCTTTTAGAAAATGATTTTAAACGAGGTACTATAGATAGTACACTATTTTTGAAACAAGACAAATCGGATTTACTTATTATTCAAATCTATGTTGATGACATTATTTTCGGTTCTACCTCACATAGACTTGTTGAAGATTTTGAAAATTGCATGAAATCCGAATTTGAAATGTCTATGGTTGGCGAACTTAACTATTTTCTTGGCTTGCAGATTAAGCAAACGAATAAAGGGATTCACATAAGTCAAGCAAAATATGTCAATGACATGATTAAAAAGTTCAACTTTGAAAATTTGAAACCATCCCCCACCCCTATGAGTGTCACTACTAAATTAGACAAAGATGAACATGGTAAAGACTTTGATAATGGCTTATATAGATCTATGATTGGTTCTTTGCTATATTCAACTGCTAGTAGGCCTGATATCATGTTCAGTGTATATACGCGTGCACGTTTTCAAAGTCAACCTAAGGTGTCTCATTATAATGCGGTAAAAAGAATCTTTCGCTATATTAAGCACACGCCCAACTTAGGAATTCGGTACGATAAGGATTCCAAATTTAACTTACATGCTTATACTGATGCAGATTATGGTGGCTGCAAAATAGATAGAAAGAGCACGAGTGGGACTTGCCAATTTTTAGGAAACTCACTCATTTCATGGTTTTCTAAAAAGCAAGCAAGCGTTGCTTTGTCCACTGATGAAGCTGAGTACATGGCACTTAGCCTTTGCTGCACACAGTTGTTGTGGATAAAACAACAACTCTCGGACTTTGGAATTACCGTAAATAGAATCCCTATATACTGTGATAGTATGAGTGCCAACAATCTCTCTAAGAACCCCGTGTTACACTCTAAGGCTAAGCATATAGAAGTACGCTATCACTTTCTTCGTGATCACGTAAACAATGGTGATATCGACATAGATCACGTACGCACAGAAGCACAAGTAGTGGATATCTTTACAAAAGCCTTAAATCAAGCCACGTATGAATCTCTTTGTTCCAAATTAGGCATGATTTCAGTTGATATGATTTGATTTGACGTGATTTGATTTTCTTTCCTTATTTACAGGAATCTTTTGATTTACTTTCCAAAATAAAGGGGGAGAGAAAGCATGATTCAAGGGGGAGAGAGACACAAATTGATACTGATTGCACAAATAAAGGGGGAGCCGGATTTGAAATTTGAAATTCAAATTTCAAATTTATGCATGTTTGAAGGGGGAGCGATAGTATTTAAATCATGTGCATAAGTTATTTTGAAAATCATCAAAAGGGGGAGATTGTCGAGAAAAAGGGGTTTGAGTGATTTCAAAATATGTGATTTAAATGAATGACACAAAACGTGCATGATACAAGCAAACGTGTGCATGATATTGCTTATTACTTGCCTTATTTAGCTCATATATAATGTTGCTGTACTAACGAGCCATGAAGCGTTAAAGCTTACATCATATGACAAACATTTGTTGTGTTTACACTACTTTCATGTGCCACCATTAATGAACTAAACTAGTTCATTAGGTGAAGTACTTAGTTAATTAAACTAAGTAGTTCATTAAAGGAAGCTACATTTGGAAAAGGCACAAAGGCAACAAAGCTAAGGAAGAAAAGTCATTCTTCTCCTCCCTTCATTCATTATACACGCATATACACATATAAATACATATATTTTCAGATTTTTTGAAAAAGGCACATACACATGTATTCCAACGTACTACCCACACGTTATATATTTTACGTACGTACGTTAACGTCACACCACTGTACTTAACTCATATTTATGAGTATATTCAGGTCTTATATCATATGATATAAGTCATGGTGATGACAAATTAAATACGACACGTTAAAAGGTTCTAAACCGAAAATTGTCGTATCAGGCGAATACCGAAACTTCGCTAATATGTCACGTACTTGCCATAAATAAATGGCCAGCCCCTATACTTCAAAAATATCTATAATTTTCGTGCCTAGGGTGATATTTTCAGCCATGAAATCTTTTCATGTTGGCACACACAAATCACCCCACATTAAGGCCAAATTGTGGAGATTCCAATTTTAATTTTGTCACATGTTAATGGCGCCACTTTAGACCAGCCAAGTGCTGATATTTAAAGTTTATATTATATATATATATATAAATATTATGTGTAACATAATATATATAACATGTGCAAAAGTTGGAATTTAATTAGAGAAAAATCTGGTAATCGATAAATATCGAAAATTCGGTTTTCTACGTACACAACACATGGAATATTTTTGGCACATCATATGACACGTATCTAGACACCTTTTACATATGTCATACATCTTAAAGTGTTCTAGAAAATTAAATTAAGGGCTGATTGAAATATAACATGTGTGTATTATTAAATGTGCACTATTTTACAAAGTTAGCAAAAATAAAATTCAGTTGTGTATTATAACATGTGTGCATTATTAAATGTATTATTAAAGATAACATGTGTGTATTATCTTGTGTATTATGGAAATTATTCTATGTTGATTTTGGCACATGTTTTGAGTGAAATATTCATATTTTCTAAGTCATCAAATGATGACAACATTCAACCTATCATGAAGTGCCAAGTAAGCGAAGCTTAAATGATCATCCAATGAGAAGATGCCAAGTAAGCAAGACCATGTCACAATGATGTCTTACATTCTCCCAAGGACTTAGACGACAATTTTCAAGAGGGAATGTCACCAAGGGGGACGGCTGCAATGTGCTTAAAAGGAAAGAAGATGAGCAAAAACAAGTAACAAGAACAAGCATTACATTCTTGAGATCAAAAACGCTAGCCTCTCTTCTTCTACACTCTCTTTCTTTCTTCTTCTTGAAAGCCTATTGTACTCATATTTTCAATCTTGAATAGGCTTGTTATACACCACCACATATTCCTTATCTTTGTAAAAGATTGATCAAGGTGTGATCAATCTTCAATCTTACTAGGTGGTGGTGTTCGTGCGAATTGTATTCATCGTATAAGGTTTGTAAAGGGTTGGAGTTAGTGTGTAACTCTATCAACCCTGTGGTAAGGTGTATTGCATGTGTGTGACTAGTATGAACCAAGGAAGGTGTTCCTTGAAGACTGGAGTAGGTTGTTTATAACCGAACCAGTATAAAATTCTCGGTGCCATTTACTTTCAGCATTTATTTTCTGTTACTGCACAGTTTACTCTTTTTGTTTACGTTTGTAAAAATTGTAAACGAATTTTAAAAATTACGAAAATTTCCAGAAACAACCTCACACGTATTAGGGTTAATTTGGCATAAGTTTCAATGCTTTTGGACAAGTATAAGTCATTCAAACATCCAAAGATATGAGACTAATGCAGTCTGATTTTTAGACTTGCAAATGTTGAGACTTTGAGTGTATTTGACTAACTTCCCGAAGTAATTTTTCAAAACTGTTTCAACGTATTTAAATACAATATATAAGGGGTTAGTGGTTAAATTTTCATAGCATTTGGAGTTGTGTACAAATAGGAATTAATTTTTCAAAACAGTGTAACGTTTCTGGCAGATTCGCGCAATCTAATCACCAACGATATTTGAAGGGGTTAAAGGTTGAATTTAAATTTGAAATTTTTAGGAGACCCTCATAACATCTGAGGCTAAGTTCTCTAAAAATTTCAAAATTTTTGGAGACCTATAACCTGGTTTTAAAAACGTTTTAAAACTGGTCCTGAAAACAGAATCTGTTTTCAGAGGTTGAGTTGTTTAGTTTTAAACAAATTTTAAAAACCACACTTTCCGCACCATCTATTCAACCCCTCCTTCTAGTGGTGTCTTGCAGATCCTACAGGTACATGTGGGAATATGCCTCACAACCATCAACTCATCCCAAATAATGTTCAAAATTTAGTGAAATACTCACTAACACTCAATGTTTCCTGTTTAATACTATAGAATGTCTCCAACAAGTCTGATAATCTAAAGGTACCTGTGCTGCCATACCTTAGTTGAAGATCATTCCAAGCATCATAAGTACTGTCAAACCACATGATGCTTTGAGCAATTGAATGAGACAATGAATTCATCATCCATGACTGCACCATTGTGTTAGCTTGTCTCCAAACCGAATACTAAGGATCATTTACGGGTGGCCTTTGAATTGTGCCATCTATGAAGCCAACCTTGTTTTTAACAACTAGCGCCATTTCAAAGGTTCGACTCCAAGTGTGATAATTGTGTGAATTCAACAGAAGTTGGAGTGACTAGACTATCATTAAGATGCAAATAATAAGGGTTCTGCAACATATTCTCAGGAATCGAGTTCTGATTCCCCTTAAACCAAACACTACGTTCTGCAAGGGACTATCACCTGATGAAACTTGATTCAATCTAAAAGTTGAAGGACTACTATTTTGTGCTGCAATCTCACTATACAATTTAATCAACCTTTCAACAAGAGAAATTAAACTTCACTCAAATGAACATGGCGATTCAACAAATACAGTGGACACACACATTACGAGCAACCCAACTCTCTGATACCATGTCAAATTTCAAGCTATTCAAAGAAACAAAGAAACAATCTCACTACCAAAAGTAGAAAAACAGAAAAAGGAACGTAGGGAGGAAGAAGAAAAATATGGTAACTGCTCATTCAACTTTCAAGTCTGCAGCAGTTGGTTTTAACCAACGAAAGAGAGGCAAAAACAAATCAAAAGGTTTTACAAGTTTGTTCTTGGTTTTACATCACTTCACTATATTAAATTAGGGGTACAATAGTCATTTGAATACGTTTAAACTACTCCCGCCTGATCCTCCTCCTTCTACCTCAGATTGTAGCTGCAATCCAGCTTCTTGATCTTTGACTTTCCAATCCGACGTGTTCATAATATCCCTCAGCACTCAATTCTAGCTACGATCCAACGGTCCTATACTTCTGTATGTTACTTTAATCGGATTGTTCTACTTTGGGAGTTGAATTGATTGCTTTTATTGCTGCTCTTCTTCCACCGCCTCAAGGCACTGTTCATCAGCTGCGGCCCTGCATCATTCAACAAGTTTTTTAAGTTTTAAATACTCCAACCTGTCCTAATTAATGGGGATATTTTTAATACTGATGGTTTTTTAAATGTTAATGTGGAAAGTATAAAATTTTAATAGTATTTCAACTAACTGTAGAAACTAAACATCAAAAATAAAAAGATGTTCTTATTGGCGGCTATTCAAAACTGACATTTTAAGTTTTTCCTTTCTATTTTATTAGGATTATTGCCCAAAGATTGAGTTTTATCTGCAGCTTTGCTTAATATTTATCACCAGAAATTTTGTTGAAGATATCAGTAAAAAATTACTTGATGCATTGGCAGTAAAGCCTCCTAGGTCTAAGTCCATGGATAAATGCAGAAACGAAAACTCCATCTTCTTGTCCATGTATTTTTAATGACTCATTATTAAACCTACAGACATATTCATGTATAGATTTGTCTGTACTGAGCAACATGCCCTCCTCTTCCATCTCAGCTACCAACGTCTGAAGTTCCTCAAGTTAAGAAACAACAGTGTGAAAATTAGACATTTTGAAATACAGAAATTTGCAGATAATAAATTTCTTAGCTTCAGCATCTTTCGTGTGATATTTCTTTTCCAAAGTCTACCACAAAGACGTTGCGGTTTTGTATGTACAATACAAACCATATAAGGAGTTGTCCAAGCACCCCAGAATATGACTCAAACAAACATAATTGTTGAAGTTCCACTCTTCAACAAATAGTTTGTTTTGCATATTTTTGGTCTGGTCCTCCTCAGGATTCACCACAGGTGAGTCCTCGGTCAAAAACACGGCCAACCCCATGGAAGGCAAGAAGAACAGCTTCTTCTGCTGCCAGTGCTTAAAGAAGCTCCCACTGAACTTCTTCGATTTCTCCACATAGGCCACCACAGGATCCTATGCAGGAGGAGTATGCATCGGCACTCCAGCATTTGGTGCCATTGGAGCAACACTCTGTACGTCTGCGTCTTGAACAGATCTTGAGCTTGCATTCTCAATTAAGTTTCTGTAACACGTCAGAAACAAATGAGAATTAGTACAGAATCAATAACTAATACGTCTTAAGAATTGTTGGAAATAATTCAAGTCAGACATAATTGACTTCTGTACAGTCTGCTTGTGAAATAAATCAATGGCCGACCTGCCGAGCTTAGTTCAGGCTGGATTGATCTGACAGGTCAAGACATTTCCGATAGTGCAATTGAGTTTGCATTCTGAGTAGTCGGCCGATCTGCTAACCTGAGCACAATAGCGCCTCAGAACAGTAGTTCTGTGCTATCAGCTTTCCAGTCGATCTGAACTGAAGTCATATTAGATCAATCCAGTCAGCACAATTGTATTTGCGTTCTGGACTAATGTTCGACCTACTGACCTCAACACTTTAGCACAACATAACAGTTGTGCTCTCAGCTGCTTTAGCCGAGCTCAACACACTAAAAGAGCTCAGCACGGTAGTGCTTCAGAACAACGAATGCTCTCAGCCAAACAGTAGAGCTTAGCACACAGCAGAGCTCAGGTCTGCAACACTGCACAACAACAGGGCTGCTTTATCCCTTAATTAATTGAGTCGCAGCACAAAACAGAGCTCAGCTCGGTAATAACCTTAACAACTCAGCTGAGCAGAGATCCGAGGTGAGTCTAGGACTCTGTCCTTAAGACGTATTGCTCTGGTATATTGTGCCCAACTGGATGGAGCAATCGTCTCTCAAAATACAACAGAAGTCAGTTCAGATGAGTGACACTGCAGCGTATGAACTCAACAAACCTGTAAGCTGCCCTGAACTTCTTGGATTACTAAAATACAGAATGTTTTTCTGTATGCGGGAGAGTGAATATGCAGAGAGGGATTGCAGAGAAAGGAGAAGAACTTCTGAATTTCTGACTAAATGTGTGTGACCACAAAGGTCAGCTTGGCCATAATTTATAGGAAAATTCTGAGGTCAGTCTGTTACAGTGAGTTCAACTACAGCCGTAGGATCATATACTTGCTCGGCCTGAACCCTTGGATCAGATAACTGCACCAGGTCTGTCCTCAACTATCGGATCAAATAAATGTTCAATCTGAGCCATCAGATCATAATGAATTCAGGTTAGCTCGACCGGTTAAAGCTCAACAACATTTCAAAATTTAACCTTCGCATATCTTAACAACCTTGAAGTTTGAACTCAAACAAACTCTACCCTAGCTGATAAAATCCGACCCACTGCTATAGTACCTGGCCTGTAGTCTGTAGTCCGCAACCTGGCTTGTAGCCCAGTCTGCAACATGAGCCCATCAGGTTCGCAGCTCAGTCCACAACCTGAGCTCATCAGGTACGGGCCAAACTGAGCTGACTTTTCCCCTTATTTTGAGCATTAATTTATCATTCACTGGTACCGAAATTGATTGATTCAAAAGTCTAAAATTATCTACTCGTCGCATAGATAATTAAGGACTCAGTAGTTTCTATTTATCATTAATTAAACAAATCATAATCTTAGCTCAAAATACGTTGCTAACCATAGTTTGCAACTTGGCCAGATTTTAATTTATTTCCAATTTCTCCAACAATATAAAAACGAAATAAGTGATTGGCAGTATCAGTTGTCCCACATAAGCATCTAGTTTAGGGACTTTGAAGTGTACAAAGCTGCGATGGTCACAATTCCTTGCAGAAACAGGCTATCAAGTATTGTCTCGTTGTACCCTGATGGGAGAATCACTATTTGTTTCATAGTCTTGTTCCAAAACTCCTTGCTAAGACGTCCGTTTGGCTCATACATTGGCCTTTTAGAACGAGATCTGTTTTGCTCCCCCATAACAGGCTAGCCATAGAAAGGGGTCTTCAAAATCTTTCCTGGTCGATCAGGGCTTAGAGTGTCCTTGCCTTCTTTCTATTTTATTCTTTCCCAACTCTGGCTGACCTCTATGAGCCGTCAAGAGAGATATAGAAAGATTATGCACCAGAGGAAGTAGAATGATTAGTTCGGTGTGTTGTTGGCCTCCGCGTTGAAGAGGGTTGGAAGGCTATGCAGCTTTACCATTCTGCGCTTTTAAGTGAGGGGTTGCTGTTTGGAACAGCTCAAAATTTTCAGGGTAGAGGTGTTGTCCTGCTAAAGTCTGTTATGCAATGTAGAGAGGTCCACTAAGAGCTATCACATGAAAGTTATTACTGTCTTGTGGAGAATGAAAGGATTGTTCTTGTTGGTGGTTAGTCCTTTCCTCTAGGGATCCTTAGATTCTCCCAAACACCAAGCCTGTCTCACACACTTAATGTAATCACCATCATTCTTCAAAGGAAAAACAGTTAGTAAAATGAAAAAAGAAACTTCAACAGTTAGAAGTTCCTCCTTCTAACACTAAATGACGAATCTGGTGTTCGCCAACGGATGATCCAAACATTTTTTGACAGGACTTGGTAAACTTTCAGACTAAGGGATGAACCATTTTTGGTGTGAATAGCCCAAATAATAAGTAAAGTGTGTGAATGTTTCAACGTTTTAGTCAAGTGTGTTATACCCCGCACCCCCCGTAGGATAATTAAGAGACAAAGAAGGAATTTAATGTAATTAATGACGGTCAACAGTAATAAATGACAAATTAAGTAATAGGATTAATGTAAATTAATTGGAGATTAAATATTAGAATTAATTAGGATTTAATTTTGAATTAAATCTTAGGAGATTATCCTTTAAGATAAATAGGAAAATAGGATGTAATTTAGAAACTCCAAATTTTCCCTTTCCATACCAAAACTGACAAGACGTCATTTTCTCCCTATTTCAGAAGAAACCGACGCCATTATCCCCACCCCTCTCCATTGGCGTTTTCTCTCTCTCTCTCTCTCTCTCTCTCTCTCTCTCTCTCTCTCTAAGGCGAGTTTACTCTCCACTCCAACCCTAGATCAAAAACCCTTCAAGAATTGCAATCTGTTCTTCTCCGTTCTTCGATCCATCATCTAGTAATCAAAGGCCAGTAACTTTCTTATAAGTTCTTACGATTTGTGAAAGAAAAAGGCCTACTTTTGATATTAAATGGATCACCATGTAGTAGCTTCTTTTCGTGATTACTTGTATATGATTTATGTGATTTGGTGTCGATGATTTGGCCATTATATGTTGAAATCTTGTTGATGTTCATTGTTTAAGTTAGATCATGTAAATCCCACTCCCTTGAATCCCACTTGGTTGATGATGGCGGTTGAAGGGAGGGATGAGTGGAAAGGTTTGGTTTTTAGGGTTGATTTGATGAAAGATTCGAGTTTTAGGATTGAATCGCTGACGTGAATATGAAGGATCTTGTTTGAGAGGGTTAAGAATGGATTGATAGGGAAGATTAGGCTTGGATTGGTGGGAAGAACGTTGGAAAACGATTGGGGTATAGGTCTGCAGTTGCTGCAGAAATCGCAAGATGAAGGTTCTGAAAAATTTATGACGTCGATCGATCGACGTATAATAGGTGAGGGGATGACGTACCTCAGATGGACATCGATCGATCGACGTAGGTTGAGTGAGAGATCGATGTACCTCAGATGGACATCGATCGATCGACGTGTAGTAAGTGAGGGTATGACATGTAGTAAGTGAGGGTATGACGTGAGGGTATGACGTGTAGTAAGTGAGGGTATGACGTGAGGGTGTGACGTGAGGGTATGACGTATAGTGAATGAGAGGCTGACGTGCCTCAGAAGGATGTAGATCGATCGACGTAGGTTGAGTGAGAGATCGACGTGCCTCCGATGGACATCGATCGATCGACGTCAGGGTATGACGTACGTCGATCGATCGACGTTAGGGTATGACGTCAACCAGTTTTATGGGAAAGTAAGGGAAGAAAGAGGGAAGTTAGGGGACCCTTTGGGTGACCTTGGAGACTTCTTAGGACCTGATTAAAGGTAGTCTAAGTCTTGGGAACATGACTTAGGATGGTGAATCAACTTGGTGACTTCAATGGGTTTCGACTCGGATTTCAACGAGGATGACCTAGGAGGGTTAGGAAATGAACGTACGAGGTGTTATAGAGTTCAACGAAGGAAAGATAGGAGTACTCGCATAGGTTTGTAGATTTTGGAATCAAGCTTAAGTGTTGACGATTTAGTGAAGTCTAAGCTTTGATGTGTAAGTTAGGGAAATCTTGTGTGTTGCTTGTACTTGCGCGTGTGAACATGAGCTGCATATGAGAACGAGAAATATGATTGAAACGAGGAGTCTTGCATCATGGCACTTGCATTGCATATTGTTTTGAAGAAGAGCTGTGTTTCGGCACTGATTTGCGAAGGTGACCTGTAATGTTAATCGGGATGGAAATTTAAGCCGAGGTGCATTACAGGGCACAAAAGGCTGTAACGTTAACCGGGATGGAAATATAAGCCGGGGTGCATTACAGGGTATAAAGTCCTCTGCAATGTTAATCGGGATGGAAATATAAGCCGAGGTGCATTGCAGAGTATTACGAGTCTGTGATGTTAATCGGGATGGAAATATAAGCCGAGGTGCATCGCAGAGCATAACGAGGCCTGTAACGTTAACCGGGATGGAAATATAAGCCGGGGTGCGTTACAGGTTAACGAGTTACGAGACCGGACATTGTGACATGCATTGCACTGTTTTGAGAAGAAATGGCTCATGCATTTGTGACTGTGTAGTGTAGTGCATATTTTGACATGCATCACGTGAGTCGATGTGGTATGGATGTGCGTGGTATATGATAGCCAACGAATTGTTATTTGTGTGCGAGTTGCTGTACTTGCTTTATTACGTTATTCGCCTATATATTTGGATGTTTTAAATGACATGTGCCCCATCATCCCTTGGATTATATATTACTCATGTCTTTCCATGTGTTGATCCCGTATGTCTTATAAACGGGTTACTTGCTAGCGTTTTTCGCTAAGGGTACTGCCTTTGTCATTGCAGATGAGCCTAGCTACGATATGATTTTCATTGAGGATGATGACGAGTGGGCTGAATGGGATACTTAGAGACATACTGGGGAGTAGTTGAGGCTGTTGACATTTTTTCTTCAGTTCTTTCATTCGTTTGAGGATTTAGTTGGCTTTTCTGATACTCTTTTGTAACTACTTTATATGTTGAGATTCGAATTTGATGATTTTAGTTCGTGAGATATGTATCCGCACTTATTTCTCTTACGTCATTGATGATGTGTAATAGAGAGATGAGACATCTTGTAGTCTTCTCAGTAAGCTACGACGGGTGTACCGGTTCGGATTCCGCTGTCCGGGTCGGGGCGCTACAGGTGGTATCAGAGACTAGGCTTCAGATCTACCTCAGAGACCTAGGTTATGACATGTAGAGTCTTAAGCTATGATCTTGACTCTAAGTTGATCCTTAAGTCTAAGTATGTAATCTTAGATTTAAGTCTGATTGGGATGGGTGTGTGCGCGAGTGCGATAAAATATAATCAATAAATGTTATTTATTTTAGTTTATGAATTCTGCCTTGTACCATAGTATGGACCCCAAGTACTTACTTTTGGAACTGCTAGATACTAATAAGCGCGACCTTGCAGAAAATGCCTCCTAGACGTGACAATCAAGGAAACGGTGGCAATGGGGACAATAACCCTCCACCACCACCTCCAGTCTTAGTACCCCAGGCGCTGATTGAAGCTATCAGAGTGATAGCACAAGGAGTTGCGCAACAACAGCAACAACCCCCTCCTCCACCACCTCCCCAGCAAGGCACCAGGTACTATATTGGGGAGATGCGCAAGATGCATGCCCCCAATTTTGAAGGCACCACAGACCCAGAGGTGGCTGGGTTTTGGCTTGATGAAGTAGAGAAATGCTTTCGGCTGGTACAAGTTCCTGAAGAACTCAAGGTGGATGTAGCCACACCATTTCTGATTGGCAGGGCTAATGCATGGTGGAACGGCATGCTGTCAAAGATGACTCTTCCTATTCAATGGAGACAATTTGTACAGGCATACAAGGATTACTATGTGCCTGAGGCTGCCATTTTGGAGAAGATGAGGCAGTTTGACAAGTTTGAACAAGGGAGGATGTCTGTTTCTGATTACGTTGATCGGTTTCATGCCTTGGGCAAATTCACACCCATGGTACTGGAAAATAATCGGATGAAGATGCTGAAGTTTGAAGAGGGTCTGAACCCCCGCATACGGACGGCTATAGCGGGGTCAAGTTTGAAAACTTTTGAAGAGATGCTTGACGCATGTTACCGAGTGGAGAGTGACATGCGCATATCACAACCAAGAGAGGCTCGTGAAGAATCGAGCAAGAGGCCGAGAGTAGAGCAAAGTGGAGGTAGACCCGGACGTTGGGTCAAGATCCCCAGGAAAGGGCAAGCGGGGCCAGCTCAAAGGGCACCGCAGCAGAATCAACCCAACCGACAAACACCTGCAGAATGTCCACACTGCCAGAGGAGACACGCAGGTGAGTGTTGGAAGATTACCGGAGCGTGTTTCAAATGTGGGAAGGCGGGCCATAGGATTAAGGATTGTCCCGAATGGGACCCCAAGCCTCAGACAACAACAGGGCCGGCTCAGCAGCAGAAAGGCAGGCCCAATGCAAGAGTCCACGCAATGACGGACGCCGAAGTACAGGAGGACGCCAATGTAGTGACATGTACGCCTTAAGTTTAATTATAGTAGCTTAAGTTGAAATTTTTAGTCTTTTAAATGATGATTAAAGGTGTTTTATGTGAAACCTTCATGTGTTACACTTTTGTGTTTAGGCGTGATTCTAGTCAACAAAGTACCCGCAAACGTGTTGTTTGATAATGGAGCTAGTCACTCCTTCATCTCTAAGCGTTTCGCCAAAGGGCTCGACTGTTTACCCGAATGGCTTGAGAAACCCTTTAGGGTGCAGGCAGCAGGCGAGCAAGTACTGGTTTCTCACCACCAGTACAAAGGTTGTGATTTGGAATTGGATGGAAAGTTATTCTCGATGACCTTAATACCAATCCCAATGAAGGACTTTGATGTAATATTGGGCATGGATTGGCTGACCAAGAATCATGCCAATATTAATTGTAAACTCAAGCAAGTGACCCTCAAGGACCCTGAGATGAATGACATCATGTTACAAGGAAACGTCAAGATAACAAAAGCTCCAAAGAAGATATACATGACGGCGATTAAGGCATTTAAGGCTTTGCAAAAAGGAGCAGAGGGATATATGGTGTATGCTGTAGATGCTCAGCAAGAAGTTCACTCCATGGATCAAATACCGGTGATCAATGAATTTAAGGACGTATTTCCGGATGATTTACCAGGAGTTCCGCCATCGAGAGAAGTGGAGTTCGAGATTAACTTGATACCCGGAGCCGAGCCTATATCTAAGGCACCCTACAAAATGGCTCCAGCTGAACTTAAGGAGCTAAAGGGGCAACTTCAGGAATTGCTGGACAAAAAGTTAATTCGCCCCAGCGTATCTCCTTGGGGAGCTCCAGTTCTATTCGTAAAGAAGAAAGATGGCAGCATGAGGTTATGTATTAATTACCGTGAGCTGAATAAGATTACCATCAAGAACAAATATCCCTTGCCAAGGATCGAGGATTTATTTGATCAGTTAAAGGGAGCTCGCTGGTTTTCAAAGATCGACCTTCGTCAAGGGTATCATCAATTTCTTGTGAAAGCGGGAGACGTTCCCAAGACCGCTTTTCGGACTCGATACGGGCATTATGAATTTTTGGTGATGCCTTTTGGATTAACCAATACCCCAGCGACATTCATGGACTTGATGAACACCGTATTTCGAGAGCAGTTGGACCAGTCCGTGGTGGTGTTCATCGATGACATCCTAGTCTACTCTCCCGACGAGCAAGCACACGCTGAACACTTAAGAGTGGTGTTGCAAACCCTAAGACAACAAAAGCTCTACGCCAAATTCAGCAAGTGTAAATTTTGGCTAAGAAGTGTAGCCTTTCTCGGTCACGTGATTTCTGAGGATGGGATCTCGGTAGATCCTAAGATAGAAGCCATCACCGAGTGGCCAAGACCTACAAACGTGACTGAAGTAAGAAGCTTCCTAGGCTTGGCAGGCTACTATAGGAAGTTCGTTGAGGGATTCTCAACGATAGCAGTTCCATTGAGTCGACTTACACAGAAGAAGACTAAGTTCGAATGGACTGTTGAATGCGAGCAGAGCTTTACCGAGCTCAAGAAAAGATTGACCACAGCCCCGGTGTTGGCACAACCCTCCGGCACCGACGGTTTCGTGATCTATAGTGACGTGTCCAAGAAAGGACTAGGTATGTACATCATTACAATAAATGCATGGTATATACATATGCTAGCCTTAAATTAACGTTTGTTTATAGGTTGTGTCTTGATGCAAAATGAACGAGTCATTTCGTACGCGTCAAGACAATTGAAGCCATACGAGCAGAACTACCCGACGCATGACTTGGAACTCGCAGCTGTGGTATTTGCTCTTAAGATCTGGAGACACTATCTATATGGAGAGAAATGTGCCGTGTTCACTGATCATAAGAGCTTGAAGTACCTATTCTCGCAGAAGGAGTTAAACATGAGACAGAGAAGATGGTTGGAGTTACTCAAGGATTATGACTTAACCATCAATTACCACCCGGGTAAGGCCAACAGAGTGGCAGACGCATTGAGCAGAAAGTCTAGCCACGCGAGACAATCTCCGTTAGAAAGAGAAATCGAGGAGTTTGACCTCGAAGTGGTGGACTCAGTGGTGAATGTCCTTACCGCGCTATCTATCAGCCCAGACTTGGTAGACAGAATTAAAGAAGCGTAGCATGAGGACCCAGCACTGAAAGAAATCTGCGACAAATTATCCACGGGACAAGTAAAGGACTTCCAGTTGCAAGGGGATGGAAGTCTATGGTTTCAGAATCGGTTATGCGTGCCGGGTAAAGATGAACTCCGAACGGAATTGCTCCAGGAAGCGCATAACTCAAGGATGTCTATCCACCCCGGGAGCACTAAGATGTACAAGGATCTCAAAGGAAACTATTGGTGGATAGGGATGAAGAGATCTATAGCGGAGTATGTTGAAAGGTGTTTGGTTTGCCAACTAGTCAAAGCCGATCATCAACGACCCGGTGGCTTGATGAAGCCGCTAGAAATCCCGGAATGGAAGTGGAAACACGTGACGATGGACTTCGTAATGGGACTACCCAAGACCAGAAATGGAAATGAAATGATTTGGGTGATTATAGACCGTTTGACAAAGACAGCCCATTTCATAGCTATGCCACATGGTACATCTTACGAGAAACTTTCCAACATATATGTGGATAACATTGTGAGTTTTCATGGAGTCACAGTCAGCATTGTGTCGGACCGTGATCCCAAGTTCACCTCTATGTTTTGGAGGGCATTTCAGAAGGCAATGGGCACAGAATTGAGGATGAGTACCACGTACCACCCTCAAATGGATGGACAATCCGAGAGAACCATCCAAACCTTGGAAGATATGCTAAGAGTGTGCGCCTTAGATTTTAAAGGAAACTGGGATAGCATGTTGAAGTTGATGGAGTTTTCATACAATAATAGCTATCATAGTGCAATTGGCATGGCGCCATTTGAAGCCCTATATGGACGTAAGTGCAGGTCCCCAGTTTGTTGGGATGAAGTTGGAGAAAGGACAATCATTGCACCCGAGTTGGTTGAACAAATAGTTGAAAAGGTGAAAGTGATAAAAGAGAGACTAAGGATGGCTCAGGATCGCAGTAAGAGTTGGGCTGACACAAAGAGGCGACCCTTGGAGTTTGAGGAAGGTGAAAAGGTCTATTTACGAGTTTCACCCACCAAGGGAGTTGCAAGATTCGGAATGAAGGGCAAGTTAAGCCCTAGATTTATTGGCCCATACGAAGTGCTTAGCAAGGTTGGGGAGAGAGCATACCGATTAGCCTTGCCACCAAGTTTGTCCCAAGTTCATAACGTATTTCACGTACCTCAATTAAGGAAATACGTATCAGACTCCAGCCATGTCCTTGAAGCACAACCATTGGATGTTAAGGAAGATGTCTCATATGAAGAACATCCAATAAAGATTGTAGATAGGAAGGATCAAGTCCTGCGCAGACGTGTGATTCCGTATGTCAAAGTTCAGTGGAGTACCCATACAGAGCGTGAAGCCACATGGGAGCTTGAGGAACAAATGATGGAGCTTTACCCACACCTCTTCCAATAAGGTACGCCAGTTTCGAGGACGAAACTTTTTGTAAGGGGGGTGGAATGTTATACCCCGCACCCCCGTAGGATAATTAAGAGACAAAGAATGAATTTAATGTAATTAATGACGGTCAACAGTAATAAATGACAAATTAAGTAATAGGATTAATGTGAATTAATTGGAGGTTAAATATTAGAATTAATTAGGATTTAATTTTGAATTAAATCTTAGGAGATTATCCTTTAAGATAAATAGGGAAATAGGATGTAATTTAGAAACTCCAAATTTTCCCTTTCCATACCAAAACTGGCAAGACGTCAGTTTCTCCCTATTTCAGAAGAAACCGACGCCATTATCCCCACCCCTCTCCATTGGCGTTTTCTCTCTCTCTCTCTCTCTCTCTCTAAGGCGAGTTTACTCTCCACTCCAACCCTAGATCAAGAACCCTTCAAGAATTGCAATCCGTTCTTCTCCGTTCTTCGATCCATCATCTAGTAATCAAAGGCAAGTAATTTTCTTATAAGTTCTTACGATTTGTGAAAGAAAAAGGCCTACTTTTGATATTAAATGGATCACCATGCAGTAGTTTCTTTTCGTGATTACTTGTATATGATTTATGTGATTTGGTGTCGATGATTTGGTCATTATATGTTGAAATCTTGTTGATGTTCATTGTTTAAGTGAGATCATGTAAATCCCACTCCCTTGAATCCCACTTGGTTGATGATGGTGGTTGAAGGGAGGGATGAGTGGAAAGGTTAGGTTTTTGGGGTTGATTTGATGAAAGTTTCGAGTTTTAGGATTGAATCGCTGACGTGAATATGAAGGATCTTGTTTGAGAGAGTTAAGAATGGATTGATTGGGAAGATTAGGCTTGGATTGGTGGGAAGAACGTTGGAAAACGATTGGGGTATAGGTCTGCAGTTGCTGCAGAAATCGCAAGATGAAGATTCTGAAAAATTTATGACGTCGATCGATCGACGTATAATAGGTGAGGGGATGACGTACCTCAGATGGACATCGATCGATCGACGTAGGTTGAGTGAGAGATCGATGTACCTCAGATGGACATCGATCGATCGACGTATAGTAAGTGAGGGTATGACGTGTAGTAAGTGAGGGTATGACGTGAGGGTATGACGTGTAGTAAGTGAGGGTATGACGTGAGGGTATGACGTGAGGGTATGACATGAGGGTATGACGTGTAGTAAGTGAGGGTATGACGTATAGTGAATGAGAGGCTGACGTGCCTCAGAAGGATGTAGATCGATCGACGTAGGTTGAGTGAGAGATCGACGTGCCTCAGATGGACATCGATCGATCGACGTCAGGGTATGACTTACGTCAATCGATCGACGTCAGGGTATGACGTCAAACAGTTTTGTGGGAAAGCAAGGGAAGAAAGAGGGAAGCTAGGGGACCCTTTGGGTGACCTTGGAGACTTCTTAGGACCTGATTAAAGGTAGTCTAAGTCTTGGGAACATGACTTAGGATGGTGAATCAACTTGGTGACTTCAATGGGTTTCGACTCGGATTTCAACGAGGATGACCTAGGAGGGTTAGGAAATGAACGTACAAGGTGTTATAGAGTTCAACGAAGGAAAGATAGGAGTACTCGCATAGGTTTGTAGATTTTAGAATCAAGCTTAAGTGTTGAAGATTTAGTGAAGTCTAAGCTTTGATGTGTAAGTTAGGGAAATCTTGTGTGTTGCTTGTACTTGCGCGTGTGAACATGAGCTGCATATGAGAACGAGAAATATGATTGAAATGAGGAGTCTTGCATCATGGCACTTGCATTGCATATTGTTTTGAAGAAGAGCTGTGTTTCGGCACTGATTTGCGAAGGTGACCTGTAATGTTAATCGGGATGGAAATTTAAGCCGAGGTGCATTACAGGGCACAAAAGGCTATAACGTTAACTGGGATGGAAATATAAGTTGGGCTGCGTTATAGGGTATAAAGTCCTCTGCAATGTTAATCGGGATGGAAATATAAGCCGAGGTGCATTGCAGAGTATTACGAGTCTGTGATGTTAATCGGGATGGAAATATAAGCCGAGGTGCATCACAGAGCATAACGAGGCCTGTAACGTTAACCGGGATGGAAATATAAGCCGAGGAGCGTTACAGGTTAACGAGTTACGAGACCGGACATTGTGACATGCATTGCACTGTTTTGAGAAGAAATGGCTCATGCATTTGTGACTGTGTAGTGTAGTGCATATTTTGACATGCATCACGTGAGTCGATGTGGTATGGATGTACGTGGTATATGATAGCCAACGAATTGTTATTTGCGTGCGAGTTGCTGTACTTGCTTTATTACTTTATTCGCCTATATATTTGGATGTTTTACAAGACATGTGCCCCATCATCCCTTGGATTATATATTACTCATGTCTTGCCATGTGTTGATCCCGTATGTCTTATAAGCAGGTTACTTGCTAGCGTTTTTCGCTAAGGGTACTGCCTTTGTCATTGCAGATGAGCCTAGCTACGATATGATTTTCATTGAGGATGACGGCGAGTGGGCTGAATGGGATACTTAGAGACATACTTGGGAGTAGTTGAGGCTGTTGACATTTTTTCTTCAGTTCTTTCATTCGTTTGAGAATTTAGTTGGCTTTTCTGATACTCTTTTGTAACTACTTTATATGTTGAGATTCAAATTTGATGATTTAAGTTCGTGAGATATGTATCCGCACTTATTTCTCTTACGTTATTGATGATGTGTAATCGAAAGATGAGATGTCTTGTAGTCTTCTCAGTAAGCTACGACGGGTGTACCGGTTCGGATTCTGCTGTCCGGGTCGGGGCGCTACAAAGTGATCCCTGTAAAACAGCTAAAGATTAGAGGACCATGGAGCTTGACTCCAGGAAAATACTATGATGCTCAAGTAGTTGTGAGATTTTAAGGTAAGCAGATCTCGATAAGCTCCCTAGCTTATGTAAGAAAGAAATAAAGGTTCAGATCCTTTATCGATGGGTGATAAGGTTGTATTTACAGTTGATCGGGGAGAGGCCAACTTGGAGAGCACAATGAAATACGTGTTATACTTGTTGATTGATCCAAGTTGATTGGGTATTGTACTAGAATCTTACGCTTGCAGCCTTGCACCATGTGCTTAAGGACTACAGAGGCAAGGACTTGTATTGATGCAAGTTAACTGGTGCAGCACCTGGATGTTTTAGTCTTCTATTACTGTGGGCAGTACTACATCAGAAGCATGTCTTGAACGATGGTCTTCAAAGTACGAAAGATCATACGGGTCCACTTTTGAGGTAACTTAGAGTGTTGTGAGCCTGTACAATTGCTTATCCGTGCTAACAAAGCGTCCCGTAAAAAGGTCTGGTTAGTGGATCACGAACCACAAAAGTCTAATCTGCGGGAGTATTGCCGAGTGTGCTTTCCATTTTGAAGTTCTGAAGCTCATTGCTTTCTGAGGTCCTCTAAGACAATGCCGAATTTCTCAGATATGATTGTTGAAAAAAGTCTTTAATTCAATCAATTAGACGATAACATATGTGACTTGGTTTATTCTTCATTAGTTTTGATTGCCAAATTTCAATAATCATGGCTCAATTTATCCTAACTAACCTTACAGGATGAGAAGTCCTACATAAGTTATTCTGACATATTGCCGGCATCAGTGGAGGGAGATATAAGATTAGACTTATGAGTGCTTTAATGAATGACATTGTTTTGGTTAAGTTTGTATAGTCCGACCTAGTATTATGTGACAAGCTTAAAATTTACTATGTAAACAGGTTCTTCGATCGACTTAAATTTGTTTAGTTTTTGACTTATGAAATCATTAGAGTTGCACATGAACAGGATTTTCTTTCTTGTTGGTTCATATGTATGATGTTAGTTGGTCCTTATTCTATGTTTTGTTGTGTTCTGTCCGAGCATTTGCAAAGTCTAAGTGTATGAGAATTTGAAACATCATATTTTAAACTATTCTAACCTTTTATATTTAATGAAATTAAGAAATACTTCGAATTAATAATGCTGAGATTTGCATGGTCGGATTTGAAGAAGTAAATGTAGTTTTTATTGATTTTTATCATTTAGAGTTGATGATTGCTACATTTATAGTTTCTAGTGCAATTTAGGAGTCGATTTTAACTTGCAAAAGAGAGAAAATTCGTAAGAAAGCATCCACGATAAAAATATATAGTCAGCACAAAAACCAAGAAATAAGGAATGGCGACCACTTCATACATTTTGGTTTTTATGAAACATGCATTTCGACTCATCTTAGGATTTGTTGTATGAATATCTCCTCGGCCGCGTTCCCGTTAACGGAATATGATATAAGTGATATTTATCTATATTTTTATATCTTCTATTACTTAATTTGAGTAATATTTTGACACTTTATCAGTAAAAAATGATTAATTTGGATTTTGAAGCTTGCGTCGAAATAATTGGGAACTAATGATTTTAGCTAAATTAACTACATATTTTTTGAGCTTATTTGAATTATTAATTAAATGAAACTATTTTCTATGTTAGTTAGCTAAATAAATAAATCTTGAGATTAGTTTATTGTATTGGAACTACATGTTTAATTATTTTAAATGCAGAAAATATACCCCATAAACATCAAGATAAAGACAGACTACTTTCAAGAAGATATGATTAAATCAAGAAAGGAAGATCAGATTTTATAGGATATATCCAAATAAAATAGAAGAAGAATATGAAATGAAATAGAAAACCTGGGTAAAATTCCTATATAATCATCACGGACAACACAAAGGAGAACCAGACATTAATTTTACCAAAAACCGGACGCAATTCCTATTGAAGGAGCTTCTGGGCGGTGTGAGGAAGATCATGGAGATGAGAAGCGTTGTGTTGATATGAACAATGCGCAGTTAAATTGGTGCAGCAGGTTGTAGCCACATGGATTTAGTATCAAGATGAAGGTTCAGTTTGTGTGATTGAATAAAGTGACTTGTGGAATGGAGGTGTGATGTTGGTTGTGTCAGCTATCATTCGCAGGAGACAGAGGTGGAAGAAGAAGTTGGGACGCGGGGATGTTTAAAAATCAGTGAAATTACTATTTTACCCTTTTGTTTGTAATATGTACAGTCGGTTAAGTGAGGGTAGTTTGGTAATTTTGCATATTCCTTCTTCTTCCTGCATTGTATATAAAACGGGTTACAGTTGTAACCCGAGTAAGACGGTTACAAAATTGCAGTAGCTTTCTTCTGCTCATGAATTGCTCTCATCTTCTCAGCTTCTAGTTTCTTCTTCTCTTCTCCATTTGTTCTTCCGTTTATTGAATTTTGACATGGTATCAGAGCCTAAGAGCTTGTGATCAGTGTGTTTTTCGTTGGCAAGTATTGTGAGTAAATTTTTTTTTTTGTATTTTGTTGATTCCTTTGATTTTGATTGGAATGGCATCTCCAAGCAATAATCGGAGTGCACCTACTGATAGTCAATCGCAGAATCTAGTGTTTGGATCGAGAGTGAATCAGAATCCAAATGTTGAGAATTTGATGGAAAATCCTTACTATCTACATCATGGCGATAGTCCTGCAACGGTGTTGGCACGGCCTCCTCTTAATGCTCACAATTTCCATACGTGGAGCTGTATTTCAGAATGGCGCTGCTGGTAAAGAATAAAATAGGCTTCATAGACGGTACAATCCCCAAACCTCTTGAAATTGATCCTCAATATCCTATGTGGAGACAGGTGAATTCTATGGTTCAATCTGGGATAATGAATTCAGTTTCTCCTTCTATTGCACAAAGTATTATGTGGTATGATAGTGCTGTTGATATGTGGAATGACTTGTTGTTAAGATATGGAAGTACAGATCCTTTCAGATTGTCTGAGTTGCTTGAAAACTTCTATTGTGTTAAACAAGATGTTATGACTGTGACTGATTACTTCACTAAGATGCAGGTTGTGCGGGAAGAACTTATGGCTTTAAGGCATGTGCCTATCTGTAACTGTAGAGGTTGCAGGTGCAATGTAACCGCAGAGATGAGAAGGTATGTTGAGAGTGATTATGTCATCAAATTTCTAAAAGGACTTAACGATAATTTTGATCTAGTTAAGTCTCAGGTTTTTGTGATGACAACTCTACCTGATATTAACACAGCTTTTTCCATGGCTTTGAAATTTGAATGAAAAGTGATGTCTATTAGTCATTGGTTTCTGTGGATGGTAATACTGCACTGATGAATGAGGTGGAGAATTCAGAAGCTATGGCTTCTAATGTATATGTGAAAAGGCAGCAGCCTGGTGGATTTAGGAGAGGAGGTGGCAAGTTTAATTCTGGTGATAACAGAAAGTTTCAATGTACCTATTGTGGTTTGACAGGACACACTATTGAGAGATGCTTTAAGAAGCATGGATATCCACCAGGATTTGGTAGTTCCAAGCCTAGAGTTAATATGGCTGAGGTGAATGATGTTGAGGTTGAGAAGAGTATCCAATCACTCATGCTAACACCTCAACAGAATCAGAGGTTGATGAAGTTGTTAAGCAAGCAAGATGATGAATCAGAGGGAGATGCGAAACCTGATGTTCAAGGAGTTGTCTTGTCTGCTCATGTTGATAAGATGGCAGGTAACACTCATACTAGTGTTTTAAATACATGGATTTTAGACTCTGGTGCAACTGATCACATTGCATCTCATCTGTCTTTGTTTTCTTCCTACAAGCCTGTTAAATGCATTACAATCAAACTCCCTACTAAGTCCACAGTATCAGCAACGCACATTGGCACAGCTGCAGTTAGTCATACTCTGATTCTTAAAGACGTTCTGTATGTCCCAGATTTCGCCTTTAATATTCTTTCTCTCAGTAAACTTACTTCTGATCCTAGTCTACTTATTCAATTCCATTGTGATAATTGTTTTATTCAGGATCAATTGTCTAAGAGGATGATTGGTTCAGCTAAGCTGTCCTATGGTCTATACTATCTTCAAGGTACTGCTGTTGTGAATCCTAATCCAGTTTGTCTTGCCACAGAGTCATCTGATTCAAGCAGCTACTTATGGCACTGCAGGCTAGGACATGCTTCTATTCCTAGAGTAAAAGAGCTGCAAAAATATGATAGTTCAATAAAAATGTTAGATTCTGTTGTTCCCTGCTCTGTTTTCCCCTTGGCTAAGCTTAGGAAACTTCCTTTTCCATTTTCTTCTTCTGTAACTGAGAATTCTTTTGTCATGTTGATATTTGGGGACCTGATAAACATCCCACACTGTTTGCTCAAAGATTTTTTCTTACCATCATTGATGATTACAATAGATATACTTGGGTTTATTTGTTGAAATCCAAGTCTGAGGTTAGGCCCTTACCACAAAATTTTTTCCAACTTGTTGTCACTCAGTTTGAGAAAGCCATTAAAATTCTTAGGACAGACAATGGCCAGGAGTTTAGCATCCCTGATTTTTACTTGAAACATGGCATGATTCATCAAACAAGTCGTGTATATACACCATAGCAAAATGGTCTAGTTGAAAGGAAACACCAACATATACTTACTGTAGCACGTTCCTTAAAGTTTCAGGTAAGCCTGCTTATGCCTTGCTGGGGCTTTGCTATTACACATGCTGTTTACCTTATCAACCGAATTCCAACCCCTATATTACATCACAGAACCCCTTTTGAGATGTTGTATCAACAAAAACCTATGTATCAGCAGCTCAAGGTGTTTGGACGTTTGGCATATGCCTACAACCATTCACCTAACAAGACAAAGTTCACTCCCAGGGCCATCAAGTGTGTCTTTTTAGGATTTCCATCTTCTACCAAAGGCTATTTGCTGCAAAATCTTGAAACCAAAGACGTACTCATATCTAGGGGTGTCCAATTTGATGAACATCACTTTCCCTTCGTCTCCACTAAATCTCCTTTAAGCACAAGCTTTCCTCCGCCAAACGCTCTACTATGCTCCAACCCACCTGTCATCATTCCATCGCATTCTGAGCTTACATATAGTATCCATCCCAATCAGATTCCTCCAATTCCCTCACTGCATCCTGGTTCATCTTCTTCTGCGCCATCCCAGTCTTCTACTGATTCTACATCTTCACCTTCAGTACAAGACTCCATGTCTGGCAGTTCTACTCCTCTCTTTGGTATTGTCATTCCTCTCTCCATCAATCTAGAAGATCAACAGTTACTTCATGATCCTAATATTCCACATTTCTCTTCACCTGATATTCCTTCAAGACCCATCAGGCAAAGGCATCCTCCAGCTTATCTTCATGACTATCATTGTAATCAATATGCTTCCTCTGTCAGCTGCCTCCCAAAATATCCTTTGAAGAATTATTATTCCTTGCATCAGTTGACACCAAGTTATAAAAACTATGTGCTTAACACTAGTGTGCAGCAAGAACCTACATCCTGTCACCAAGCAGCACAGTCAGCTCATTGGCAGCAGGCTATGCATATGGAGTTGGCAGCACTAGAAGCAAATAACACTTGGTGCCTGATGCAGTTACCTAAAGGAAAGAAGCCAATTGGCTGCAAGTGGGTATATAAAATTAAGAGAAATGCTGATGGAAGCATTGAGAGATATAAAGCAAGGCTGGTTGCAAAGGGGTATACACAGCAGGCTGGTGTTGATTATGGTGACACATTTTCTCCAGTGGCTAAAATGACCACTGTTAGACTGATATTGGCATTAGCATCCATCAGAAACTGGCACATTCACCAGTTTGATGTGAACAATGCCTTCTTGCATGGAGATCTACATCAAGAGATTTACATGACATTACCTGAAAGTCTACCATCTCCTGCCCCTGGCACTGTTTGTCGGCTCACTAAGTCACTTTATGGTTTGAAATAGGCCAGTAGGCAATGGAATGAGAAACTCACTCAGTTTCTGACATATAATGGGTACACTCAATCTAAAAATGATTATACGATATTCATTAAGAAACCACGGATGTGTTTCTGGTCCTCCTGGTGTATGTTGATGACATCCTTGTGGCTAGTGACTCTCTTCTTGCAATTCAGAATCTCAAAACCATCTTGCATCAGACCTTCAAGATTAAAGACTTAGGGCCACTCAAGTACTTTCGAGGCTTAGAAGTTGCCAGGTCTCAGGGGGGATTGTACTGTGCCAGAGAAAATACACACTGGAGTTGCTTCAGGAGACTGGAACCCGGGCTTCTAAGCCTGCCAAGAGTCCTATGGAGCAAAATTTGAAGTTGGCCCATAATAATTCAGATCTTATAGATGATGTATCAGGAGACAAGAGGGTGATTGGAAAGCTACTGTATCTGACTATCACTAGACCAGATATTACCTATGCAGTACAACAGCTTAGCCAGTTTCTTGATGTTCCCACTACTATACACTTCAAGGCAGCTCAAAGAGTGTTAAGATATTTGAAAGGCATGCCAAGGTAGGGTTTGTTGTATCCTATCACAGGTGAATTGAAGCTTACAGGGTTTTCAGATTCAGACTGGGCAGGTTGTTCTGAAAGCAGGAGGTCTGTAACCAGTTACTGTGTATTACTTGGAAGATCCCTGATTTCTTGGAAAGCAAAGAAGCAGACAACAGTTTCCAAGTCATCTTCAGAAGCTGAATATAGAGCTCCTGCCTCAACTACATGTAGAGTGCAATGGATTCTCTATATGTTTAAAGAATTGAAAGTTGAACATGGTAAACTAGTTGATATCTTTTGTGACAATAGAAGTGCCATTTATATTGTTGAAAACCCAGTGTTTTACGAGAGAACCAAACACATTAAAATTGATTGTCACATTGTAAGGGACAAATATCAAGAAGGCATTGTTAGACCTGTACCCATTAACACTCATTTGCAGCTTGCTGATATATTTACAAAAGCAGTTGATTCTCCTAGGTTGTGCATCCCGACTGAGGCTTTGGGAGTCTGTAATATATTTTCTCAGTCAGGATTGAAGGAGGTGTTGAAGGAGCTTCTGGGCAGTGTGAGGAAGATCATGGAGATGAGAAGCATTGTGTTGATATGAACAATACGCAGTTAAATTGGTGCAGCAGGTTGTAACCACATGGATTTAGTATCAAGATCAAATGTTCAGTTTGTGGGATTGAATAAAGTAACTTGTGGAATGGAGGTGTGATGTTGGTTGTGTCAGCTATCATTCGCAGGAGACAGAGGTGGAAGAAGAAGTTGGGACGCGGGAATGTTTAAAAGCCAGTGAAATTACTATTTTGCCCTTCTGTTTGTAATATGTACAGTCGGTTAAGTGAGGGTAGTTTGGTAATTTTGCATATTCCTTGTTACAGTTGTAACCCAGGTAAGACGGTTACAAAATTGCAGTAGCTTTCTTCTGCTCATGGATTGCTCTCATCTTCTCAACTTCTAGTTTCTTCTTCTCTTCTCCATTTGTTCTTCCGTTTATTGAATTTTGACAATTCCCAAAGCCTCCTGCTATCCATTAAAAAAAGAAAAGAAATAAAAAGCAGCAGTGCTTCAGCTTTTCAGCAGTCAACCGGCGCCAGGTCCAGTCAGCTTCACTCAGCAGGCATGTCAGTCATCGAATTGTCAGACGCAGATTCTGAGGCACTATTGTATATAATTTTTACACGATTTCTTTTTTACTGTTCTTTTATGCAATTATACATGGATATGATGGATAATATTGATTTGATTTGTGGCTAAAATTTTATTTTCTTGACTAGTTTTTGTGAAAGTTGAATTCTTTTGATATTTTAACGTATTAGTTTTCTCTCTGTAATTTATTTAATTTACTAGTTAAATTCCAATCGTTAATTGTTGTTGGTGTTTTTATTGCCTCAAGAGATTACCCACCTATTGATGGAACATATAATTAAATTTGATGAACCAGGAGGTGAAGATTTTATTAAGATCGTGTCAACAACTTTATAGCAAAATTGACTAAGGATAGATTCAATTTCTATAGATGGATTTCTAGGATTAAATAATCAAAGGTTATTGAAACTAAGAAATTCCATAAAGATTTAACGGGGCTTATTTGATTAAAATTTATATAGGGATATGGAGTTTATCAAATTAAATTAAGTTTTTATGCCCAGACATTTGATAAAAAAATAAAATATGAAATTTCTTGCGTAGCGGTTCGGAAAAGAAAGTAGTTAATTATTTTAGGTTAAAGATTGGATTACACTTTGAGAAAAAATTCAACCGGAACATAAACTAGTCAAGGAAATCTTAAAAGGGAAAAGTTAAGGTTTAATATTTAATTAGTAATTAGTTTTGTTTTTATTAAATTTTATTTTTTAGGTTTAAATTAAGGTGAAAAATAACTTTGGTACTTAAAATTAGTTCTCTTGTGGGATCGACAACTTTATTGCTTACTACTCTACAATTGTACCTAGTGCACTTGTTAGTTAGTGGTTATAAAATATGTATCAGAATACGTACAATTTTTAGATCTAGCTTTCATGGTTTTTCATTCGTTATCAAAGATTCAATGTTTTCTTCAAATCAATTACTTTGTTATATTATGGAGATCTAGACGCCGGATTATCTTTAGTAAGTTATTCCTGTCTTCTTGAATGAGTGAAATCTCGCTTTCATTGAATTATTTGTATGTACCTAGTTTCTTAGTTTAAATTGCACAATTTTAGTGATTATCTAGACAACTACTAGATTTTTGCTCATTGATTACACCATTAGTGGCTAGTTAATTTATGATAGTAATTGTTAATTGATCAATCTGTTTAGATAAAAATGATTAACTGGAGAACCTAGGGTTAAATTTTTAGTAAATGTGTGGGTCGTAATGAACATGACTGAAGTTGCTTTCACTGGTCTGGATTAACCAATCTATCGCCCAAGTTAGTTAAAGAGGCTATAGTTGCCGAGTTTCTTTAACATTCAACCCATTACAGGAAATAATTTAGGTAGTCATAGTGAAACATTTTCTGCATGTTAAAAATTGATTTTGTTGATGCATAAACTTATTAATTCAGAAAAGATAGTAACATTGCTTGAGGAAATCTTTTTCATTCACTATTTTGTTTTGGATCTTGTTGATTTTCTTTAGTTAATTATAGTTTTTAAACAACCCAATGTGCAACTGGTATCTATTTATTCATCCAAGCTTCCTAGTGAGAACAATCGATATTCCCCTATTAGAAATATTAGAATTTTTATGTTATTGTTCGTTTTATCGACACGTGTATCAGTAAAAGCAGCTTATGTTGGAAAGTGTGTTTAAAGTATTTTAAAAATTGCTCCAAACTTATATAAAAACATGTAAGATGTCTCTTGAGAGACTAAAAGATGATTAGAACACTTTGTACTTGTAAGAAATCACTTGGATCGATCCATGTGCTAATTGGATCAAGTGAAAGTTGACATGAAGTTGAATGTTCTGTTGGACATCGATCAATCGATGTGACATCGATTGATACATCGATAGATCGATGTGGTATGGATGAAAAGTTGGAGTACGCTGTCTAACATAGATCGATTGATGTGACATCGATCAATACATGGATCGATCATTATGGTGAGGGTGCAAAGCTGGAGTACACTGTCCAACATAGATCGATCGCTGTAAGTTGGCAGGTTGCAAGATTGGAGCTCTCTGTCCAACATCGATCGATCGATGTGCCAAAAGACATGACTTTTCACCTTAAGTTGTAACTTTTGATCCAAGAATCATCTCCGATCATATATGAACGTTTTGTAACTGACATGGAGGTTAAATTTAGTGCTGAAATGGGTTTTGAAAATGTGTTTTTACACAACCCAATGCTATAAATAATAGGTCTTGCTATCTTAAATCATATAAAATAACTTTTGCAAAGTTTGAAAAATTTTCATCATTGTCCTCTCTCCCTTCTCTCTCTTCTTCTTCCTCCACTATCAAACACTTCTATTGTGCAAGTTCATCTTCCTCTAGTAGCGCGAACGAAAGGAAGAAGCCATTACATCCTGGAGGCTTGCGCCGTGCAGTTCTCTTTGCTCGTGGTGGAGGTATTTTAGCTTCAAATGTAGCAACTAAAGTTGTGTCTTGGCTTTTCTACTATCTTTTGTTCTTTTGTCTCAGATTTTTTTTACTATCTTTGTTCTTTTTTTGGGTATATATATTCCAACCTTATTTTCCAACAATCTTAAAGCTAAAATCATCTATTGATATGGCTACCAAACATCACATGGTTTCTGATATATCCAAGGTAGAGCCTTTTGATGGCAAATTCTTCAAAAAGTGGTCTGCTAAGGTTTTATTTTTCCTTGAGATGATGTCTATGTCGTATGTTCGTACCAAGGAGAAACTGTCAAATGAAGGAGAAGCACTCAAGTATGAAGCTGACAACACAACCTGTAGGGGTCATTTCTGTTGAGAAAAAGAGTTTGATTGATTCACAAATATATGATTTAAATACTACGTGTTTAAGAAATGCATGACAAAATAATTATGTGACACGTTTTTGTGATGTACATGCCTTATATGCTTTATATATTGTTTCCGTACTAACAATCCATGAACTGTTAAAGCTTACATCAAATGGCAAACATTTGTTGCGTTTGAACTATTTTCATGTGCCACCATTAATGAACTAAACTAGTTCATTAAGTTAAGTACTTAAGTTAATGAACTAAAATTTGGAGAAGGATGATGGCAACAAATTGAAGAATGGAAAGTCTCCTTACTCATCCATATCACACGCCATTTATATATACCTTATATATATTTATATTTTTGCTAAAAAGACACAATACACATATATTCCGATGTATTACCGACACGTTACATATGTTACAAACGTACGTCAACGTTACACCACTATATACACTCATATTTATGAGTATATTCAGGTCTTATATAATATGATATAAGTCATGGTGATGACAAAAATATTACGACACGTTACAAGGTTATAAAACAAAACTTGTCGTAACGGGTGACTACCGAAACTTCGCCAACGTATCACGTACTTACCATATATAGATGACCAGCCCATATACATTAAAAAGAGCCAAAACTTTCGTGGCTTACATGGTATATTCAGTTATAAAATCATTACATGTTGGCACACACAAATCACCCCCAATTAAGGCCAAATTGTGGAGATTTCAAATTGAATTTTTTGTCACATTGGGGTGCCATTTGGTACAGCCATTAGAGCTGAATATCTAATAGTTTTTATGTATATTATGTGTGACATAATATATATATAACATGAGAAAAAATTTAGAATTTAATCGGAGAAAAATCACGTAATCGACAAAAGTACAAAAATTTGGTTTTCTACAAACATAACACATGGAACGTTTTTGGCATGACATGTAACATATATCTAGACACTTTTTACATATTCAAGACATGTTAAAGTGTACTAGAATATTCAAATTAGGGTTGATTGGAATATACCATATATGTGTAATTATTGTGCAATATTTGATTAAGTTTACAAAAGTGAAATTCAGCACATGTTGGTGACAAAGTGCATGCCATTCTTAGCTTGGTGGAGCTTATGTGGAACTTAGTTGACATCTCAATTGTTTGAGAATATGCCACACAAGGTTAGTGACATAAAGGAGAGAGCTACACAAGGTAACAATTCAAACTTTTGGCAAATATAACACATGCTGAAAATTCAGCAAAGGGTGGCCGAATTTTATGTCTTAATGTTGACAAATTTGCTTCCCAAATTGAAGGGATTAATTGTTGATTATTTGGAAACATTTTAAACTTTACTTATCACATGTTTTTACACTTTAATCTCAGATTTTACAGCTACTAAATGGTGACAAGATTCATCTAATCATAGAGTGCAAAGTAATCAAAGCCAAGACATTCATCCAAGCATGTCATGCCAAGTGAGCAAGATAGTGTCATATCTACACAAGACAATATTCTAATGGAATTAAAGAGAATTCTCAAGGATGGAAGAGTCCTAAGGGGGGAGGCCATGAGGTGATTAAAAAGAAGAGAAGAGAGCAAACAAAATCAAGACAACTCTCATATTCTCTTAAGTGCAAAAGTGTCTTCTACTTTCTCCTTCTTCATTTCTTTTTTCTTCTTCTTCTCTCAAGCCTATTGTTCTTATATTCAACATATTGAATAGGCTTTGTTTATACCATCATACACGCCTCATTTGTTGTAAAAGGTTGATCAAGGTGTGATCGAACTTTCATTCTTTCGGTGGTGGTGTTCGTGATCGGTGTGATTGATTGTATTGGTTGTGAAAGGGTGGAGTTGGTGTGTAACTCCAGCAACCCTTGTGGTAAGGTGTTATTTTGTTTTTAGTGATAACGTAGGAAGGTGTCCTCGAATACTGGAGTAGGTTGATTTAACCGAACCAGTATAAAATCCTTGGTGTCGTTACTTTCAGCACTTTACTTTCAGTTTCCAGCATTTCGCACCATTTTCATTGCAAGAGTAGAAATAGAAAACGAATTTCAAAAAGCGTAAAATTTTGTAGAAACATAGCCACAACTCTTAAGCTTCATTTGAGCAAGTTTCAACCCATTTGGACAAGTATAACTCAATCAAACGTTAATAGTTATGAGACAAGTGCAATATGATTTTCAGACTTGCAAAGGTTGAGAACATCAACGTATTTGACATATTTCCCAAATGAATTTTTCAAACCTGTTTCGACCCAGTACATACACATCTAATGGGTTTTTCATTAAATTTTCAGACCGCTTTGAGTCACGAATTAATCGGAATAAAATTTTCATATCTGAAGACAGAAACTGTTTTCAGAAGTTAGGTTTTTGGGTCAAAATATTTTAAAAACCTAATTTTGCGCACCTACTATTCAACCCCCCCCCCTTTCTAGTGGTGCTTTACAGGTCCTACAAGTTGTATCAGAGTGCAGGCACACTCACGACAAGGAGATGGCAACAAAACCAAGCAAGAAGGAATGTCAACCGTAAGGCCTCCTCTTTTTGATGGTGAGTGTTTTATACAATGAAAACTTAGAATGAAACTTTTCTTTATGGCCATTGATATTGATTTGTGGTCTATTATAGAAGACGGTCCTTTTCCTTCTAAGTTATCTACTGTTGATGGTGTCACACTAGAGGTCGTAAAACTTGAACAAGAATATACTAGTGATGACAAAAAGAAATTGAGTATGCATGCTAGATCCATGCAACTACATTTAAACAGGCTAAGTAAAAGTGAATCAAGTTACGTGTTTAATTGCTCTAGTGCTCAAGAGATGTAGAGAATTCTAGAAATGAAACAGGAAGGGACTAGTCAAGTCAAAGAGTGTAAAATAAATATTCTTATGTCCACTCTTGCGTCCTTTAAATTATTGCCACATGAATCTATTGTTGATGTGGACTTACGTTTGACTAACATCTATAATTCTCTTGAGTCTCTTGGAAAAGTTTTTTTCTACACAAGAAAAGGTTCAAAAGGTACTGAGAAGTCTCATATCCGAATGAGATTCAAAAGTCACTGCAATCGAAGAAAGTAAGGATACTAAATCAATAAAGATGGAGGAATTAATCGTATCATTGAAGGTATATGAAAACAAAACTCATTTTAAGAAATTCTGAATCTACTTCTAGACATGATAAGGCTATAGCGTTTAAATCAAATGAATACGTCTCTACCTCTTTTGATCGCGTAGATGATAGTGACACAGATTCCAATGATAAAGATCTAATCACGATGGCTAAAAGATTAAGAATGATCATGAGAAAATTTATTAAAAACAAACATAAGCCTACTTCATCTAAGAATCATAGAAATAAAAATAATGAAGACATAAAGTTCTATGAATGTGGGAGACTTGGACACTTCCCATATGATTGCCCGAACAACGACAAACAAACGAAAAAAAATCATAACCAAAATCAAACAAAAACTAGACTCGTCTCAGAACCTAGACAAAGGAGAAGAGCCTTCAAAGCCTCCACTTGGAGTGATTCATCTGACTCTGAGACTGATGGTACCAAAGAACAAACGGCACAAGTATGCTTTACATCTAAGGCATCAAATGAGGTATCTTTTGACTCTGATTCTGATTCTGAGCCTTCTTATGATGATTTATTCTGTCAATATCTTGAGTTGCATAAGTTTTTTAAGACTCTTGTAAAAGAAAATAAATGATTAATTGAAGACAAGAAGTTGTTAGAATCATCTAACACAAACCTTGTTGCTCAATTGAACGATTTAAAAGAAGAGTCGTCTTGCACAATCAATGTATTAAAATCAGAGGTCTCATCATTAATGACACAAAACAATGAAATGAAATCCGAGATTTCAAATATGAAATCAAGGAATATAGGTCTAGAAAAAATGGTGAAACAATTTGACACCGGTACAAACATGCTAGATCACATCATTTCTTCACAAAAATATGATAGCGACAGAAACGAATTAGGATACGTTGAGAAAAATGAGACAATAAATAAGTCAACCAAATTCATTCCATCTAAGAAAATAAATGCGTTCAAGATATATGTGGCGCCTAAGAAGACACCTAGATCCCCCTATGTCATCTCATCATGCTTCTTCTTCATATCATAGGAGATACAATTATGTGCCATATAGATATGAAAAGAAACCATTGATGCATACTGACATTCATTCAACAAAAATGCATCTAGATCATGCACCATGCACACCAACACAAGAACTTATCAAAGACGACAAACATACGATGGTTACAAAAGAATTCTCGGCCCAAGGCCAATTGCACTCTCACCTAATGTCTATTATATTGTGTCTTCATCAGTTTTCTCACCTTTTGGAAGACCTAGGAAGGTCACCCAAATTTGGGTACCAAAAGGGACATTTGCAAAGGGTTGAATAAATAACCTTTAAGAGTGCACTTGAAATGCATGAGTCTTGTTGATATACTATAAACTACTATTTATTTCTTACATGCACTTTTGATACTATTTACAAAATAAAGGGGGAGAGAAAGTGCATGATTTAAGAGGGAGAGAGAGTGATTTAAGGGGAAGAAATAGCGTGATTGCAAAATTCAAGAGAGAGACAAATAAGAATTCAAAAATCGGAATTTGTGCTCGATTGGAGGGGGAGCGGTCATATTTAAATCAAGAACTAAGGTTATTTTGTAAATCATCAAAAGAAGGAGATTGTTGAGAAAACAAGTTTGAGTGATTCACAAATACATGATTTAAATACTACGTGTTTAAGAAATGCATGACAAAATTATTATGTGACATGTTTTTGTGATATACATGCCTTATATGTTTTATATATATTGTTTCCGTACTAACAAGCCATGAAGCGTTAAATCTTACATCAAATGGCAAACATTTGTTGTGTTTGAACTATTTTCAGGTGCCACTATTAATGAACTAAACTAGTTCATTAAGTGAAGTACTTAAGTTAATGAACTAACTAGGCATGATGGCAACAAATTGAAGAATGGAAAGTCTCCTTACTCATCCATATCACACGCCATTTATATATACCTTATATATATTTATATTTTTGCTAAAAAGGCACAATACACATATATTCCGACGTACTACCGACCCGTTACATATGTTACAAACGTACGTCAACATTACACCACTATATACAATCATATTTATGAGTATATTCAGGTCTTATATCATATGATATAAGTCATGGTGATGACAAAAATATTATGACACGTCACAAGGTTATAAACCAAAAATTGTCATATCGGGTGACAACTGAAACTTCACCAACGTGTCACGTACTTGCCATATATAAATGGTTAGCCCATATACTTTAAAAAGAGCCAAAAATTTTGTGGCTTACATGGTATATTCAGCCATGAAATCATTCCACGTTGGCACATAAAAATCACCTTCAATTAAGGCCAAATTGTAGAGATTTCAAATTCAACCCTTTTTGTCACATGGGGCGTCTATATCTCAGATTTATGAGCTGAATATTTAATTTATTTTATGCATATTATGTATGACATAATATATATAACATGTGCAAAAATTTTGAATTTAATCGAAGAAAAATTGCGTAATCGACAAAAGTCAAAAATTCGGTTTTCTACGAACATAACACATGGAACGTTTTTGGCATGACATCTAAAATGTATCTAGACACTTTTTACATATTCAAGACATGTTAAAGTGTAATAGAATATTTAAATTAGAGCTGATTGGAATATACCATATATTTGTAATGTGCAATATTTGATAAAGTTTACAAAAGTGAAATTCAGGACATGCTGGAGACAAAGTGCACGCCATACTCAGCTTGGTGGAGCTTATGTGGAGCCTAGTTGGCATCTCAATTGGTGGAGAATATACGATACAAGGTTAGTGACATAAATAAGGGAGCTACACAAGGTAATAATTCCAACTTTTGGCAAATGTAACACATGCTAAAAAATTCAGCATGTGACACAAAGGGTGGCCAAATTTTATGTCTTAATGTTGACAAATTTGCTTCCCAAATTGAAGGGATTAATTGTTAATTATTTGGCAACATTTTAAACTCTATTTGGCACATGTTTTTACACTTTAATCTCAGATTTTACAGCTACTAAATGGTGACAAGATTCGTCCAATCATAGAGTGCCAAGTAAGCAAAGCCGAGACATTCATCTAATCATGTGGTGCCAAGTGAGTAAGGTGGTGTCATATCTACACAAGGCAATCTTCTAAGGGCATTAAAGAGAATTTTCAAGGATGGAAGAGCCCTAAGGAGGGCGGCCATGAGGTGATTAAAAAGACGAGAAGAGAGCAAACAAAAGTAAGACAACTCTCATATTCTCTTAAGTGCAAAAGTGTCTTCTACTTTCTCCTTCTTCATTTCTTTTTTCTTCTTCTTCTCTCAAGCCTATTGTTCTTATATTCAACATATTGAATAGGCTTTGTTTATACCATCATACACGCCTCATTTGTTGTAAAAGGTTGATCAAGGTGTGATCGAACTTTCATTCTTTCGGTGGTGGTGTTCGTGATCGGTGTGATTGATTGTATTGGTTGTGAAAGGGTGGAGTTGGTGTGTAACTCCAGCAACCCTTGTGGTAAGGTGTTATTTTGTTTTTAGTGATAACGTAGGAAGGTGTCCTCGAATACTGGAGTAGGTTGATTTAACCGAACCAGTATAAAATCCTTGGTGTCGTTACTTTCAACACTTTACGTTGAGTTTCTAGCATTTTGCATCATTTTCATTGCAAGAGTAAAAATAGCAAACGAATTTCAAAAATCGTAAAATTTTGCCTAAACATAGCCACACCTATTAAGTTTCATTTGGTGTAAGTTTCAACCCATTTGGACAAGTATAACTCAATCAAACGTTAATAGTTCCGAAACTAGTGCTATCTAATTTTCAGACTTGCAAATGTTGAGAACATCAACGTATTTGACATACTTCACAAAGGCATTTTTCAAAACTGCTTCAACCCAGCACAATACACACTTAAGGGTTTCTCATTGAATTTTCAAACCATTTGGAGTCCTGAATTAATCGGAATAAAATTTTCAAATCAGAGTACTATTTCTGGCAGATTTGCACAATCTGACCACAAACGTATTTCAAAGGGTTAGGAGTTGAATTTTAATCTGAAATTTTTAAGAGATACTCAGAACATCTGAGAGTAGAATCTCTCCAAATTTCAACATTTTTGAAGGTCTGTAACCAGGTCTTTCAAACGTTTCAAATCAGGATCTGAAGACAGAAACTGTTTTCTGAAGTTAGGTTTTTGGGTCAAAATATATTAAAAACCAAATTTTCCGCACCCACTATTCAACCCCCTTCTAGTGGTGCTTTACAGGTCCTACAATATCCTGGATTTCCTGTCAAACTCACTATTTGACATTTATTTCAAATTTTCGTCTACAAGGAAAATTTGTAAAGCACTTCATAACATGTATGGTTCTGAAGACGTTGGAAAAAGAAATATGTAGTCAGTGAGGTCCTCAAGTTTCAAATAGTTGACCACATACCTATTGATGATCAAATCCATCAATTCCAACAATTGGTGGATAATCTCAAATAAGAAGGCACCAAAATAGATGAGACATTCCAAGGTGCATCCTTGCTGGAGAAATTACCCTCTTTTTGGATCAAATATAAGAAGAGAGGTAAACATGATTACGCAAAACTTACCATAGATGGTGTCATCAAACACATTCAGATCGAGGAGAACAATCGGCTAGAGGATGAAGAGGGTGCTAAGAATGAATCTCATGCCAACATTCTGGAGCACAATACAAGAGCAATGAAACAGAAGGTCCAGAATGTCAAAGTTCACAACAATAAAGGTAAAACTTTTGTGTAGGGTCAAAAGAAAACCAAAGGAGTTTGTTGGCTTTTCGAAAAGGCTAGACATAAAGCCTTTTTTGCAACAAAGGAAAGGGAAAAGCAAGTGGCCACACAAACCTGGTGGAATATGACAACAGAGACCGAGTCAACGATGAGGGGATCATAATTGCTATCGTCGTGGATGAGGTAAACCTTGTTGGAGGTGCTATAGAACGGGTGGTTGATACCGGAGCCACAAGACAAATTGCTACCAGTAGAGATCTATTTCCTGATTTCCAAGAGATAGATAGTGAAGACCAGGTTTTTCTTATGGTTTCACGAGGAACCCGTATTCTCAGGAAGGGAAAAGTGCCCCTTAAGTTAACTTCTGGAAAAAGACTGTAATTAATTAATGTTCTCTATGTTCCACCTATACATATGAATCTGATTTTTGGAACACTTCTAAACAAGGCCAATCTTAAACTTGTTTTTTATTCTGATAAATTAGTGCTTACTAGGAATAGGAAATTCATCGAGAAGGGGTTTTGTTGTGCCAGATTGTTTGTACTTGATGTTATGTGTATGACCAATAAGAATCATTCTTCTTCTGTGTAATTCATTGATTCTTATGATATTTGGCTAGCTATGCTAAGTCATACCAATTTTGATGCTTTAAAGAAATTAAAAAGCATGAATGTCGTCCCTATATCAAATGGTGATAAATTTGAAAATTGTGAATATTTTGTAGAAGCTAAACATCATAAGAAACCGTTTAAAAATACTGAAAGAGTCTTAGATAAACTAGACCTCATTCATATTTACTTAGGTGACTTCAAGAATCATGTAAGTAAAGGAGGTAAAAGATATTATATAACCTTCATTGATGATTATCCGAGGTTCACTAGAGTATATTTACTAAGTCATAAAGATGAGGCTGAAGAAATGTTCAAGAAATTTAAGAATGAAGTAGAAAATCAATTAGAAAGGAAAATCAAAAATATCTAGACCTGATAGAGGAGGTGAATATATGACTACTTAATTGCAGAAATTTTGTACAGAACATAGTGTAATTCATGAAGTAATGGTGTAGCTGAGAGAAAGCATAGAACACTTAAAAATATAATGAATGCGATGCTAATTAGTTCCGGTTTACCGGATAATTTGTGGGGTGAAGCTATTCTTTGTGCATGTCATATATTGAATAAAATACCACACAAAAAGACTAATAAAACCCCTTATGAACTATGGAAGGGTTATCCTCCCAACTTAGGATACTTGAAAGTGTGGGGTGTTTAGCCCAAAACAAGGCGACATATAGGATATGCCCAAAACAGCACGGAAAATAGGTTTATGGTTGTTAAGAATTCTGTGATTATTGAGTCTAAAGATGCTGAACTCTTTGAGACTGTTTTTCCTATGAAACAACAAAAAGATTTGGGTCATTCCATTTATGAAAAAGGTGAATCTAGTAAAATTGTAGTTAATGAAAAACCGGATTCACTAAGAAGAAGTAAAAGGAACAAGATTGAGAAGACGTTTGGTAATGACTTTACTGAAGTGTTTATTCTAGAAGAAGATCCAAAAATATATCAAAATTCTATAAAATCCATAGATGCAACATATTGGAAAGATGCCATAAACAGTTAATTAGATTCAATCATGAGTAATGACACTGTGGAAGTGGTAGATTTACCTAGAGGTTGCAAGCCTATAAGTTGTGAATAGATGTTTAGAAAGAAATTAAAGGCAGATAGCACTATAAATGAATTGAAGGCATGATCAGTCGCTAAAGGATTTACTCAACAAGAAGGAGTAGATTTCTTCGATACCTATGCAATGGTTGCTAGAATAACAGCTATTTGGGTGCTAGTTGTTTTAGCTTCTATTTACAAACTTGTAATACATCAAATGATTGTTAAAAAAACATTTTTAAAAGGAGATTTAGACGAAGAAATTTATATGAGACAACCTGAGGGTATGATTGTAAAAGGACAAGAACATAAAGTATGTAGATTAAAGAAATCGTTGTATGGTTTAGAAAAGGCTCCTAAGCAATGACATGAGAAATTCGATAATGTCATGTTATCAAATGGTTATGCAGTAAATAAAAGTGATAGATGTGTTTATAGAAATTTTGAAAATATTGACTGTGTGATTATTTGTTTGTATGTTGATGACAAACTGATTTTTGGTACAAATTTTGATGTGGTTTAAAAGATTAAATCATTTTTGTCATCAGTTTTTGATAAGAAAGATATGGGTAAAGCTGATTTTATTCATGGTCTTGAGTTAGTTGAGAAATATGGGGATATATGGTTTGTCAAATTCATTGTGTTGAAAAAGTGCTAAGAAAGTTTAATCACTTTGATGTCAAAGCTGTTAGTACACCCTTTGATCCTAACGGAAGATTAGAAAACAATAAAGGTGATAGCATTTCACAATGTGAGTATACAAGAATAATTTGTCATGAATTGTATCTTATGAATTGCACTAGGCCGGATATTGAATATGTTGTAAATAGTCTTGCTAGGTGTACGCACGATCCAAGTAATGAATATTGGTTTGCACTAAGAAGACTTTTGAAATATCTTAGAGGGACCATGGATCTTGGTTTGTTCTTTAGTGGTAATCCTTGTGTGTTAGAAGGAGTTTGTGACGCTAACTGGGTAACAAATAATGATGAAGTTAATTCAACTAATGATTACTTGTTTATTTTGGGTGGTATTATTATTTCCTAGAAATCATCTAAGCAAACATGTAAAGCAAAGTCAATGATGAAATCCGAATTTATTACCTTAGAACATGCATGTGTAGAAGCTGAATGTTTAAGGAATTTGCTTGTAGACATTCCTTTGTGGTCTAAACATATGCCTTCTATATCTATACACCGTGATTCACAGGCTGTGATTGCTCGTGCAAAGAAAAGAGTTTATAATGGAAAGAGCCGGCACATACAATTGAGACAAAATATTGTAGAGATTTGATGAATTTAGGGGTGGTTAAATTGGGCCTATATGCAAGAAGTTAGTCCATGAAACATCGAGGGGGACGAGACTTGTTCCATTTGAAGTGGATTCTGTGGGACAACAACACAACCCACTATTAGCAGAGATCCTACGAATGGAGTTCAATGTGGTACTAACAAGTCACAGAAGAATCCTAATCAGCACTATCAATGTGTCCCTCCCTATGGTGTTTTTGAAGGTAATGCTCACTGCAAGTAAATGGAGGTGAGATTTTAAGAATCTCTTAATGGAATTCATAGCCTTGTTATATGCTGGTGTGAGTAGTGCACACTTGATGAATTTCACCTATGTACATATGGAGGTGGTGCCGCTTACTATGAGAGTTTGAAACAACTCACTAGAGCGCTTATGAAAACCTGAGACTGAGTGCACAGCCGATATCGCACCACACCGCAAACTTGCCTGGATCTTGCCAATGACATGTCGATTGTAAGTTTATATAAACAATAGAGAGGTAAGATTCAAGATGTCAATGTCATCTTTTTCCCGTTTATATACTTCTTCTTTTGCTAAATGGCAATTCAAGAAGCGAGTCATTGTCCATTATGTGTCATTATCATCGTTTGATAGTGGAGAGATTGGTTTATTAACATTCAGAAATGTCTGTATTTTAGTTTGGATCATGGGGGGATTGTTGAAAAAGTACGTTTAAAATACTTTAAAATTTGCTTCAAACTTATATAAGAGCATGTAAGATGTTTCTTGGGAGATTAAAAGATGATTAGAACACTTTGAACTTATAAGAAATCACTTGGATCGATCTATGTGCTATTTGGATCGAACCAACTAAAAGTTAAAATGAAGTTGAGTGTTGTGTTGGACATCAATTGGTCGACATCGATTGATCGATGTGACATCGATCGATATAGTATGGATGCAAAGTTGGACTACACTATTTAACATAGATCGATCACATGCATCGATCGATGTGATATCGATCGATATATGGATCGATCGTTAGGGTCAATGTGCAAAGTTGGAGTACACTGTCCAACATAGATGGATCACATTGATCGATCGATGTTAAATCAATCGATACATCGAACGATCTAAGTTGGCAAGATGCAAGGTTGGAGCTCTCTGTCCAACATCGATCGACCGATGTGCCAAAAGACATGACTTTTCACCTTAAGTTGTAACTTGTGATCCAAAAATCATCTCCCATCATACATGAACGTTATGCAACTCACATGGAGGTTAAATTTAATACTAAAATGAGTTCTGAAAAGGAGTTTTTACACAACCCAAGGCCTATAAATAGTAAGCCTTGCTATTTTAAATCATATACAATAACTTTTGCAAAGTTTGAAAAAGTTCAGCATTGTTCTCTCCTCCTACTCTCTTCTTCTTTTTTTTTTTTTTTGGTTAAAATGTAAATATATTAACCATGATCAAGGCATCATGAAGGGGATGCAACCCATACAATCCAAGTCACCAAAATAAACCAACAAAGACATCTAATCACAGCTAAAGAGCTGCAATTCCTGGCCTGTACATGTAAAGGAACCTGAACAAATGAGATTGAATTCTATGTGAAACATCCCTAATCACCGGTGCAATGCCTTCAAAAAGAAATAGATTTCTACTGTGCCAAATCATGTAAACAGCCGCAGCCAAGCAAACCATCAAAGCTTTAGCTTTGAGCGTTTTCCTTTTCAAAAATCTCTTACTCCAAGCCATGATTCTGGGCAAACTGAGGAGAGAGCGGGGGAGACCAAACACATTCTGTAAGTGAGCCCATACAGGACGAAAAGTTGGACAGCAAAAGAAGAGATGCTTTTCTGTTTCATCACTATTACAAAACAGGCAAGACTTATCCACAGCATAGTGCAAATTGGACTTTGTACCCAAACACTTTGAAGCAGCTAACCACAATATAAAAGCATGCTTGGGGGTGATAGAAGAATCCCAAACAATGGGATGCCAAGCAACAGGCTCAGCCCGACGTCTGAAGTAGTTATAGGCATCAGAAGTGCTCAACCGTTGATCACGATACCATGAATCCAGAAGGAGCTGAGCCTGTGAAATTCCACCCTGCCTAAGAATCAATTCATCTCTAAGAGAGAGAAGGGTCTTGATGAGAGGAGAATGAATTGAGGAGATAGGCAGGCTCCAAAGATTCAAACCAAACTTATACCTGGCATTGATCCATTTAACCCAAATGAGATCTTTTTTGAGGAGCAGGTCCCAGAAGTTTTTGATCAACAAGGCTTTATTCCAAGCCTTTAGCTGCATAATTCCCAATCCCCCTTCAGTCTTGGGAAGACAAATCCGATTCCAAGAGATTTTTGATCTCTTATTCCCAGAAGGTCCATCACCCCAAAGAAAGTGAATGCATATTCGATTAACTTGGTCAATAACAGACATTGGGACAGGCAAGGCACTTAGCCAGAAGCAATGGAGACCCTGCAGGACTGATTTAATGAGCACCACTTTACCAGCATACGAAAGATGGGAGCTCTTCCAGAAATTCACAGTCTGCATGATCTTGTCTAAATAAGCAGAATAATGTGCAAATTGTAGCTTATGGCTCGCAACTGGAATACCCAGGTATCTAAAAGGAAAGCTTCCAAGGGAAAAATTTGGACAAGTGCCTTCATTTGCCGCATTGTTCCCCAGTCCAGCATTAAAAAATTTTGACTTGGAAGCATTAACTTTAAGACCAGAAAGTACCCCGAATTCAACTAGCTTACGCATAAGCTTGCCAACTGAAACCTCATCACCACGACAAAATAGCATGAGATCATCCGCAAAGCTCAGATGGGTGATCCTAAGAGCGTGGCATTTTGGATGAAAATTGAAATCAGGATCAAGATGCAACAAATTCAGAGATCTAGAAAGGTATTCCATACAGATGACAAACAAAAAAGGAGACAGGGGACATCCTTGCCTAAGCCCCCGCTTCCCTTTGATGAAGCCAGCAAGTGAACCATTAATGGAAATGGAGTATGAGGTTGTAGTTACACATTGCATTACCCAATTGACAAAGATAGGAGGGAAGTTCAAAGTCAGCAGCATATTTTGCAGAAATTCCCAGCTGATTGAATCAAATGCCTTATGGATATCAATTTGCAGCATGGATCTGGGGGAAGCATTGGACTTCCCATAATCTCTAACAAGCTCCTGCACAAGAAAAACATTATGCAACATGGACCTTCCTTTTAGAAATCCAGATTGAGACTGATCAAGAATCTCAGACAGTACTGCAGATAGCCTTCCAGCAATAATTTTTGAGATAGTCTTATATAAGACATTACAGCAGCTAATAGGCCGATAGTCCTGAACTCTGGTGACATTGGTGGCTTTTGGAATAAGAGCAATAATCGAATGATTGAGTTGTTTGAGAAGCTTTCCATTAGCAAAGAACTCGTGAACAGCACGAAGCACATCATTGCCAACAATATTCCAGGCCTTGACGAAGAAAAGGGAAGAAAATCCGTCAGGACCTGGAGCCTTGTCCTTTGGAATAGAGAAAAGACAGTTTTGAATGTCACAATCAAGAACAGGCTCAAGGAGAGACCTTGAGCCAGTCTCAGATAGCAATGGACCAGAATGCACAATTGAGGGGTCAAATGGAGGCACCTGCTGGGAGGAGCCCAATAAGTTAGTATAGAAAGAAATAAATTGATCCTTAACCTGGTCCAGGGAAGTAGAGAAGCTCCCATCATCAAGTTGGACAGAAGAGATGCTACGTTTTGCAGCATTCCTTTTGATCACTGAGTGATAGAACTTTGAATTTCTGTCACTCATCCTAAGATATGAGCCCTTAGCAACTTGAGCAAAAAACAACCTTTCAGCCTCCAAGAGTTTGAAGGCTTTGTCCTTAAGAAGCTTTAGCTGAGAAGAGTCAACAACCAAACCTCCAGAAGCTTGCTGAAGATTCTGAAAAACTTCCAACTCACAAACTGCACTCTCAGCTCTAGAGGAAATATGTGAAAAGCTCCTCCTATTAAGCTCTTTCAAAGGCTGTTTCAGCCTTTTGAGCTTCTTACATAATGAAAACATTGCAGTTCCATGAACTGGCTCAGCCCAAGAATCAGCCACAATAGAAGAAAACTGGTCATGCTCAGTCCACATATTAAAAAACTTGAATGTATGTATGCGATTAACTTGAGGATGCAGATGTAAAATAGCTGGAGAGTGATCAGATAAGCAACCAGAATTTAGGAATACTGATGACGCATTTGGGAAACGTTCCAAGAAGCAAGCATTGATCATAATTCGATCCAGCCTAGACTTAATGCTGCCATTGTCCCAAGTAAACCTGCAGCCAGAATAGGAAAGCTCAAAAAGCCCACAGTCAAGAAAACAATTTAGTTGATCTTGTAATTGATAGGTGGTAACCAGGCTACCACCAATGCGTTCACTTTCATTGTTAACACAGTTGAAATCACCCATAATCATCCAAGCAGATGTGGCAACATTGGCATGAGAGAGTAAATCAGCCCACAGAGGCCTCCTATCCACCACAGAATTGAAACCATAAACAGCAGTCAGGAAAGAGAGCCTTGCAGAGACTAGACATTTTACTTGACAAAAAATGGTCTGTGCAGACATGCTATGCACAATTAAGGAGACAAAAGAAGGATTCCATAAAATAAGAATCCTTTTCCCAGGGTGTAAATCAAAATTATGAACATGGTCCCAGGACTTAAATTTTTGGAGAAGCTGAGATAGCATAACACTATTAAGCTTAGTTTCTATCAAGACAAGCAAGTTGATCCTATGTTTCTGTACAAAAGAGACCAAGCCTCTTTGCTTGGTGGGCTTGTTACAGCCCCTTATATTCCAAAAGCTAATGATCATTGGTGGAAGGGTGAACCCGGCCTCCCAGCAAAGACTTACCATCCTGCCACAATCTGTTGGGCTCCTTTTTCTTATTTGCCTTAAGATGCTTCTTGTTCATTACAGTAACAAAGCCATCCTTTTCAAGCTCCTTAAGTCTACTCACATGATATTGATCATAAGCATCAGAACAAAGGAGGGGATCCAGCCTGTGGCCATTGGGTAATGGGGGGTCAAAAGCATCCATAAGGGAGGTATTTTCATCCAATGGGACAGACTCCATGAGAGGGCTCAAAGAAACAGAATTTGAGACCGTAAGATTCTTGGCATGAGCTTCCTTACCCAAGGCAATGTTTGTTGCAATTGGATCAGCAAAAGTAACCAACTTTCCATCCTGGACCTCCCTACGATTAGAGAGAGCCCGCTTTCCATCTCCCCCCAGCACATGATTAGAGGAAGATTTTTGCAGATGAGTCCACTATCAAACACTTCTATTGTGCAAGTTCATCTTCCTCTCGTAGAGCGAACGAAAGTAAGGAGCTGTTATATCCTAGGAGGCTTGTGCCGTGTAGTTCACCTCACTCGTGGTGAAGACATTTTAGCTTTAATGACACCAACTAACGTTGTGTCTTGGTTTTTCTACTATCTTTGTTCTTTTGTCTCGGATTTTCTATTATCTTTGTTCTTTTGTCCCGGCTTTTTTCCGATCTTTGTTCTATTGTTTGCTATCCATGTTATGACCTTATTTCCCAACAGCTTATTCTTTTTTTTTAACTTTCGTCTCAATTGTATTTACACGAGAAATGTGACACAGTTCAATCTATATTTGGTAGAATATCTTTGGTTAAGCTTTGGAAGAAAAAATGATGAAGCAATCCTATAGGCTTGTGGTTCTTGCTTACATTTACTTTTCTTTTGGCTAGCTAATATAGTGGTGGTCATGCTAATAGGCTTACATTACTAATATAACGGCTGTCATCATGATAATATCCAATTATGTATCACATAATTTATCTTATTATGTATCACATAATTTATCCTATAATGTATCACATTATCTATCACATTATTTATTTTATCCTGTACCATATCTAATGAGATATGTTGTCATATGTATTGAAATTTTATCTAGTGAGATATGTTGTCACATGTATTGAAATTTTAATTACTAATATAATGGCTGTCATGTTAGCATCTAACTATGTATCGTGTTATTTATCTTATTGTGTATCACATAATTTATCTTATACTGTATCACATTATTTATCATATTATTTATTCTATCAAATTATTCATCTTATTCTGTATCATATCTAATGAGATATGTAGTCATATGTATTGAAATTTTATTTAATGACATATGTTGTCATGCGCATAGAATTTTTACTAAACTAATATACAAGGCGTAATTTTATCAGATGAGATAGATAATATAATAAATAATATGATAGAAAATATGTCGATTTGAACTTTTGATTCAGCATCTCTTGTGGATTTCCAATGTGCAGTAGACTTATGTAAATGTTGCACCAGAAAAATTGATAAAATCTTCCACAGATAAACAAAATCTAATATTTATTCCACCAGCTAAAAGATAAGAAACATATTAAGATATCTCATGAAAGTACACAAAGCCATAACTCAAAAGTGCATACACAGTGCACCAAAAAAAAAGAAAAAAAAAAAGAAAAAGGCAGAACAAGCTGATAAAATCTCCCAAGATAAACAACATACACTACTTAGCGTCTATCGCCAAGTACGTCAAGCAAACCAAATGATCAAAGGCACACAAATCCATTGAGAAACCAAAGGGTTCACTTAGAAGGAGGTGGTGCAAGATTGGGAATGGCTGGGATGGCAGTAGGAATGGCTGGAATAGCGGTAGGAATGGTGGGAAAAGTTGGCAAAGCATTGGCGGAGGGTAGTGGAGGGATTGTCGCCTGAGGAATGGTGGGCATGGTGGGTAATGGTGGAAGGTGTGTGGTTGGCAATGTGGGCTTTGGAAGAGATGGAATCGTAGGTAACGGTGGCAATGTGGCCGGTATTTTGGGCAATGCCGGCTGAGGAAGTGATGGTATAGTAGGTATTGCCGGCATTTGAGGGATTTGTAAAAGGTCTCGTGCCGCGTCTATGCTATAGAATGAAAGGCTTATAATAAATATGTTAACAACGAAGTGTTTCATGATTGAAGATGCAGCCATATTTGGGATTGTGAGTGAAGAAAGATCTAAGGTTGATCAATTTCTTTGCATGCAATTGAGCTGATGAAGAATGTTTTATCTACAATTCGTTTTTTTATAGGGAGAAACAAAGGAGAAATACTGCTAAGTTTAGGTTTTGTGGATTTTAGCGTTGTTGGCCATGTTCAGAGAAAGTCCAAGTTAGTTGGCTTGTCTCAACTATATTCAAATCTTACGTTGATATATTAGGATATTCTTTTCTGGTAATAAGATAGGTTAGCTACTATTTGGGGAAAAAAAGATAGGTAGATCAACGACGCCGACAACAATGCTCATTAACTTAAAGGTTTTTGTCTGTGGCAGAATACAGGGGATGAATGTATGCAACTATACCTATGTATTAGAAACACACATATATAGTTTTCGGATGAACCATAATGAAAATTGCGTCAAGCTGTGTCGATCAACTACTACTCACAATATAAGAAGCGCAATCAATTTAGTGATTCATTTTGCTTTATTTCATCATATTCTAAAGTTAAATAAAGTGTATCCGTATCAACGACATCAAAGAATTACGCTGGTACAAACGTCCTAAGAAATCTTCTGAAACGTTTTCCTTTCACAAAATGTAAACAATTAGTTGTTATTTTATTTGTTAACACTTATATGAATCTGTATATGTATTTTATATATCTTAACTTTTTTTTTTCTAATAGTATTTATTTAAATTCAAATAATTTGATAACTAAAACACTTTGTATAATATGTCTTAGAGAATTCGAATGGATGAGTTACCTGATGGAAAGTAGATCAAGATAGGCTCAAATTAAAGATATGATTAGATAGTGATAAAATCATACCATATCACATTTTGTCATAACGTATCTTTGTATTAATGAAGTTGCCTTAGATAGAATAGTATAGAGGCTAAAAGTAAGACATGTTGTAATACGATTATGCTCAATGGACACTACAAGTTTTTGATTCCAAATATCAAACGTGGTATCAGAGTGGGACTTCTGATCCATAGCGTATAGGACAGATAGATTAGTTTTTCCACCAATTTTTGATATTGTTCCTTGTCTACTAAAGACGCTTCATTTGTGATTCTAAGTTTTAGGTTTGTTGTCATCGGAATACTACTTGGCTTGCAGTCGAGCATTTCTACCTCTGTTAGTAGATCAAGTATGTACTTATTCTGTGTTATAAAGAATCCTTTGCTCGATAACTTCAGAGCTCCTAGGTCCTTCATCTCGAATTCAGCAAACAACCTTTTCTGGAATTCTGAAATCTTTGCTTGATCACTTTCGGTAATAATCATATCATCCACATAAGTGATGAGACATGTAACCAGCTTCCTTCTTCTTTTGAAGAACAACGTATGATCCGCAGTACTCTGTTTGTATCCATTCACTTTCTTGACTAATGTAAACCTCCCGAACCATACACGCAGAGACTGTTTCAGTCCATAGAGAGCCCTCTTTAGTCGGCAGACTTCGTTTTCCTAAAACTCGCTTGAGAAACCAAGAGGAGCTTTCATATAAACTTCTTCTTTCAACTCACCATGTAAGAAAGTATTTTTTGATATCAAACCGGTTCAGTGGCCACTCTTGATTTGCAGCTATAAAGAACAAAACCCGGATGGTATCACTTTTTGCGTCTGGTGAAAATGTTTCTGAGTAATCAATTTCGTATATCTGAGTGTATCCTTTCGCCACCACTCGGGCTTTGTATCGTTCGATTGTACCATCTACTTTATATTTCAGTGTGAACACCCACCGAAACGCTACTGGTTTCTTGCCCTGAGGCGAGTCATATTTTTCTCACGTCATTCTCCTTTAGAGCCTCCATCTATATATTACAATGAGGTATATTACTGGCTACTTCGGCAGTATTCGGTATGTAGTCCTGACACAAAGTAGTAAGTAGACTCTTGGCTGCCTCCTCTTGAGCTGGATTTACTGGATTCCTTGACAACCGAGTAGTTCACTCAGGTGAGTATCTTCTTGGTGGTCTTCCCCTATTTTCTTTGGGTGGAAGTTTTTGTACTTGTGACTCAGACAAGGCATTGGAGATAACATCTTCAATGACCACATCGTCAATATGTACGTTACTTACCTCTTGAGGAGCACTCATCGAAGAAGATTTATGTGATATTTCTGACACGTCAGTCTTTCCTATGTTGTCTGGGGTTTGCTCGGTAGTTTCATCTACTTGACCCTATTGGACAGTGTCTAGCAACCTGTAGTTGTGTAACTAGTTGAGTGACACCAATATTCGAATCCTTCGCTCATACAATGGCGGTAAATATGTCTCACAATTTCTAATAGTTCCTACAAGAACATGGCATAGTTCATCAAACCACCTGTCTAAATACTCCCCAACAAAATGGAGTCGTAGAACAAAAAAGACTTCTTATTGAAATGACACGGGCAATGCTTCTTGAGTCTCAGACCCCTACTTTTTCCTGGCCTAGAGCCATCACTACATTCGTTTATCTTCTCAGTCGTCTGCCCACAAAAATTCTTCACCAACACACACCGTTACAAACACTCTCTTCCCAAGTCAGCATTCCCTCAATATTAACTCTCCCGCCTCGGGTGTTTGGGTGCTTCATTTACGTACACACTCCTAAGGGTGAACGCACCAAGTTTGACCCTTGTGCCAAAGAGTGCGTCTTTGTCAGTTATGCCACTCATAAAAAAGGGTATAGGTGTTATAACCCTCAGACTCATCGCATTCATGTCATTATAGACTGTACTTTCTTGGAGACTGAGTATTTTTATGGTTCCTAGTCTTTGGTACAGGCAGAGACTCCACAACAGGGTGTGTCACTCGACTGGTTACACAACTACAGGTTGCCAGAAACTTTCCAACAAGGTGAAGTAAATGGTGCCACCAAGCAAAGTTCGAACAACGTTGGAAGGACTGACATGTCACAAACACCCCATGAATCTTCTTCGATGAGTGCTCCTCAAGAGGTAAGTAACGTACATATTTATGACATAGTCATTGAAGATTTTATCTCTAATGCCCTGTTCGAGTCACAGGTACGGAGACTCCCACCTAAGGAAAACATGGGAAGACCACCAAGAAGATACTCACGTGAGTAAACTGCTCAGTTGTCAAGGTATCCAGTAAATCCATCTCAAGGAGAGGCGGCCAGGAGTCTACTTACTACTTTGTGTCAGGACTTCGTACCGAAGACTGCCGAAATAGCCAGTAAGATACCTTATTGGCATAATGCAATGAATATAGAGATGGAGGATCGAAAGAAGAATGAGACGCGAGAAAAACGCAACTTACCTCAGTGCAAGAAACCTGTAGGGTGTCGGCGGGTGTTCACAGTCAACTATAAAGAAGATGGTACAACTGAACGGTAAAAAGCCCGATTGGTGGCGAAAGGGTACGCTCAAACATGTAGAATTGATTACTGAGAAACGTTTTCACCAGTCGCAAAAATTGATACAATCAGGGTTTTGTTCTCTATAGCTGCAAATCAAGAGTGGCCACTAAAGTCTGCCGAATAAAGAGGGCTCTCTATGGACTGCAGCAGTCTCCGCGTGCATGGTCAGGAGGTTTACATCCGTCATGAAAGAGAATGGATTCAAACAGAGTAATGTAGATCATACGTTTTCTTCAAAAGAAGAGGGAACTGGTTACATGTCTCATCATCTATGTGGATGATATGATTATTACTGGAAGGAGGTCTACGTCCGGGTACTTTGCACTAATCAGAGGCAATCTTGTCATTTAGAGGAGCAAGAAGCAGAAAGCAGTCGTATTATCAAGTGCTGAAGCTGAATTTAGGGGTATTGTCAAAGGAATCATGGAGGCCTTATGGTTGAGGAAGTTATTGCAAGAGATGGGTTCTCCACAGAAGTGTCCAGCGCAACTAAAGTGCGATAACAAGACTGCGATAAGTATCTCTGAAAATCATATACAACATGATTGAACTAAGCACGTTGAGATAGACCGACGCTTTATCAAAGAAAAGCTTGAGGATGGTGTTGTTGAAATTCTTTTCGTGCCCACATAAGATCAACTGGCTGATATTCTTACCAAAAGAGTAGCGGGGAATATGTTTAAACTAATACTTGGCAAGTTGAACATTGGAGAATGAGATGCTTAACTTGAGGGGGAGTGATGGAAAGTAGATCAAGATAGGATCACATTAAAGATATGATTAGATAGTGATAAAATCATAGCGTATCACATTTTATCATAACATATCTTTGTATTAATCATGTTGCCTTAGATAAAATAATATATAGGCTATAAGTAAGACTTGTAATATGATTATATATTCAATAGAAAGTACAAGTTTTTCATTCAAAATATCTAACATTACCATCTGTGTTGATGAGATTTGGTGGCCAAAGTCTCGTGACTCAATGTTTTCACTGTCAAGTGACGTATTCACTAATTATTCTATTACAGAGAAATAGTATGTGAAGATGGCCCTTATTGCCAAGTGCAGGATCGCATATTTTAAATTTATGGACAAAAGAATTTCGCTTAACCATTAAAACTATATTGTAGTTATGATTTAAATTATAATAACTAAAACATGTTTGGATTCATTTATATTACATTTTTTGGACTCAAATTCATTAAATACAATAAGCTATCAATAAATATATTATAAAATAATCATACCATATTCCTATTAATCAACTGTGCCGATCTCTTTAATTTTGAGATTGTCAAGTTTTTCAAATAAGTGTTACTCGTCCTCATCCTATTTATGTCAATCCCGAAATGTTTTGTCCAGAGTTCACAAATGGTAAAACAAAATAGTTGAAGTATTAAATTGTCCTAATTAATGGGGATGTCTTAATGCGGACAATTTTATCAAATTTCAAGCTATTCAAAGAAACAAAGAAACAATCGCGCGACCAGAAGTAGAAAAACAGAAAAAGTTGAGAGAAAGAAGAAAAATCTGGTAACTGCTCATTCAACTTTCAAGTCTGCAGCTGTTGGTTTTAACCAACGAAATAGAGAGGCAAAAACAAATCAAAAGCACTTTACAAGCTTGCCCTTGGTTTTATATCACTTCACTCTATTAACTCAGGGGTACAATAGTCATTTCAATATGTTTAAACTGCTCCCGCCTGATCCTCCTTCTTCTACATCAGATTGTAGCTGCAATCCAGCTTCTTGATCTTTGTTTTTTCAATCCAACGTGTCCATAATATCCCTCGACACTCAATTCCAGCTATGATCCAACGGTCCTCTACTTCTCTATGTTACTTTAATCGGATTGTGCTACTTTGGGAGTTGAATTGCTTGCTTTCATTGCTGCGCTCCTTCCACTGCCTCAAGGCGCTGTTCATCAGCTGCAACCCTGCATCCTTCAACACTCTCCCTCAATCCTGACCGTGTAAACACATTGTAGACTCCTAAAGCTGCAATCATGATGCTTAACCTCCTCGAATCCAAAGGTTTTGTGAAAACATCTGCCAATTAAAGTTCTGTTCTGATTGGCACATGAATAATCACTCCTTCTTGAAATTTTTCTCTCACAATGTGGCAATCTATCTCGACATACTTGGTCCTCTCATGAAAGACAGGAATTTCTACGATGTAAATTGCACTTCTGTTATCAAAAAATAACTCCACGAGTTCTGGATGCAATACTTGCAAATCCTTTAGTAAATAGAGAATCCATTGAACCTCACAAGTTGCTGAGGCAAGAGCTCTATATTCAGCTTTAGATAAAGACTTCGAGATTGTGGTCTGTTTTTTGGCCTTCCAAGATACCAAGGCATGTCCTAGGAACATAAAATAGACTGTTACTGATCTTCTACTCTCTATACAGCCCCAGTATGAGTCTGAAAATGCTGTTAATTTGAGTAGTCCTTTGCTAGGAAAGAGAAGTCCTTGTCCAAGAGACCCTTTGAGGTACCTTAATAGCCTTTCAGCAGCCTTCCAATGCATCTCTTTAGGTGTATCCAAGAACTGATTTAGTTGATGTACAGTGTAACTAATATCTGGTCTTGTGATCGTTAGATACAACAGTTTTCAATTAATCTCCTATAGTTGGACACATCTTCACAGGTTGGTGATTCATTGTGTGACAATTTTCAATTTTTTTTCCATTGGGATGTTAATAGGTGTGGAGGCCAGGTGTCCAGTGTCCTCTAATAATTCTAGAGTATATTTCCTTTGACACACCATGAACCCCTCCTGAGACCTGGCCACCTCTAAGCCTAGGAAATATCTGAGCTCCCTAATACCTTAATTTTAAAAGCAGAATAAGGACCATGCTTAAGAGACTGAATAGTATGTAAGGAGTCACTAGCAACCATAATATTATCGACATAGACTAAAAGCACCAGAAAGGATCCTTGGTGTTATCTGGTAAACATGGTATAGTCATTTTTAGACTGTGTGTAGCCTTCAGATGTGAGAAAAGAGGTTAATTTCATATTGCATTGTCTGTTAGCTTGCTTGAGACCATACAGTGACTTGTGAAGTTTACAAACAAGACCGGGTGTGGTGTTGAAGCCTTCAGGAGGAATCATATAGATGCCTTTGTCTAAATCTCCATGTAAGAAGGTATTGTTGACATCTAGCTAGTGAACAAACAATCCCTTAACAGCTGCCAAAGCCAACAACAGACGAAATGTGGTCATCTTAACCACAGGATAAAAAGTGTCCTTGTAATCAACGCTAGCATGTTGAGTATATTCCTTGGCAACAAGTCTGGCTTTAAATCTCTCAACATTGCCATCAGCCTTTCTTTTGATCTTGTATACCCATTGGCATCCAATGGGCTTCTTACCAGATGGTATTGGAAAAAGACTCCAAGTATGGTTTGCCTCTAAAGCTGCTAGCTCCAAGTTCATAGCCTCCTGCTAATGCACTGAACCAGCTGCTTGCTGATAATATTGAGGATCTTGTTGTAGACTAAAATTAAGCACATAGTTTTTGAATTTAGGAGCTAACTGATCCACAGGGTAATATTGTTCAATGGGATAGTGTACACAAGAACAACTAACATGCGATGCAGACAAGTGATTACATTGACAGTCATATGAATAAGATGGTGGTTTCCGAGTTCTGATGGGACGTGTGAGATCATTAGCTGAAGATGGAGTGGTTGTAGGAGTACGAGGAGAAGGAGATGTTGTTGGCATGAGACAAGAGGAATATCAATGGTGATATGTGGATGTGATGAGGAAGGTTCAGCTGATTATGTTGAAGTGGATATATGATCATGAGAAGGAGGGATTGGAGCAAGAATGTTGGTGATGATGATGATGATGATGATAAATGAGGAGTTGAATCGTGAAAGAGTGGTGAAGGGTCAGGTGTGCCAGGTAGCACTGATGAGGAAGGAAAAAATGAGAAAGGCCCATTTGTGAAAGAAGAAGGTTGGACAGGAGTGATGTAAGGAAAGTGGGTCTCCACAAACTGCGAATCTCGAGAAATTAGGATAGCTTTAGTTTCCAGGTTTTGAAAAATATACCCCTTAGTTGTAGAAGGAATTCCTAAGAAAAAGCATGGAATGGCCCTGGAAGTAAACTTGTGCTTATTAGGTGTAGTGTTGTATGCGTAGGCTAGACAAACAAATACCCTAAAGTGCTAGTATGAGGGTGATTTTTGGAAGAGAACTTCTTAGCGAGATTTGTGTGATAGAATGGGGGTAAGGATAAGGTTTGTTCGGTGCACTGCATGTGAAACAGAAAATCCCAAATGGGACATAAGTATTTGTGCTTTTAATGCAAGTGATCTAGCCACCACTCGGATATGCTGGTGCTTCCTCTCCACCAAACCATTTTGTTGTGGGGGTATAAACACAACGTGTTTGGTAGATAATGCCATGCTTCATGAAAAACTCCGGCATCTTAAATTCCACAGCATTATCAGTTCGAGTACTTTAACACTTCTTTAAAATTGGGCATGCACATAGTGACAGAAACTTTGAAGCACATGCTTAGCCTCAGCTTTAGACTTTAGGAAATACAGCCAGGTATATCTACTGTAATCATCAACAATATTAAGATAGTATTTCTGTGCATACAACATAGGGTGCCTATTTGGGCCTCATATGTATATATGAACCAGATTAAAGGGTTTGACATAATTTGAAACAGAAACAGGAAATGGTAATCTTTTTAGTCTAGCTAATGAAAAACTTTACAAGGTTCATCAGGACAGTCTGCTGGAATGGAGGCATCGTATCTGTGAATTTCTTTTATTCAGGAGCTTGAGGCATGCCCCTGTCTGCAATGCCACAACATGGCTGGAGTAGTAAGAAAAGAAGCCGTAAAGCAAATAGACCTCTACTGTGGTGTCATTCCATGAAGATAATACAGACCATGAGATAATATAGCTAAACCAATTATCCTCTTGAACAATTAATCCTGGATGAAACAAGAGGAACCAGAAATTTGAATGAGCAAATTAGGATGTGAGGCCAACTTGCTTAGTGAAATCAGGTGATGGGCAAAAGATGGCACATATAGAGCATTAGGTAATGTAAGTAAAGAATTAATTGCAAGTGAACCAATATGAGTGGTTAGGACAGAAACTTTGTTTGGAAAATTTATGATAACATTGGCTATATGTCTAAAGGTCAATAAAAGAGTAAGACTGGAGGCAGTGTGATCAATAGCTCCAGAATCTAAAATCCATGTACTTGAAATGTTAGAATCAGAATTACCTTTCATCTTACCAACTTGAGCAGACAGCACAATGCTTTGTGCAACTCCACCTGCACTCCCTTCTGAATGCTCATCTTGCTTGTTGAGCCAATTGAGTAGCTTGTGGTTCTGCTGGGGGGGGTCGAAATCAATGACTGTAGTGTTTTGTTCATCTGAGTGTCTTGTGGTTCATCAACGATAATTTTTGCGGCTTCGCTAAAATTCACTTGGTTCTTGGCTTGAAACCAGGAGGAAAACCATGCTTTTTATAGCATCTATCAATCATGTGTCCCTGCATTCTATAATGAGTGCATTGAAATCGTCTCATTCTATCAGAACTAAATCTTCCTCCTCCTATTTTAAAGCTTGTCGGCTGTCCTCTACCTGAATATGCAACAAAATTATCCGACAACTGCCCTTCTGTCATCAAGGCAGCAGGATTTCCATCAAAGGTACCACCACCACTATCAGATAACACCTTCCTTTCATACTTAAAGGGCATAGAAAAAGTTGTGCTTCTGTCAGGCAGAGGTGTGAGAACAAACGCTTGAGATTTAACTAGTTTAAAATTATCATTAAGACCTTTGACAAATTTAATGACACAGTCACCTTCTACAACATTTTCATTTTCACAACAACATCACTATTACACCCTCTGTAGGTACATGTGGGAATATGCCTCACAACCATTAACTCTTCCTAAACAATCTTCAAAATTTAGTGAAATACTCACTAACACTCAACGTCTCCTGTTTAATACTATAGAATGTCTCCAACAAGTCTGATAATCTAAAGGTACCTGTGCTGCCATACCTTAGTTGAAGATCATTCCAAGCATCATAAGTACCGTCAAACCACATGATGCTTTGAGCAATTGAATGAGACACTAAACTCATTATCCATGACCGCACCATTGTGTTAGCTTTTCTCCAAACCGAATACTGAGGATCATTTACGGGTGGCCTTTGAATTGTGTCATCTATGAAGCCAACCTTGTTTTTAACAACTAGCGCCATTTCAAAGGTTCGACTCCAAGTGTGATAATTGTGTGAATTCAACGGAAGTTGGAGTGACTAGACTATCATTAGGATGCAAATAATAAGGGTTCTGCAACATATTCTTAGGAATCGAGTTCTGATTCCCCTTGAACCGAACACTACGTTCTGCAAAGGACTATCACCTGATGAAACTTGATTCAATCTAAAAGTTGAAGGACTACTGTTTTGTGCTGCGATCTCACTTTTAATCAACCTTTCAACAAGAGAAATTAAACTTCACTCAAATGAACATGGCGATTCAACAACTACAGTGGACACAAACACTACGAGCAACCCAACTCTCTGATACCATGTCAAATTTCAAGCTATTCAAAGAAACAAAGAAACAATCTCACTACCAAAAGCAGAAAAACAGAAAAAGGAATGTTGGGAGGAAGAAGAAAAATATGGTAACTACTCATTCAACTTTCAAGTCTGCAGCAGCTGGTTTTAACCAACAAAATAGAGAGGCAAAAACAAATCAAAAGGTTTTACAAGTTTGTTCTTGGTTTTACATCACTTCACTATATTAAATCAGGGGTACAATAGTCATTTGAATACGTTTAAGCTGCTCCCGCCTGATCCTCCTCCTTCTACCTCAAATTGTAGCTGCAATCCAGCTTCTTGATCTTTGACTTTCCGATCCAACGTGTTCATAATATCCCTCAGCACTCATATCCAGCTACGATCCAACGGCCCTCTACTTCTGTATGTTACTTTAATCAGATTGTTCTACTTTGGGAGTTGAATTGGTTGCTTTTATTGCTGCTCTTCTTCCACTGCCTCAAGGCACTTTGGGATATTTTTAATACTGACGGTTTTTTAAATGTTAATGTGGAAAGTATAAAATTTTAATAGCATTTCAACTAACTGTAGAAACAAAACATCAAAAATAAAAAGATGCCCTTATTGGCTGGCTATTCAAAACTGACATTTTCAGTTTTTCCTTCCTATTTTATTAGGATTATTGCCCAAAGATTGAGTTTTAGCTGCAGCTTTGCTTAATATTTATCACCAGAAATTTTGTTGAAGATATCAGTAAAAAAATTACTTGATGCATTGGCAGTAAAGCCTCCTAGGTCTAAGTCCATGGATAAATGCAGCAACGAAAACTCCATCTTCTTGTCCATGTATTTTTAATGACTCATTATTGAACCTACAGACATATTCATTTATAGATTTGTGTGTACTAAGCAGCATGTCCTCCTCTTCTATCTCGGCTACCAACGTCTGAAGTTCCTCAACTTGAGAAACAACATTGTGAAAATCAGACATTTTGAAATTCATGAATTTGCAGATAATAATTTCTTAGCGTCAGCATCTTTTGTGTGATATTTCTTTTCCAAAGGCTGCCATAAAGACGTTTCGGTTTTGTACGTACAATACAAACCATATAAGGAGTTGTCCAAGCACCCCAGAATATGACTCAAACAAACATAATTGTTGAAGTTCCACTCTTCAACAAATAGTTTATTTTGCATATTTCTGGTCTGGTCCTCCTCAGGATCCACCACAGGTGAGTCCTCGGTCAAAAATTTGGCCAACCCCATGGAAGGCAAGAAGAACAGCTTCTTCTGCTGCCAGCGCTTAAAGAAGCTCCCACTGAACTTCTTCGATTTCTCCACTTAGGCCACCACAGGAGCCTGTGTAGAAGGAGTATGCATCGGCACTCCATCATTTGGTGCCATTGGAGCAACACTCTGTACGTCTGCACCTTGAACAGATCTTGAGCTTGCATTCTCAATTATGTTTCTGCAACACGTCAGAAACAAATGAGAATTAGTACAGAATCAATAACTAATACGTCTTAAGAATTGTTGAAAATAATTCAAGTCAGACACAATTGACTTCTGTACAGTTTGTTGTGAAATAAACCAATGACCGACCTGTCGAGCTTAGTTCAGGCTGGATTGATCTGACAGGTCAAGACATTTCAGATAGTGCAATTGAGTTTGCATTCTGAATAGTCAGCCGACCTACCAACCTGAGCACAATAGCGCCTCAAAAGAGTAGTTCTGTGCTATCAGCTTTCCAGTCAATCTGAACTGAAGTCATATAAGATCAATCCAGTCAGCGCAATTGTATTTGCGTTCTGGACTGATGTTCGACTTGCTGACCTCAACACTTTAGCACAACATAACAGTTGTGCTCTCAGCTGCTTTAGCTGAGCTCAGCACACTAGAAGAGATTAGCACGGTAGTGCTACAGAACAACGAATGCTCTCAGCCAAACAGCAGAGCTCAGCACACAGGAGAGCTCAGCTCTGCAACAATGTACAATAACAGTGATGCTTTATCCTTTAATTAATTGAGTCTCAGCACAAAACAGAGCTCAGCTCGGTAATAACCTTAACAACTCAGCTGAGTAGAGATTCGAGGTGAGTCACGTATTGCTCTGGTATACTGTGTCCAACCGGATGGAGCAATCGTCTCTCAGGATACAACAGAAGTCAGTTCAGATGAGCGACTGTGCAGCGTATGAACTCAACAAACCTGTAAGCTATCCTGAACTTCTCGGATTACTAAAATACAGAATTTTTTTCTGTATGCGGGAGAATGAATATGCAGAGAGGGATTGCAGAGAAAGGAGAAGAACTTCTGAATTTCTGACTAAATGTGTGTGACCACAAAGGTCAGCTTGGCCACAATTTATAGGAAAATTGTAAGGTCAGTCTGTTACAGTCAGTTCAACTACAGCCGTAGGATCAGATACTTGCTCGGCCTGAACCCTTGGATTAGATAACTGCACCAAGTATGTCCTCAACCATCGGATTAAATAAATGTTCAATCTGAGCCATCAGATCATAATGAATTTGGGTCAGCTCGGCCGGTTAAAGCTCAACAACATTTCAAAATTTAACTTTCGCCTATCTTAACAACCTTGAAGTTTGAACTCAAACAAACTCCACCCTAGCTGATAAGATCCGACCCACTACCATAGTGCCTGGCCAGCAGTCTGTAGTCCGCAACCTGGCTTGTAGCCTAGTCTGCAACCTGAGCCCATCAGGTTCGCAGCTCAGTCCGCAACCTGAGCTCATCAGGTACGGGCCAAACTGAGCTGACTTTTCCCCTTATTTTGAGCATTAATTTCTCATTCACTGGTACCGAAATTGATTGATTCAAAAGCTTAAAATTATCTACTCGTCGCACAGATAATTAAGGACTCAGTAGTTTCTATTTATCATTAATTAAACAAATCATAATCTTAGCTCAGAATACGTTGCTAACCATAGTTTGAAACTTGGCCGAATTTTAATTTCTTTCCAATTTATCCAACAATATAAAAATGAAGTAAGTGATTGGCAGTATCAGTTGTTCCACATAAGCATCTAGTTTAGGGACTTTGAAGTCTACAAAGCTGCGATGGTCACAATTCCTTGTAGAAACAGGCTATCAAGTATTGTCTCGTTGTACCCTGATGGGAGAATCACTATTTGTTTCATAGTCTTATTCCAAAACTCCTTGCTAAGACGTCCGTTTGGCTCATACATTGGCCTCTTAGAACGAGATCTGTTTTGCTCCCCCATAACAGGCTAGCCATAGAAAGGGGTCTTCAAAATCTTTCCTGGTCGATCAGGGCTTATAGTGTCCTTGCCTTCTTTCCATTTTATTCTCTCCCAACTCTGGCTGACCTCTATGAGCCATCAAGAGAGATATAGAAAGATTATGCACCAGAGGAAGTAGGATGATTAGTTGGTGTGTTGTTGGCCTCCGCGTTGAAGAGGGTTGGAAGGCTATGCAGCTTTACCATTTTGCGCTTTTAAGTGAGGGCTTGCTGTTTGGAACAGCTCAAAATTTTCAGGGCAGAGGTTTTGTCCTGCTAAAGTCTGTTATGCAATGTAGAGAGGTCCACTAAGAGCTATCACATGAAAGTTATTACTGGCTTGTGGAGAATGAAAGGATTGTTCTTGTTGGTGGTTAGTCATTTCCTCTAAGGATCCTTAGATTATCCCAAACACCAAGCCTGTCTCACACACTTAATGTAATCACCATCATTATTCAAAGGAAAAGTAGTTAGTAAAATGAAAAAAGAAACTTCAACAATTAGAAGTTCCTCCTTCTAACGCTAAATGACGAATCTGGTGTTCTCCAACGGATGATCCAAACGTTTTTTGACAGGACTTAGTAAACTTTCAGGCTAAGGGATGAACCATTTTTGGTGTGAATAGCCCAAATAAATAAGTAAAGTGTGTGAATGTTTCAACGTTTTAGTCAAGTGATCCCTGTAAAACAACTAAAGATTAGAGGACCATGGAACTTGACTCCAGGAAAATACTATGACGCTCAAGTAGTTGTGAGATTTTAAGGTAAGTAGATCTCGATAAGCTCCCTAGTTTATGTAAGAAAGAAATGAGGTTCAGATCCTTTATCGATGGGTGGTAAGGTTATATTTACAGTTGATCGGGGAGAGGCCAACTTGGAGAGCATAATGAAATACATGTTATACTTGTTGATTGATCCAAGTTGATTGGGTATTGGACTAGACTCTTACGCTTGCACCATGTGCTTAAGGACTACGGAGGCAAGGACTTGTATTGATGCAAGTTAACTGGTGCAGCACCTGGATGTTTTAGTCTTCTATTACTGCGGGCAGTACTACCTCAGAAGCATGTCTTTGGTGCTTGAACGTTGGTTTCAAAGTACGAAAGATCATATGGGTCCACTTTTGAGGTAACTCAGAGTGTTGTGAACTTGTACAGTTGCTTATCCGTGCTAACAAAGCGTCTCGTAAAAAGGTCAGGTTAGTGGATCATGAACCACAAAAGTCTAATCTGTGGCACTATTGCCGAGTGTGCTTTCCATTTTGAAGCTCTGAAGCTCATTGCTTTCTGAGGTCCTCTAAGACAATGCCGAATTTCTCAGATATGATTGGTTGAAAAAAGTCTTTAATTCAATCAATTAGACGATAACATATGTGACTTGGTTTATTCTTTATTAGTTTTGATTGCCAAATCTCAATAATCATGGCTCAATTTATCCTAACTAACCTTACAAGATGAGAAGTCCTACATAAGTTATTCTGACAGATTGCCAGCATCAGTCGAGGGAGATATAAGATTAGACTTATGAGTGCTTTAATGAATGACATTGTTTTGGTTAAGTTTGTATAGTCCGACCTAGTATTGTGTGACAAGCTTGAAATTTACTATGTAAACAGGTTCTTCAATCGACTTAAATTTGTCTAGTTTTTGACTTATGAAATCATTAGAGTTGCACATGAACATGATTTTCGTTCTTGTTGGTTCATATGTATGATGTTAGTTGGTCCTAATTCTATGTTTTGTTGTGTTCTATCCGAGCATCTGCAAAGTCTAAGTGTATGAGAATTTGAAACATCATATTTTAAACTATTCTAACCTTTTATATTTAACGAAATTAAGAAATACTTCGAATTAATAATGTTGAGATTTGCATGGTCGGATTTGTAGAAGTAAATGTAGTTTTTATTGATTTTTATCATTTAGAGTTGATGATTGCTACATTTATAGTTTCTAGTGCAATTTAGGAGTCGATTTTAACTTGCAAAAGAGATAAAATTCGTAAGAAAGCATCCACGATAAAAATATATAGTCAGCACAAAAACCAAGAAATAAGGAATGGCGACCACTTCATACATTTTGGTTTTTATGAAACATACATTTCGACTCATCTTAGGATTTGTTGTATGAATATCTCCTCGGCCGCGTTCCCGTTAACGGAATATGATATAAGCTATATTTATCTATATTTTTATATCTTCTATTACTTAATTTGAGTAATATTTTGACACTTTATCAGTAAAAAATGATTAATTTGGATTTTGAAGCTTGCGTCGAAATAATTGGGAACTAATGATTTAAGCAAAATTAACTATATATTTTTTGGGCTTATTTGAATTATTAATTAAATGAAACTACTTTCTATGTTAGTTAGCTAAATAAATAAAGCTTGAGATTAGTTTATTGTATCGGAACTACATTTTTTTTATTTTAAATGCAGAAAATTTGCCCCATAAATATCAAGATAAAGACAGACTACTTTCAAGAAGATATGATTAAATCAAGAAAGGAAGATCAGATTTTATAGGATATATCCAAATAAAATAGAAGAAGAATATGAAATGAAATAGAAAACCTGGGTAAAATTCCTATATAATCACCACGCAAAACACAAAGGAGAACCGGACATTAATTTTACCAAAAACCGGACACAATTCTTGTTGAAGGAGCTTCTGGGCGGTGTGAGGAAGATCATGGACATGAGAAGCGTTGTGTTGATATGAACAATGCTTAGTTAAATTGGTGCAGCAGGTTGTAGCCACATGGATTTAGTATCAAGACGGAGGTTCAGTTTGTGTGATTGAATAAAGTGACTTGTGGAATGGAGGTGTGATGTTGGTTGTGTCAGCTATCAATCGCAGGAGACAGAGGTGGAAGAAGAAGTTGGGACACAGGGATGTTTAAAAACCAGTGAAATTACTATTTTGCCCTTTTGTTTGTAATATGTACAGTCGGCTAAGTGAGGGTAGTTTGGTAATTTTGCATATTCCTTATTCTTCCTGCATTGTATATAAAACGGTTTACAGTTGTAACCCGGGTAAGACGGTTACAAAATTGCAGTAGTTTTCTTCTGCTCATGGATTGCTCTCATCTTCTCAGCTTCTAGTTTCTTCTTCTCTTCTCCATTTGTTCTTCCGTTTATTGAATTATGACATGGTATCAGTGCCTTAGAGCTTGTGATCAGTGTGTTTTTCATTGGCAAGTATTGTGAGTAAAGTTTTTTTTGTATTTTGTTGATTCCTTTGATTTTGATTGGAATGGCATCTCCAAGCAATAATCGGAGTGCACCTACTGATAGTCAATCGCAGAATCTAGTGTTTGGATCGAGAGTGAATCAGAATCCAAATGTTGAGAATTTGATGGAAAATCCTTACTATCTACATCATGGCGATAGTCCTGCAACGGTGTTGGCACGGCCTCCTCTTAATGCTCACAATTTCCATACGTGGAGCTGTATTTCAGAATGGCGCTGCTGGTAAAGAATAAAATAGGCTTCATAGACGGTACAATCCCCAAACCTCTTGAAATTGATCCTCAATATCCTATGTGGAGACAGGTGAATTCTATGGTTCAATCTGGGATAATGAATTCAGTTTCTCCTTCTATTGCACAAAGTATTATGTGGTATGATAGTGCTGTTGATATGTGGAATGACTTGTTGTTAAGATATGGAAGTACAGATCCTTTCAGATTGTCTGAGTTGCTTGAAAACTTCTATTGTGTTAAACAAGATGTTATGACTGTGACTGATTACTTCACTAAGATGCAGGTTGTGCGGGAAGAACTTATGGCTTTAAGGCATGTGCCTATCTGTAACTGTAGAGGTTGCAGGTGCAATGTAACCGCAGAGATGAGAAGGTATGTTGAGAGTGATTATGTCATCAAATTTCTAAAAGGACTTAACGATAATTTTGATCTAGTTAAGTCTCAGGTTTTTGTGATGACAACTCTACCTGATATTAACACAGCTTTTTCCATGGCTTTGAAATTTGAATGAAAAGTGATGTCTATTAGTCATTGGTTTCTGTGGATGGTAATACTGCACTGATGAATGAGGTGGACAATTCAGAAGCTATGGCTTCTAATGTATATGTGAAAAGGCAGCAGCCTGGTGGATTTAGGAGAGGAGGTGGCAAGTTTAATTCTGGTGATAATAGAAAGTTTCAATGTACCTATTGTGGTTTGACAGGACACACCATTGAGAGATGCTTTAAGTGGCATGGATATCCACCAGGATTTGGTAGTTTCAAGCCTAGAGTTAATATGGCTGAGGTGAATGATATTGAGGTTGAGAAGAGTATCCAGTCACTCATACTAACACCTCAACAGAATCAGAGGTTGATGAAGTTGTCAAGCAAGCAAGATGATGAATCAGAGGGAGATGCGAAACCTGATGTTCAAGGAGTTGTCTTGTCTGCTCAGGTTGATAAGATGGTAGGTAACACTCATACTAGTGTTTTAAATACATAGATTTTAGACTCTGGTGCAACTGATCACATTGCATCTCATCTGTCTTTTTTTCTTCCTACAAGCCTGTTAAATGCATTACAATCAAACTCCCTACGAAGTCCACAGTATCAGCAGCGCACATTGGCACAACTGCAATTAGTTCTACTCTGATTCTTAAAGACGTTCTATATGTCCCAGCTTTTGCCTTTAATCTTCATTCTCTCAGTAAACTTGTAATCCTAGTCTACTTATTCAATTCCATTGTGATAATTGTTTTATTCAGGATCAATTGTCCAAGAGGATGATTGGTTCAGCTAAGCTGTCCTATGGTCTATACTATCTTCAAGGTACTGCTGTTGTGAATCCTAGTCCAGTTTGTCTTGCCACAGAGTCATCTGATTCAAGTAGCTACTTATGGCACTGCAGGCTAGGACATGCTTCTGTTCCTAGTGTAAAAAAGCTGTAGAAATATGATAGTTCAATAAAAGTGTTAGATTCCGTTGTTCCCTGCTATGTTTTCCCCTTGGCTAAGCTTAGGAAACTTCCCTTTCCTGTTTTTTCTTCTGTGACCGAGAATTCTTTTGACTTGGTTCATGTTGATATTTGGGGACCTAATAAACACCCCACACTGTTTGCTCAACGATTTTTTCTTACCATCGTTGATGATTACAATAGATATACTTGGGTTTATTTGTTGAAATCCAAGTCTGAGGTTAGGCCCTTACTACAAAATTTTTGCCAACTTGTTGTCACTCAGTTTAAGAAAGCCATTAAAATTCTTAGGACAGACAATGGCCAGGAGTTTAGCATGCCCGATTTTTACTTGAAGCATGGCATGATTCATCAAACAAGTCGTGTATATACACCACAGCAGAATGGTCTAGTTGAAAGGAAACACCAACATATACTTATTGTGGCACGTTCCTTAAAGTTTCAGGCAAGCCTGCCTATGCCTTCTGGGGCTTTGCTATTACACATGCTGTTTACCTTATCAACCAAATTCCAACCCCTATATTACATCTCAGAACCCCTTTTGAGATGTTATATCAACAAAAACCTATGTATCAGTAGCTCAAGGTGTTTGGCTATTTGGCATATGCCTACAACCATTCATCTAACAGGACAAAGTTCACTCCCAGGGCCATCAAGTGTGTCTTTCTAGGATTTCCACCTTCTACCAAAGGCTATTTGCTGCAAAATCTTGAAACCAAAGACGTACTCATATCTAGGGGTGTCCAATTTGATGAACATCACTTTCCCTTCGTCTCCACTGAATCTCCTTTAAGCACAAGCTTTCCTCTGCCAAATGCTTTACTATGCTCCAACCCACCTGTCATCATTCCATCACATTCTGAGCCTACATATAGTATCCATCCCAATCAGATTCCTCCGATTCCCTCACTGCATCCTGGTTCATCTTCTTCTGCGCCATCCCAGTCTTCTACTAATTCTACATCTTCAGTACAAGACTCCATGTCTGGCAGTTCTACTCCTCTCTTTGGTATTGACATTCCTCTCTCCATCAACCCAGAAGATCAACAGTTACTTCATGATCCTAATATTCCACATTTCTCTTCACCTGATATTTCTTCAAGACCCATCAGGCAAAGGCATCCTCCAGCTTATTTTCATGACTATCACTGTAATCAACTGGCTTCCTCTGTCAGCCCCTCCCTAAATATCCTTTGCAGAATCATTATTCCTTGCATCAGTTGACACCAAGTTATAAAAACTATGTGCTTAACACTAGTGTGCAGCAAGAACCTACATCCTATCACCAAGCAGCACAGTCAGCTCATTGGCAGCAGGCTATGCATATAAAGTTGGCAGCACTAGAAGCAAATAACACTTGTTGCCTGATGCAGTTATCTAAAGGAAAGAATCAAATTGGCTGCAAGTGGGTATATAAAATTAAGAGAAATGTTGATGGAAGAATTGAAAGATATAAAGCAAGGATGGTTGCAAAAGGGTATACACAGCAGGCTGGTGTTGATTATGGTGACACATTTTCTCCAGTGGCTAAGATGACCACTGTTAGACTGATATTGGTATTAGCATCCATCAGAAACTGGCACATTTACCAGTTTGATGTGAACAATGCCTTCTTGCATGGAGATCTACATCAAGAGATTTACATGACATTACCTGAAAGTCTACCATCTCCTGCCCCTGGCACTGTTTGTAGGCTCACTAATTCACTTTATGGTTTGAAATAGGCCAGTAGGCAATGGAATGAGAAACTACCTCAGTTTCTGACATCTAATGGGTACACTCAATCTAAAAATGATTATACCATGTTCATTAAGGAAACCACAGATGTGTTTCTGGTCCTCCTGTGTATGTTGATGACATCCTTGTGGCTAGTGACTCTCTTATTTCAATTCAGAATCTCAAAACCATCTTGCATCAGGCCTTCAAGATTAAAGACTTAGGGCCACTCAAGTGCTTTCGAGGCTTAGAAGTTGCCAGGTCTCAGGGGGGAATTGTATTGTGCCAGAGAAAATACACACTGGAGTTGCTTCAGGAGACTGGAACCCTGGCTTCTAAGCCTGCCAAGAGTCCTATGGAGCAAAATTTGAAGTTGGCCCATAATGATTCAGATCTTATAGATGATGTATCAGGATACAGGAGGATGATTGGAAAGCTACTGTATCTGACTATCACAAGACCAGATATTACCTATGCAGTACAACAGCTTAGCCAGTTTCTTGATGTTCCCACTACTATACACTTCAAGGCAGCTCAAAGAGTGTTAAGATATTTGAAAGGCGCGCCAGGGCAGGGTTTGTTGTATCCTATCACAGGTGATTTGAAGCTTACAGGGTTTTCAGATTCAGACTGGGCAGGTTGTTTTGAAAGCAAGAGGTCTGTAACCAGTTACTGTGTATTACTTGGAAGATCCCTGATTTCTTGGAAAGCAAAGAAGCAGACAACAGTTTCCAAGTCATCTTCAGAAGCTGAATATAGAGCTCTTGCTTCAACTACATGTAAGGTGCAATGGATTCTCTATATGTTGAAATAATTAAAAGTTGAACATGGTAAACCAGTTGATATCTTTTGTGACAATAGAAGTGCCATTTATATTGTTGAAAACCCAGTGTTTCACGAGAGAACCAAATATATTGAAATTGATTGTCACATTGTAAGGGACAAATATCAAGAAGGCATTGTTAGACCTGTACCCATTAACACTCATTTGCAGCTTGCTGATATATTTACAAGAGCAGTTGATTCTCGTAGGTTGTGCATCCTGACTGAGGCTTTGGGAGTCTGTAACATATTTGCTCAGTCAGGATTGAGGGGGGGTGTTGAAGGAGCTTCTGGGCGGTGTGAGGAAGATCATGGAGATGAAAAGCATTGTGCTGATATGAACAATACGCAGTTAAATTGGTGCAGCAGGTTGTAACCACATGGATTTAGTATCAAGATCGAAGGTTCAGTTTCTGTGATTGAATAAAGTGACTTGTGGAATGGAGGTGTGATGTTGGTTGTGTCAGCTATCATTCGCAGGAGACAGAGGTGGAAGAAGAAGTTGGGACGCGGGAATGTTTAAAAACCAGTGAAATTACTATTTTGCCCTTCTGTTTGTAATATGTACAGTCGGTTAAGTGAGGGTAGTTTGGTAATTTTGCATATTCCTTCTTCTTCCTGCATTGTACATAAACCGAGTTATAGTTGTAACCCGGGTAAGACGGTTACAAAATTGCAGTAGCTTTCTTCTGCTCATGGATTGCTCTCATCTTCTCAGCTTCTAGTTTCTTCTTCTCTTCTCCATTTGTTCTTCCGTTTATTAAATTTTGACAATTCCCAAAAGCCTCCTGCTATCCATTAAAAAAAAGAAAAGAAAGAAAAAGCAACAGCGCTTCAGGTTTTCAGTAGTCAACCGACGCCAGGTCCAGTCAGCTTCACTCAGCAGGCACGTCAGTCATCGAATTGTCAGACGCATATTCTGAGGCACTATTGTATATAATTTTATACACGGTTTCTTTTTTACTGTTCTTTTATGCAATTATACATGGATATGATGGATAATATGGATTTGATTTGTGGCTAAAATTTTATTTTCTTGACTAGTTTTTGTGAAAGTTGAATTCTTTTGATATTTTAACGTATTGTTTTCTCTCTGTAATTTATTTAATTTACTAGTTAAATTCCAATCGTTAATTGTTGTTGGTATTTTTATTGCTTCAAGAGATTACCCACCTATTGATGGAACATATAATTAAATTTGATGAACCAGGAGGTGAAGATTTTATTAAGATCATGTCAACAACTTTATAGCAAAATTGACTAAGGATAGATTCAATTTCTATAGATGGATTTCTAGGATTAAATAATCAAAGGTTATTGAAACTAAGAAATTCCATAAAGATTTAATGGGGTTTATTTTATTAAAATTTACATAGGGATATGGAGTTTATCAAATTAAATTAGGTTTTTATGCCCAGACATTTGATAAAAAAATAAAATATGAAATTTCTTGCGTAGCGGTTCAGAAAAGAAAGTAGTTAATTGTTTTAGGTTAAAGATTGGATTACACTTTGAGAAAAAATTCAACTGGAACATAATCTAGTCAAGGAAATCTTAAAAGGAAAAAGTTATGGTTTAATATTTAATTAGTAATTAGTTTTGTTTTTATTAAATTTTATTTTTTAGGTTTAAATTAAGGTGAAAAAGAACTTTGGTACTTAAAATTAGTTCTTGTGGGATCGACAACTCTATTGCCTACTACTCTACAATTGTACCTAGTGCACTTGCTAATTAGTGGTTATAAAATATGTATCATAATACGTACAATTTTTAGATCTAGCTTTCATGGTTTTTCATTCGTTATCAAAGACTCAATGTTTTCTTCAAATCAATTACTTTGTTATATTATGGAGATCTAGACGCCTGATTATCTTTAGTAAGTTATTCTTGTCTTCTTGAATGAGTGAAATCTCGCTTTCATTGAATTATTTGTATGTACCAAGTTTCTTAGTTTAAATTGCACAATTTTAGTGATTATCTAGACAACTACTAGATTTTTGCTCATTGATTACACCATTAGTGGCTAGTTAATTTATGATAGTAATTGTTAATTGATCAATCTGTTTAGATAAAAGTGATTAACGGGAGAACCTAGCGTTAAATTTTTAGTAAATGTGTGGGTCGTAATGAACATGACTGAAGTTGCTTTCACTGGTCTGGATTAACCAATCTATCGCCCAAGTTAGTTAAAGAGGCTATAGTTGCCGAGTTTCTTTAACATTCAACCCATTACTGGAAATAATTTAGGTAGTCATAGTGAAACATTTTCTGCATGTTAAAAATTGATTTTGTTGATGCATAAACTTATTAATTCAGAAAAGATAGTAACATTGCTCGAGGAAATCTTTTTCATTCACTATTTTGTTTTTGATCTTGTTGATTTTCTTTAGTTAATTATAGTTTTTAAACAATCCAACTTTATGTGCAACTGGTATCTATTTATTCATCCAAGCTTCCTAGTGAGAACAATCGATATTCCCCTATTAGAAATATTAGAATCTTTATGTTATTGTTCGTTTTATCGACACGTGTATCAGTAAAAGCAGCTTATGTTGGAAAGTATGTTTAAAATATTTTAAAAATTGCTCCAAACTTGTATAAAAGCATGTAAGATGTTTCTTAAGAGACTAAAAGATGATTAGAACACTTTGTACTTGTGAGAAATCACTTGGATCGATCCATGTGATAGTTGGATCAAGTGAAAGTTGAAATGAAGTTGAGTGTTCTGTTGGACATCGACATCGATTGATACATCGATAGATCGATGTGGTATGGATGAAAAGTTGGAGTACACTGTCTAATATAGATCGATTGATGTGACATCGATCGATACATGGATCGATCATTATGGTCAGAGTGCAAAGCTGGAGTACACTGTCCAACATAGATCGATCGCTGTAAGTTGGCAGGTTGCAAGGTTGGAGCTCTCTGTCCAACATCGATCGATCGATGTGCCAAAAGACAAGACTTTTCACCTTAAGTTGTAACTTTTCATCCAAGAATCATCTCCCATCATATATGAACGTTTTGTAACTGACATGGAGGTTAAATTTAGTGCTGAAATCCCGCCAACAGTCAAATAAAAATAAAATAAGTAGTGAACCTTTGAGTGAAATTTCTATAATTAGTCAAATTCTCTTCTTATCGCCCACCTATCTATTTTATTTAGTTATTCACTAGAGCAATTATGATCTGGAAGTTAAATTCACGTATCACTTGATACGGACGTTTTCTGTTTTTCTGTCGGACCACAGTCTTGACCTCCGATCGAGCTACGAACACGAGTATGGGTTTTGAAAATGAGTTTTTACGCAACCCAATGCTGTAAATAATAGGCCTTTCTATCTTAAATCATATAAAATAACTTTTGCAAAGTTTGAAAAATTTCATCATTGTTCTCTCTCCCTGCTCTCTCTTCTTCTTCTTCCACTATCAAACACTTCTATTGTGCAAGTTCATCTTCCTCTGGTAGTGCGAACGAAAGGAAGAAGCCATTACATCCTGGAGGCTTGCGTCATGCAGTTCTCTTTGCTCGTGGTGGAGGCATTTTAGCTTCAAGGGTAGCAATTAAAGTTATGTCTTGGCTTTTCTACTATCTTTTGTTCTTTTGTCTCAGATTTTTTTTACTATCTTTGTTATTTTTTTTGGTATATATATTCCAACCTTATTTTCCAACAATCTTAAAGCTAAAATCATCTATTGATATGGCTACCAAACATCACATGGTTTCTGATATGTCCAAGGTAGAGCCTTTTGATGGCAAATTCTTCAAAAAGTGGTCTGCTAAGGTTTTATTTTTCCTTGAGATGATGTATGTGTCGTATGTTCGTACCAAGGAGAAACTGTCAGATGAAGGAGAAGCACTCAAGTATGAAGCTGACAACACAACCTGTAGGGGTCATATCTGTTGAGAAAAAGAGTTTGAGTGATTCACAAATACATGATTTAAATACTACGTGTTTAAGAAATGCATGACAAAATTATTATGTGACACGCTTTTGTGATGTACATGCCTTATTGTTGAAAAATATGTTTGGATAATTTTCAAAGTCATGATTTTAAGTGTTACATGTCACATATGGTGTTATAAATGAAAAAGATGAATAAGTGAAGAAAAATGATATTGATGTTTAGTTTTTTTTGAAATAATTTTCTAAAGTGTGATGAATTGGTTGTTTTCATTTGTGTATGATTTATACATGTTCATTATGTGAATATTATGTGTTTTTGGTGATTATTATTGTCCTGTGACTAACATGCCTTGGAAGTTTCTACAACTTACCAAAAAGGGCAAAATTGGTATTTTGAGTTTTGTAGGAACATGATGTGGTGGAAATATTTCAAGAGCATATTCTTATACTATTTATCATGACAAAGTTGATATCATGATTATTTATGACCATCCGGGTCATTTCTTGAGTTTTCTTACACCAGGGGTATTTTGGTCATTTTACCCCCAAGGGTATTTTTGGTATTTTCACTCAAGGAATCTCTTGAGTATATTATTATCTTCATTCTGGAGCTGTGTTATTATTATTTTGAAGATAATATGGTGATCTTATATCTTATTCTCTCAACCGATGATATTATTGACTATAGCTGGATATGTGACGATTTGAGATGTCACATTCTATTTTTTCTCGAAGACCCTCTTATATATGTTATAAGAGAACATTTATCATCATTTTTCAGATATGTTAAAGGTGTCAAAGGTGTGGAAATGATCTCAACATATAAGAAGAAATATTGAGGAATTTCGGTGTTACACGTTGACATAACCTTGTCAAGTGTTATCTATTTATTTCTTCTTCAAAAATCTGAGTTGCTACACATATATATATGGTTAAAAACGTGTGTTTACAGTTGGAGGTGATACATTATTCATTTTATGAGTTGGAGACAAGTGGACCAACCAAAAAGGAGCTAGTTGGCAAAATTGCCAACTTGGAATTTACTAAAAATAGCCAACGGCTATGTGGTTTTCTTGTGAAATTTCAGCAGATTTTTGAAGTCAAAAGAAGACTTCACATGTCCTATTATGATGCTTGAAGTTGGGGATAATTTGGTGGTATTATCATTTCTTATTTTATTAAGAAAAAATCAAAATTTTTGTTTGAAATTATGCAAGTAAACCAACGGCTCCTTACTTGAATTTGGAGCTGAATTTTGACTTTGAAAAGGTAAATTCCACATGCCTATTATCTTGCCAAAGAGTTGAGAAGATGATGGAGTTGTTATGGTGCTATTATCTTCACATTTTCAAGATAATTCCAAGTCATTTTTCAAGGTACCAAAATCGGCCAAGGTGGCATCCTAGGTGGACCAATCATGGTGTTTTATTTTTCCAAGTGTACAAGGCCAACCAATGATGAGAAGACATTTGGAGTTGATGATGAAGATGATGACACATTGGCATTCTTATCTTCAATGTAGGATCTGCAAGGCACCACTAGAAGGGGGGGGGGGTTGAATAGGTGGTGCGGAAAATATGGTTTTTAAAATTTCTTTAGACCTAACCAATTCAAGTTCTGAAAACAGATTCTGTTTTCAGTACCAGTTTTAGAACGATTTAAAAAACTAGGTTAGAGGTCTCCAAAAATTATGAAATTTTGAGAGAACTTAGCCTCAGATGTTGTGAGGGTCCCCTAAAAATTTCAAATCAAAATTCAACCTTTAACCCCTTCAAAAACCGTTGGCACTCAGATTGTGCAAAACTGCCAGAAACGGTAGATGGTTTTGAAAAATTAATTCCTATTTGTGTGAATGTCCAAATGATCTGAAAATTTGACTAATAACTCTTCACACACTATATTTAAATGGGTTGAAACAGTTTTTGAAAATTCTTTTGGGAAGTAGGTCAAATACACCCAAAGTCTCAACCTTTGCAAGTCTGAAAATCAGACTGCACTAGTCTCAGAACTTTTGATGTTTGGATGACTTATACTTGTCCAAAAGAGTTGAAACTTGTGCCAAATTAACCCTAGAACGTTTATGTATGTTTCTGGAAAATTTTATAATTTTTAGAAAACGTTTACTATTTTTGCGAACGTCAACAATATAAGTAAACAGCGCAGAAACTGAAACGTAAATGCAGAAAGTAAATTGCACCAAGAATTTTATACTGGTTCGGTTATAAACAACCTACTCCAGTCTTCAAGGAACACCTTCCTTGGTTCACACTAATTTCACACACGCAGTACACCTTACCGCAGGGTTGATAGAGTTACACCTTAACTCCAACCCTTTACAAACCTTGTATTGTGAGTACAATTTGCACGAACACCACCACCTCGCTAGAATGAAGATTGATCACACCTTGATCAATCTTGTACAATGATGAATGAATGGTGGTTTCTATGAAGCCTATTCAAGGATGAAAGAAGTAAAGTACAATAGGCTTTTTACAAGAAGAAGAAAGAAAGAAAGTGTAGGAGAAGAAAGCTTTTGCACTTTGATCACTTTTGAATATGATTCTTGGTCTTGTTTTTGTTTGTTCTTCTCTTCCCATTTTATGACATTGCAGCCGTCCCCTTAGCCTCTTTCCCCTCTTGAAACTTTCCTTTTAATTGCTTGAGAGAGTGTGAGACATCATAGTGACAACATTTTGCTTACTTGGCATCACTTCATTGGACCATCACTTAGTCATTGCTTACTTGGCACCTCTTGATTGGCTCATTGTTGTCATCATTTGATGACATGGATATTCTGAAAAAAACACTTTAAACATGTGCCAAATAATCAATTATCAAATCATGCCAAAATAGTCACAATATGTCATAAAGTTTGAGACACAAAAATCCTCCCTTCCACCCTTGAAAAAATCGGCCATATCATAGTGTTAATGCTGAAATTTTCAGCATTTACCACATGCAATTAAAACTGAATTTCTTCCATTTTTCTTTGAATTTCTTCCATAAAAATTCATCCATCATTTAAGGCAAGTCTTGCTACAAGTTTGAGAATGAATTTGGACACCAAAAGGGGATGAAATTCGGCCACACCATTTTCACACATGCTGAAAAATTTCAGCATGTGTGATATAAAGAATATCACACTAAATACATTTCAAATCATTTCCATAACTCATTTGATTTATTCCTTAATGCAAAATTAACAAAATATACTCCTTAAAGATGAAGAAATCGTCCAACACTAGTGTGACATGCTGAAATTTTCAGCATGTGACATAAGAGAGGTGTATGTTGAAAACTTACCTTTTGTAGCTTCTCTCTTTGATTTATCAACATTGTATGATTGATTCTTGACCAATCAACATGCCAACAAGGCTCCACATGTGCTCCACATCAGCTGTAGTGACGTTTGAATATGTTTGTGCATGTGCTGAAATTTATTTTTGCTAACTTTGAAAAATAGTGCACATTTAATAATACACACATGTAATATTCCAATCAGCCCTTAATTTAATTTTCTAGAACACTTTAAGATGTATATTATATGTAAAAAGTGTCTAGATACGTGCCACATCATGTTCAAGAAAAACGTTCCATGTCAAGTGCGTAGAAAACCGAATTTTCGATATTTATCGATTACCCCGATTTTTCTCTAATTTAAATTCCAACTTTTGCACATGCTATATATATTATGTTATACATAATATATATAATATATACTTTAATTTTCAGCACTTGGCTGATTTAAAGTGGTACCATAAACATGTGACAAAAATAAAATTGGAATCTTCACATTTTGGCCTAAATGTGGGGTGATTTGTGTGTGCCAACATGGAAAGTATTTTTGTCTCAATGTACAGTATATGGCACGAAATTTTTGATAAATTTTGATGTATATGGGCTGGCCATTTATTTATGGCAAGTACGTGACACGTTGGCGAAGTTTCGGTATCGCCCGATACGACAAATTTCGGTTTAGAACCTTTTATCGTGTCGTATTTAATTTGTCATCACCATATCTTATATCATATGATATAAGATCTGAATATACTCATAAATATGAGTTAAGTATAGTGGTGTGACGTAAACGTACGTTCGTAAGATATATAACGTGTCGATAGTACGTTGGAATAAATGTGTATGTGCCTTTTAAAAAAAATCTGAAAATATATATATATTATGTATATATGGCGTGTGAAATGATGTGGGGAGGAGGAGAGAACTTTCCTTCCATAGCTTATGTTGCCTTCATGTATTTTCCAAATGCATCTTCCTTTAATGAACTACTTAGTTTATCAAACTAAGTACTTCACTTAATGAACTAATTTAGTTCATTAATTTTGGCACCTGAAAATAGTATAAACTCAACAAATGTTCGCCATATGATGTAAGCTTTAAAGCTTCATGGCTCGTTAGTACAGCAACATAATATATATGCTAAATAAGGCAAGTTATCATGCATACATGTACACTTGTGTGTATATATATATATATCCATCGTTTATATATATATATATATATATGTATTCAAATTTCTTTATTTTGAAATCACTCAAACCCTCATATTTCTACATTCAATGCTCAAATCACACTATAAATAGAGGCATTGGTGAAGAAGATGAAACACACTTGAAGCTCACAAGCATTCTATAGCTTTCATATTCATCTTCTTGTTCTTGTTGTTGTATTTTGTTGTAGCAAAGTTGTTCTTAATATTTTGGTGAGCTACAAGCCTCTTGAGCTTCATTTGTAAGATTGATTAGCCATCTTTATAAGGCTACATCAATAGGTGTTGGAGGTATTGCAACTAAGTGTTGCTTAGAAGGTGATTATCCAAGTCTTGAGTAGGATTGGTGTATAACCCAAGGATCAAGCTTGGCTCTTGTTGTAAGGTGTTCATATCATAGTGAAATCCAAGGAAAGGTGTTCCTTGGGACTGGAGTAGGTCACATTGACCGAACCAGGATAAATCCTCGGTGTTCTTCTCTTGTTTCTTTATTTCTGTTTTCTGCCCGTTTTTGACTGCAGTTTTCACCCAACTTCACACAATTTGAAAAAATAGCTAAACATTTTCCAAATTCGTGATTTTTGGTGGAGTTATACTTCAGACTGTTAGCTTTCATTTGCAACAAGAATCACTTGATTTGAGCAAGTAAAAGTTAGACTTTCAGTCTTTGCAAGATAACTGCTCCAATCTGGCTGCAATCTGACCAGTTTTGAGAAAAGTTAAATTCTGTATTTTTCAAGACTTGTTTGAGGTCAGGGCCTTTTGGAAACTTCATCTACACATCCTAAGGAGTGTTTTGATATAAAGATCAACCTTTTTGGTTGAGTATTCAAAGAGAAACACTATTTTCAAAATCAGCAACATTCTGTCCAATTCTGTCCAGATTGACCATCTAAATCTTTTAATTTGTTTGAAGGGTCAAACGATCTTATTTTTGTCTGATTTTTGGACAGAGTCTTGTTAACTCATTGAAGTTTAATTCTGGAAAGTTTCATAATTTTTGGAGTTGTGTACAATTATTTGTGAATTTTTGAAAAACGGGTTCTGAATCTGAGTTGGTCTCAGATTCTGTTTTCAAGGGGATTTTAACAAAGGGTTGTAGTGTAATTTCCGCTAACCACTATTCACCCCCCCTCTAGTGGTGTTCATTGTAGGTGCACGGTCCAACATTTGGTATCAGAGCCAGACCAACACCACTCAAAAGAAGCAAGATTCAACACCGTACGAACAATACAAGGCCAAGAAACAACAATTCATAATATAATGCTTGTCTCAAATCAAAGGTACATACTATGACTATTGTTTCTCACAAAGGTGAGTTGGAAGGTATGTCCACACAACGCCCTCCTCTTTTTGATGGCAATAATTTTGTTCATTGGAAACTAAGAATGAGGCTATTCTTAATGGCTATAGACATCGATTTATGGTCTATAGTTGAAGATGGGCCGTACATTCCAATGAAAGTTGTACAAGTTAGTGGAGTAACTCAAGAGGTTGAAAAATACAAAAGTGAATGATCATCAGATGATAAAAAGAAAATGTCCATGAATGCTAAAGCTATGCAATTACTTTTGAATGGACTTACAACTTCTGAAGCAGGATATGTGTCAAATTGCACAAGTGCACACGACATGTGGAAATCACTTGTATTAAAGCATGAAGGTACTAGTGGTGTTAAAGAGTCAAAAATAAACATGCTTATGACTGAATTAGAGACTTTCAAAATGTTGCCAAACGAATCCATAACATCTATGGATTTGAGGATTACTAATATTTTCAATGCCCTTGAAGCTTTAGGGAAGTCATTTTCGAACAATGAAAAGGTTCAAAAGGTGCTACGAAGTCTCCCTGCTGAATGGGATCCAAAGGTGACTGCAATCGAGGAGACAAAGTCAATCACCAAGATGGATGAATTGATCGGGTCTCTTAAAGTCTATGAGGTAAAACTGAACCAACGAAAGTCTGAATCGTCTAAGTCATCCAGTAAGTCAATAGCCTTCAAACAACTGAAACACATGCTAATAACGATGATAGTAATAGTGATACTGAATTAGACGATGACTTGATATTGATTGCTAGAAAACTTAGAAAGTTTTTCAAACGCCCAAATAGGAATAGACAACATAATTCTTCTTCTTCTTCTTTTTCTCAATCTAAGAAAAATAACACAAACAAATGGTATAATAAAGAATTAAAGTGTTATGAATGCGGTCAAAAAGGACATATTTCATACGATTGTCCAACAAAGAAAAATAATAATAAAACAACAATAATAAACAAGCCAAGGACAAGGAAGCTCAAACGTCAAAGACAAAGGAGTCTAAGGCAAGAAAAGGGAAACGAGCAATGAAGGTGAGCACATGGAGCGACTCATCCGACTCAGAATCCGAAACTGAGGAAGCTCAAGTGTGCTTCGTATCCAACGAGGTATGTTCTTCTTCTGATAGTGATTCTGATAGTGACATGACATTTGATGAAATGTATGAAGAATTCCTACGAATGCATGCTCACTGTAAGAGGCTCTCTAAAGAAAAGAAGAAACTAGTTGAAGAAAATGACAAGTTGAAGACGTCCAACTTGGAATTTTCCGATCAACTAGAATCTCTTAAACAAGAGTCTACTAATACTCTTGATTCTTTAGAGAACAAAATTGAATCATATAGGAAAGATGAACAAAAGTTACAAATGGAAAATAAATGTTGAAATCCAAGTTAGAAAATTGTGAAAATGAAATAGTGCAACTTAAGTCTTCTAAATTACCTTAGAAAAAATGATAGAACAATTTAAATCGGGTGCAAATATGTTAGATACACTTATCTCATCACAAAAGTATGGCAATGATAAAACCGGCCTAGGCTATAAAGAAGAAAACGAAAAAGTAAATGAAAGACTAAGTTGTTTCATCTAGTACAAAGTTGCCATATAATACAAAATCAACTTTGCCTGCTACATCTTCTTCTACACCTTCTTCTACTCATATCAAGGCAAAAATACAACACAAACCCACCAATATGCACACGCATAAACATACATCTAGGCCAAATTTTGCATCTAGACAACCTAGAAATCATGCCTACATGTATACAAATGCAACTAGACCAAATAAAATGCATCCAACTTTTTATGAACCTAAGCATAAGCAACTCTCATACAAGTCTTATAGAAATGCACATGAATATACATATAGAGCACCATATAAGAAACAAAATCGCATGCCTTATACACATTATAAGATTCGGTCATCCTATAATGATTATCAACCATGGCGCAACATGTATAACAATGCATCCTCACTTATGTGGAATAATCATCTATATGCTTATCCTTCTTACTTTAACCATGCTAAAAATGTGCCTAGAAAGTATATTCAAGTTTGGATACCTAAGGGTTATCTAAACAAGAATAATGCCCCTAACATTCAAGGACCCAAATAAAGGGTACCTAAAACTTTGTCTCCATTGTAGGAAAAATGCAAGGAATGCAAGAAAGAGACAAAGTCAAAGAATCTAAAAACCAAATGGTTTTTAGATAGTGGATGTTCGAGGCATATGACGGGCAACCCCAATCTATTCACCGAACTTGAACATATTGATGGTGGAAAGGTAACATTCGGTGACAACAACAAAGGAAAAGTTGTTGGAAAAGGAACAATCGGGGACCCAAACACATTTCAAATACGAAATGTGTTGCTAGTAAGCAATCTCTCTTATAATTTACTTAGTATTTCTCAACTTATAGATTGTGGTTATAAATGTCTCCTTTCTTCCCAATTCTTGTGATATAATAAATGAAAAAGGAGAAACGGTTTAAAAGGAAATAGAGATGGAAATATTTATACCCTTACCTTAGATAACATGTTAAATGCTAAGGTTAAGTGTCTAATATCACATGACTTAGATGTGAATTTATGGCATAGAAGATTAGGCCATATAGGAATTTCAACCATTAGGAAATTATCTAAAAAGAATTTAATTAGAGGTATGCCTAAGTTAGACTTAGATAATTTTCAAATGTGTGAAACATGTATTAAGGGAAAACACATTAAAGAAACCTTAAAACCGAAACATGAAGTGAGTACTAGTCATGTACTAGAATTGCTTCACTTAGACTTATTTGGTCCAAGTAGGACAAGAAGTCTAGGTGGACACTACTATGTGTGTGTCATAGTAGACGATTACTCACGCTACACATGGACATTGTTCTTAACACACAAAGACGATGCTCTATTAGCAATCGAAACCCTTATCAAGCAACTTGAAAACATTTACGAAGAAAATGTCAAAAGAATTAGAAGTGATAGAGGTGGAGAATTTAAAAATAAAGACGTAATCAAATTTTGTGAACTTTATGGAATAAACATGAATTCTCACCACCTAGAACACCACAACTCAATGGAGTTGTTGAACGTAAAAATAGAACGATTCAAGAAGTTGCAAGGACAATGCTGTGTGAAAATAAATTACCTAAGTATTTATGGGCTGAAGCTGTTAACTGTGCATGTTATATTATAAATAGGCTCACTATTAGAAAGAAATTAAATAAAACGCCTTATGAATTGCTAAACAATAGACAACCTAAAATAGATTATCTTAAAGTATTGGATGTAAATGTTTTGTGCTAAACACTAAGGATAATCTAGATAAATTTGAACAAAAGTCTATTGAATGTATATTGTTGGATATTCAACTAACTCAAGAGCATATAGGTGTTATAATCCTGCATCTAGAAAAATAATTGAATCCATACATGTGAAATTCAATGAAAATTCATGCTTTGAAGTTAGTGATAAACATCAACATAAACAAGAAACAAATGTTGAAAATATGTTTGATGATGAAGTATTACTTGAGCCTGTACTTGATCATCTAGAACCAACTCCCCCTGAACAAGACATGCATGAACCCTTAGATGAAATGAATCAAGAAAATTTGCAATTGGAAGATGATACAACTAATGATCCAATTACATATGATAACATTCACACTAATGAAACTTTTGAACAAGATGAGGGTGAACCTAGTCAATCTAGGAATTGGTGGCACCCTAGAGAATTAATCATTGGGGATCCAAGTGTTGGGGTTAGAACACGTAGAAACATAAGTCAACTTGAAGGACATAGCTTAGTCTCACACATAGAACCTAAGAATGTTAAGGAAGCCTTAGGTGACATATCATGGATAGATGCTATGCATGAGGAATTAAATCAATTCACAAGGAACAACGTATGGGACTTAGTACCTAAACCTGAAGACAAGTCTATCATAGGAACTAAATGGGTCTTTAGGAATAAAATGGATGAACAAGGAAATATTACAAGAAATAAGGCTAGACTAGTCGCACAAGGTTATAATCAACAAGAAGGAATAGATTATGAGGAAACCTTTGCACCCGTTGCACGACTAGAAGCAATTAGATTGTTACTTGCGATTGCAAGTCTAAGTAACATTAAACTCTTCCAAATGGATGTCAAGAGTGCATTCTTAAATGGATACATCCAAGAAGAAGTGTTTGTCAAACAACCCCCTGGATTTGAAGATCCAAAGAATCCTAACCATGTTTACAAGCTTAAGAAAGCTTTATATGGTTTGAAACAAGCTCCAAGAGCTTGGTATGATAGATTTGCAAACTTTCTTATTGCGAATAATTATGAAAGGGGAACCATAGACAACACATTATTCCTAAGAAGAAAAGGTAATGATTTGTTAATAGTTCAAATATACGTAGACGATATTATCTTTGGTTCAACTAACCCTACCTTAGTAAAAGACTTCGAAGAATGTATGAAGTCAGAGTTTGAAATGTCAATGGTAGGAGAGTTGAATTATTTCTTAGGACTCCAAATCAAAACAAACCCCTCAAGGAATTCACATTAGCCAACTTAAGTATGTCAATGATATGATTAAGAAGTTTGGCTTTGAAGATTTGAAACCTACAACTACCCCCATGAGTGTTAGTACCAAACTCGATAAGGATGAAAATGGTAAACCTGTTGATGACACACTCTATAGGTCTATGATTGGCTCATTGTTATACTTAACTGCATCAAGACCTGATATCATGTTTAGTGTGTGTATGTGTGCTAGGTTTCAATCTTGTCCTAAGGTATCACATTACAATGCAGTGAAAAGATATTTAGATATCTTAAGCATACACCTCACTTAGGACTATGGTATGATAAAAATGCTAAGTTGGAATTACACGCATATAGTGATGCTGATTATGGTGGTTGCAAGTTAGATAGAAAATCCACTAGCGGCACATGTCAATTCATAGGAACCAATTTGATCTCTTGGTTTTCTAAAAAGCAAGCTAGTGTAGCTCTTTCTACCACTGAAGCCGAGTACATTGCTTTGAGTTTATGTACTACCCAAATACTTTGGCTTAAACAGCAACTAGTGATTTTGGCATTAAAATGAAAAAGATTCCAATTTTTCTGCGATAGCACAAGTGCAATCAATCTTCCCGGAATCCGGTGCTTCATTCTAGGCCAAACACATTGAGGTGAGATACCACTTTCTTCGCGATCATGTTCAAACTGAGGACATAGTGATAAACCATATAAGAACTGATCACCAAATCGCCGATATCTTTACCAAAACCCCTTAATCAAGCCACTTTTGAAAACTTACGAGCCAAATTAGGAATGATGACTTACGATACCATTGCATAGTTCTATCTTTTGCATGATTTGCAAAATAAAGGGGGAGATAGAATAAGAACATGATTTTAGTTGGTAAGTCATGGATTTTAGTTGGTAAGTCATCATTTGGTATGAAATGATAAGTTTCAATTGGTTAAGAGTTAAGTATAGGTTAAGGGGGAGAGTATGAGTTGAGGGGGAGCAACATACTATTTAAAAGTTGAAAACATTTGGTTAAACTTTTTAAATTTTTGGTTATAAGTTGTGACATTAAAATCATGTTAGGTTATTTTGAAAATCATCCAAAAGGGGGAGAATGTTGAAAAATATGTTTGGATAATTTTCAAAGTCATGATTTTAAGTGTTACATGTCACATATGGTGTTATAAATGAAAAAGATGAATAAGTGAAGAAAAATGATATTGATGTTTAGTTTTTTTTGAAATAATTTTCTAAAGTGTGATGAATTGGTTGTTTTCATTTGTGTATGATTTATACATGTTCATTATGTGAATATTATGTGTTTTTGGTGATTATTATTGTCCTGTGACTAACATGCCTTGGAAGTTTCTACAACTTACCAAAAAGGGCAAAATTGGTATTTTGAGTTTTGTAGGAACATGATATGGTGGAAATATTTCAAGAGCATATTCTTATACTATTTATCATGACAAATTTGATATCATGATTATTTATGACCATCCGGGTCATTTCTTGAGTTTTCTTACACCAGGGGTATTTTGGTCATTTTACCCCCAAGGGTATTTTTGGTATTTTCACTCAAGGAATCTCTTGAGTATATTATTATCTTCATTCTGGAGCTGTGTTATTATTATTTTGAAGATAATATGGTGATCTTATATCTTATTCTCTCAACTGATGATATTATTGACTATAGCTGGATATGTGACGATTTGAGATGTCACATTCTATTTTTTCTCGAAGAACCTCTTATATATGTTATAAGAGAACATTTATCATCATTTTTCAGATATGTTAAAGGTGTCAAGGGTGTGGAAATGATCTCAACATATAAGAAGAAATATTGAGGAATTTCGGTGTTACACGTTGACATAACCTTGTCAAGTGTTATCTATTTATTTCTTCTTCAAAAATCTGAGTTGCTACACATATATATATGGTCAAAAACGTGTGTTTACAGTTGGAGGTGATACATTATTCATTTTATGAGTTGGAGACAAGTGGACCAACCAAAAAGGAGCTAGTTGGCAAAATTGCCAACTTGGAATTTACTAAAAATAGCCAACGGCTATGTGGTTTTCTTGTGAAATTTCAGCAGATTTTTGAAGTCAAAAGAAGACTTCACATGTCCTATTATGATGCTTGAAGTTGGGGATAATTTGGTGGTATTATCATTTCTTATTTTATTAAGAAAAAATCAAAATTTTTGTTTGAAAATATGCAAGTAAACCAACGGCTCCTTACTTGAATTTGGAGCTGAATTTTGACTTTGAAAAGGTAAATTCCACATGCCTATTATCTTGCCAAAGAGTTGAGAAGATGATGGAGTTGTTATGGTGCTATTATCTTCACATTTTCAAGATAATTCCAAGTCATTTTTCAAGGTACAAAAATCGGCCAAGGTGGCATCCTAGGTGGACCAATCATGGTGTTTTATTTTTCCAAGTGTACAAGGCCAACCAATGATGAGAAGACATTTGGAGTTGATGATGAAGATGATGACACATTGGCATTCTTATCTTCAATGCTCAAATCACACTATAAATAGAGGCATTGGTGAAGAAGATGAAACACACTTGAAGCTCACAAGCATTCTATAGCTTTCATATTCATCTTCTTGTTCTTGTTGTTGTATTTTGTTGTAGCAAAGTTGTTCTTAATATTTTGGTGAGCTACAAGCCTCTTGAGCTTCATTTGTAAGATTGATTAGCCATCTTTATAAGGCTACATCAATAGGTGTTGGAGGTATTGCAACTAAGTGTTGCTTAGAAGGTGATTATCCAAGTCTTGAGTAGGGTTGGTGTATAACCCAAGGATCAAGCTTGGCTCTTGTTGTAAGGTGTTCATATCATAGTGAAATCCAAGGAAAGGTGTTCCTTGGGACTGGAGTAGGTCACATTGACCGAACCAGGATAAATCCTCGGTGTTCTTCTCTTGTTTCTTTATTTCTGTTTTCTGCCTGTTTTTGACTGCAGTTTTCACCCAACTTCACACAATTTGAAAAAATAGCTAAACATTTTCAAAATTCGTGATTTTTGGTGGAGTTATACTTCAGACTGTTAGCTTTCATTTTCAACAAGAATCACTTGATTTGAGCAAGTAAAAGTTAGTCTTTCAGTCTTTGCAAGATAACTGCTCCAATCTGGCTGCAATCTGACCAGTTTTGAGAAAAGTTAAATTATGTATTTTTCAAGAATTGTTTGAGGTCAGGGCCTTTTGGAAACTTCATCTAAACATCCTAAGGAGTGTTTTGATATAAAGATCAACCTTTTTGGTTGAGTATTCAAAGAGAAACACTATTTTCAAAATCAGCAACATTCTGTCCAATTCTGTCCAGATTGACCATCTAAATCTTTTAATTTGTTTGAAGGGTCAAACGATCTTATTTTTGTCTGATTTTTGGACAGAGTCTTGTTAACTCATTGAAGTTTAATTCTGGAAAGTTTCATAATTTTTGGAGTTGTGTACAATTATTTGTGAATTTTTGAAAAACGGGTTCTGAATCTGAGTTGGTCTCAGATTCTGTTTTCAAGGGGATTTTAACAAAGGGTTGTAGTGTAATTTCCGCTAACCACTATTCACCCCCCCCTCTAGTGGTGTTCATTGCAGGTGCACGGTCCAACACTTATATGCTTTATATATATTGTTTCCGTACTAACAAGCCATGAAGTGTTAAAGCTTACATCAAATGGCAAACATTTGTTGCGTTGGAACTATTTTCAGGTGCCACCATTAATGAACTAAACTAGTTCATTAAGTGAAGTACTTAAGTTAATGAACTAACTAGGCATGATGCCAACAAATTGAAGAATGGAAAGTCTCCTTACTCATCCATATCACACACCATTTATATATACCTTATATATGTAATTATATTTTTGCTAAAAAGACACAATACACATATATTCCGACGTACTACCGACCCGTTACATATGTTACAAACGTACGTCAACGTTACACCACTATATACACTCATATTTATGAGTATATTCAGGTCTTATACCATATGATATAAGTCATGGTGATGACAAAAATATTACGATATGTTACAAGGTTATAAACCGAAAATTGTTGTATTGGGTGACTACCGAAACTTCACCAACGTGTCACGTACTTGCCATATATAGATGGTCAGCCCATATACTTTAAAAGAGCCAAAAATTTTGTGGCTTACATGGTATATTCAGCCATGAAATCGTTCCATGTTGGCACACAAAAATCACCTTCAATTAAGGCCAAATTGTGGAGATTTCAAATTCAACTTTTTTTGTCACATGGGGCGTCTATATTTCAGCCTTATGAGCTGAATATTTAATTTATTTTATGTATATTATGTGTGACATAATATATATAACATGTGCAAAAAGTTTGAATTTAATCGGAGAAAAATCGCATAATCGACAAAAGTTGAAAATTCGGTTTTCTACGAACATAACACATGGAACATTTTTGGCATGACATGTAATATGTATCTAGACACTTTTTACATATTCAAGACATGTTAAAGTGTACTAGAATATTCAAATTAGAGCTGATTGGAATATACCATATATGTGTAATGTGCAATATTTGATAAAGTTTACAAAAGTGAAATTTAGTACATGTTGGAGACAAAGTGCATGCCATACTCAGCTTGGTGGAGCTTATGTGGAGCTTAGTTGGCATCTCAATTTATGGAGAATATGCTACACAAGGTTAGTGACATAAATGAGGGAGCTACACAAGGTAACAATTCCAACTTTTGGCAAATGTAACACATGCTAAAAAATTCAGCATGTGACACAAAGGGTGGCCAAATTCTATGTCTTAATGTTGACAAATTTGCTTCCCAAATTGAAGGGATTAATTGTTAATTATTTCGCAACATTTTAAACTCTATTTGGCACATGTTTTTACACTTTAATCTCGGATTTTACAGCTACTAAATGGTGACAAAATTCGTCCAATCATAGAGTGCCAAGTAAGCAAAGCCAAGACATTCATCCAATCATGTTGTGCCAAGTGAGCAAGATGGTGTCATATCTACACAAGGCAATCTTCTAAGGGCATTAAAGAGAATTTTCAAGGATGGAAGAGCCCTAGGGGGAGGCCATGAGGTGATTAAAAAGAAGAGAAGAGAGCAAGCAAAAGCAAGACAACTCTCATATTCTCTTAAGTGCAAAAGTGTCTTCTACTTTCTCCTTCTTTATTTCTTTTTTCTTCTTCTTCTCTCGAGCCTATTGTTCTTATATTCAAATTGAATAGGTTATGTTTATACAACCATACACGCTTCATATGCTGTAAAAGGTTGATCAAGGTGTGATCTAACTTTCATCCATTCGATGGTGGTGTTCGTGATCTGTGTGATTGATTGTATTGGTTGTGAAAGGGTAGAGTTGGTGTGTAGCTCCAGCAACCCTTCTGGTAAGGTATTATTTTGCGTTTAGTGATAACTGAGGAAGGTGTCCTCGAAGACTGGAGTAGGTTGATTTAACCGAACCAGTATAAAATCCTTGGTGTCGTTACTTTCAGCACTTTACGTTGAGTTTCTACATTTTGCATCATTTTCATTGCAAGAGTAAAAATAGCAAACGAATTTCAAAAATCATAAAATTTTGCCTAAACATAGCCACACCTATTAAGTTTCATTTGGAGTAAGTTTCAACCCATTTGGACAAGTATAACTCAATCAAACTTTAATATTTCCGAGACTAGTGCAATCTTTTTTTTCAGACTTGCAAATATTGAGAACATCAACGTATTTGACATACTTGTCAAAGGAATTTTTCAAAACTGCTTCAACCCAGTACAATACACATCTTAAGGGTTTTTTCATTAAATTTCCAGACCATTTGGAGTCCCGAATTGATCGGAATAAAATTTTCAAATCAGAGTATTGTTTCTGGCAGATTTGCACAATCTGACCACAAACATATTTTCAAAAGTTAGGTTTTTGGGTCAAAATATTTTAAAAACCAAATTTTCTGCACCTACTATTCAACCTCCCTTTTAGTTGTGCTTTACAGGTCCTACAATATCCTGCATTTCCTGTCAAATTCACTATTTGACATTTATTTCAAATTTTCTTCTACAAGGAAAATCTGTAAAGCACTTCAGAACATGTATGGTTCTGAAGACATTGGAAAAAGAAAATATGTGGTCAGTGAGGTCCTCAAGTTTAAAATGGTTGACAACATACCTATTGATGATCAAATCCATCAATTTCAACAATTGGTGGATAATGTCAAACAAGAAGGCACCAAAATAGATGAGATATTCCAAGCTGCCTCCTTGCTGGAGAAATTACCCTCTTCTTGGAGCAAATATAAGAAGAGAGGTAAACATGATGACGACAAACTTACCATAGATGGGGTCATCAAACACATTCGGATCGAGGAGAACAATCGGCTAGAGAATGAAGAGGGTGCTAAGAATGAATCTAATGCCAACATTCTGGAGCACAATGCAAGAGCAATGAAACAGAAGGTCCAGAATGTCAAAGTTCACAACAATAAAGGTAAAACTTTTGTCTAGGGTCAAAAGAAAACCAAAGGAGTTTGTTGGCTTTGCGAAAAGGCTAGACATAAAGCCTTCTTCTGCAACAAAAGAAAGGGAAAAGCAAGTGGCCATGCAAACCTGGTGGAACATGACAACAGAGACAGAGTCAACGACGAGGAGATCATAATTGCAGTCGGCGTGGATGAGGTAAACCTTGTTGGTGGTGCTATAGAACGGGTGGTTGATAACGGAGCCACAAGACAAATTGCTACCAGTAGAGATCTATTTCTTGATTTCCAAGAGATAGATAGTGGAGATCAGGTTTTTCTTATGGTTTCACGAGGAACCCGTATTCTCAGGAAGGGAAAAGTGCCCCTTAAGTTAACTTCTGGAAAAAGACTGTAATTAAGTAACGTTCTCTATGTTCCACCTATACATATGAATCTGATTTCTGGAGCACTTCTAAACAAGGACAATCTTAAACTTGTTTTTTATTCTGATAAATTAGTGCTTACTAGGAATAGGAAATTCATCGAGAAGGGGTTTTGTTGTGCCAGATTGTTTGTACTCGATGTTATGTGTATAACCAATAAGAATGATTCTTCTTCTGTGTAATTGATTGATTCTTATGATATTTGGCTAGCTAGGCTAGGTCATACCTATTTTGATGCTTTAAAAATATTAAAAAGCATGAATATCATCCCTATATCAAATGGTGATAAATTTGAAAATTGTGAATATTTTGTAGAAGCTAAACATCATAAGAAACCGTTTAAAAGTACTGAAAGAGTCTTAGATAAACTAAACCTCATTCATAGTTACTTATGTGACTTCAAGAATCATGTAAGTAAAGGAGGTAAAAGATATTATATAACCTTCATTGATGATTATTCGAGGTTCACTAGAGTATATTTACTAAGTCATAAAGATGAGGCTGAAGAAATGTTCAAGAAATTTAAGAATGAAGTAGAAAATCAATTAGAAAGGAAAATCAAAAATATCAAGATCTGATAGAGGAGGTGAATATATGACTACTTCATTGTAGAAATTTTGTACAAAATATAGTGTAATTCATGAAGTAACACCACCTTATACTCCACAATCTAATGGTGTAGCTGAAAGAAAGAATATAACACTTAAAAATATAATGAATGCGATGCTAATTAGTTCCGGTTTACCGGATAATTTGTGGGGTAAATCTATTCTTTGTGCATGTCATATATTGAATAAAATACCACTTAATAAAACCCCTTATGAACTATGGAAGGGTTATCCTCCCAACTTAGGATACTTGAAAGTGTGGGGTGTTTAGCCCAAAACAAGGTGACATATAGGATATGCCCAAAACAGCACGGCAAATAGGTTTATGGTTGTTGAGAATTCTGTGATTATTGAGTCTAAAGATGCTGAACTCTTTGAGACTGTTTTTGTAGCACCCCGCTCCCGAGCCCTAGCATCGGGAACAGTGCACCCGCCGTAGCCTACTAAGAGGACTACAAAGCGTCGTTCAAATTTCTTTGCACGTCAAAACTGACGTAGAAATTTTTTTTTGCGGAAACGTTAATTAAAGAAATAAACATCTTAATTAAATTAAATCCATCAGAATAAAATCAAGTACAAGGGTTGACGAAACCCGCTAAGTCAAGTATGAAATACTAAAATCAAACAATAAACCTAGGTGGAGGTCTATCTGACTATCCCAAGAACAAGCTATCGGTCAACAAGATCCCTTCTCGAGCCCAGCTCACTCTTCTCAGCTCGCGTAATATGTCACATCCTCGATGAATAGATATACTCTTAATCCTGCTCACCTGTGGAGGGGTGGTGGGGGGGGTGAGTGATGGGAGTCACTCGTAGGTTACCCGTCTCTCCCGAAAAGGGACTGTCACATACTGAGTCGGGTAACACATAGAGCACATAAAGCATGGAGCAGATAAATAAAGCAATGAAGCATAAACAATTAAATAATAAGGCAAATAAAGCATAAATAAGGAAATAACACATACCCGACCCGATCCGTATCCCAAAACGTATCGATGAAACAACTTAATAACAAGACAAATAATCACAACAATAATAAATGCAATGCGCAAGTTCATGATGCATGCACTTCTATCTCCGTGTCACACGCAGTCATTTAATATCACACGCTATGCTCATTCTTTTCCATGTTATGCTATGCATGTCCCGGGTCCTATCGGATGAAGGTAACCATTATTACCAACACCCATCACACGCCTCGTCAGGCCACACGGCTCATAGGCCAAATGCAATGCTCGTGCCATGAATGCGTCACACTTGCACACTTCCATTTCCCCTATGTTGCATGCTCCGTTCTATGTTGCGTATTACCTATATTGCGTAGTTACCCTATGTTGCGTGGGGTTCATTACTAAATTTTATCTTCTACCGTTATTTTATCTTTCTAGACTTTATTTTAGGTTTCTACACTTTATTTTATTTTTCCTAGGCTTTCACACACTTTAAACTTTTATTAAAATATTGTTATCTTCTCCTACTATTTTTATTTCTTTAATTTAATTTATTAAATGTGTTTCTAAATTTCTCTTAGTGTTAAAACATTATTTGTTTAGTTAATTACAAATTTATATTTATGTATGTTGTTTATTTCACTTCGTTTTACTATTATTATATATATATTTTTTTTTTTCTTTTCCTTAACCTCGGCTCCAGCGTAACATATTTGTTTTTCTTTTTCTTTTTATTTACTGAACTTAAAATATACTTTTTTTGAATTATTTCTTATTTTATTATTATTATTATTGTTGTTGTTGTTACTATTATTATTATTATTATAATAATTTTCTGCCGCCTACTCACAGCACCCTCACGTATTTTTTTATTATTATTATTGTACCTATTTATTTCTTTTTCTTTTCATTCTATTTTATTTTGTTTACTGATTAAATTATACTATTTTATTTGTTTATTAATTTAATATCAGAAACTCAGGCCTACCTAATTTTTCCTTTTTTTTCTATATTCCTGGCCCTGCACAGCAGGGCTGCGCCGTTCCTTTTTTTTCTTTTATTTTATTTAAAATTCTGATTTCCTTTAAAAATTTATATCTTTTTCGTTTTAACTCCGATTTACCCCAAACCAATTCCATTGGACTCCTTTTAGCGCTCCTGACGTTTTGCCAGCAACCATGCCAGCGCGTGAACAGTGCGCGGCGCTCAGGGGCGCGCGTGGCCGCCGCGCGTGTGTTACACGTGCCGCCTTTGTGCGCGTTTTTCGACAACCCAAACCTATTCCAACCTATTTCCGTGCTATGTGATCTATATCTAAGGCCAAACACGCAATTCCCATACCAAAACATAAAGAATTTGGGGATAAACATATAAAGGGTAAACATGCGACGAAAATCAAATAATTCCCAAAACAGAATGCGAGGGAATCCAAAGCAATCCGACAGAGGGGAGGGTAACCTACCTCTTGAATACGACTTCACGGATCAAAAACAGAGTTGAATTTGATGTGGGTGTCCAATCCTCCTTCTTCCTTCTCTTTTTTTCTCTCTCTTCCTCTCCCTCTCTTCTTCTCCCTGCCGTTGCTTCCCTTCTCATTCACACTCTCTCTCTCTCTTTTTTTTTGTTGTTGTGCCGTTATAGATGGGTTGGGGGAGGATTCTAGGGAATTTAATTGGGAAGGGGCGGTTATGAGGGAGGGGAATTAGGGAAGTGGGGGTGTGGTTATGGTAATGGGTAGTTATTAGGATAAAATTATATTTTATTATTGTTATTTTTAACTTCTACCTTATTAATTAATTAATTAATTAATTTGACTTTTTTTTTCAAAGTGTCGGTTACAACAGTTTTTCCTATGAAACAACAAAATGATTTGGGTCATTCCATTTATGAAAAAGGTGAATCTGACAAAATTGTAGTTAATGAAAAAACGGATTCACTAAGAAGAAGTAAAAGGAAAAGGATTGAGAAGACGTTTGGTAATGACTTTACTAAAGTGTTTATTCCAGAAGAAGATCCAAAAATATATCAAAATGCTATAAAATCCATAGATGCAACATATTGGAAAGAGGCCATAAACAGTGAATTAGATTCAATCATGAGTAATGACACTGTGGAAGTGGTAGATTTACCTAGAGGTTGCAAGCCTATAAGTTGTAAATAGATGTTTAGAAAGAAATTAAAGGCAGATGGCATTATAGATGAATTTAAGGCATGATTAGTCGCTAAAGGATTTACTCAACAAGGAGTAGATTTCTTCGATACCTATGCAATTGTTGCTAGAATAACAGCTATTTGGGTGCTAGTCGTTTTAGCTTCTATTTACAAACTTGTAATACATCAAATGAATGTTAAAAAACGTTTTTAAAAGGAGATTTAGATGAAGAAATTTATATGAGACAACCTGAGGGTATGATTGTAAAAGGACAAGAACATAAAGTATGTAGATTAAAGAAATCGTTGTATGTTTTAAAATATGCTCCTAAGCAATGACATGAGAAATTTGATAATGCCATGTTACCAAATGGTTTTGCAGTAAATTAAAGTGATAGATGTGTTTATAGAAAATTTGAAAATCTTGACTGTGTGATTATTTGTTTGTATGTCGATGGATGACATGGTGATTTTTGGTACAAACTTTGATGTGGTTTAAAAGACTAAATCATTTTTGTCATCAGTTTTTGATAAGAAAGATATGGGTAAAGCTGATTTTATTCTTGGTCTTGAGTTAGTTGAGAGATGTGGGGATATATGCTTTGTCAAAGTCATTATGTTGAAAAAGTGTTAAGAAAGTTTAATCACTTTGATGTCAAAGCCGTTAGTACACCCTTTGATCCTAACGGAAGATTAGAAAACAATAAAGGTGATCGCATTTCACAATGTGAGTATACAAGAATAATTGGTCATGTATTGTATCTTATGAATTGCACTAGACCGGATATTGAATATGTTGTAAATAGTCTTGCTAGATGTACGCACGATCCAAGTAATGAACATTGATTTGCACTAAGAAGACTTTTGAAATATCTTAGAGGGACCATGGATCTTGGTTTGTTCTTTAGTGGTAATCTTTGTGTGTTAGAAGGATTTTGTGATGCTAACTGGGTAACAGATAATGATGAAGTTAATTCAACTAATGATTATATGTTCATTTTGGGTGGTAGTATTATTTCCTAGAAATCATCTAAGCAAACATGTAAAGCAAAGTCAATGTGGAATCTGAATTTATTACCTTAGAACATGCATGTGTAGAAGCTGAATGTTTAAGGAATTTACTAGTAGACATTCCTTTGTGGTCTAAACCTATGCCTTCTGTATCTATACACTGTGATTCACAGGCTGCGATTGCTCGAGCAAAGAAAAGAGTTTATAATGGAAAGAGCCGGCACATACAATTGAGACAAAATATTGTAGAGATTTGATGAATTCATGGGTGGTTAACTTGGGCCTATATGCAAGAAGTTAGTCCATGAAACATCGAGGGGGACGAGACTTGTTCCATTTGAAGTGGATTCTGTGGGACAGCAACCCAACCTACTATTAGCAGAGATCCTACGAATGGAGTTCAATGTGGTACTAACAAGTCACAGAAGAATCTTAATCAGCACTATCAATGTGTCCCTCCCTATGGTGTTTTTGAAGGTAATGCTCACTGTAAGTAAACGGAGGTGAGTTTTTTTAGAATCTCTTAATGGAATTCATAGCCTTGTTATATGCTGGTGTGAGTAGTGCACATTTGATGAATTTCACCTATGTACGCGTGGAGGTGGTGCCGCTTACTATGAGAGTTTGAAACAACTCACTAGAGCGCTTATGAAAACCTGATACTGGGTGCACAACCGATATCGCACCACACCCAAACTAGCCTGAATCTAGCCAATGACATGTCAATTGTAAGTTTATATAAACAATAGAGAGGTAACATTCAAGACGTCAATGTCATCTTTTTTCCATTTATATACTTCTTCTTTTGCTAAATCGCAATTTAAGAAGCGAGTCATTGTCCATTATGTGTCATTATCATCGTTTGATAGTGGAGAGATTGGTTTATTAACATTCGGAAATGTTTGTATTTTAGTTTGGATCATGGGGGGATTGTTGGAAAAGTACGTTTAAAATACTTTAAAATTTGCTTCAAACTTATATAAGAGCATGTAAGATGTTTCTTGGGAGATTAAAAGATGAATAGAACACTTTGAACTTATAAGAAATCACTTGGATCGATCCATGTGCTATTTGGATCGAACCAACTGAAATTTAAAATGAAGTTGAGTGTTGTGTTGGACATCAATTGGTCGACATCGATTGATCGATGTGACATAGATCGATATAGTATGGATGCAAAGTTGGACTACACTATTTAACATAGATCGATCACATGCATCGATCGATGTGATATCGATCGATATATGGATCGATCGTTAGGGTCAATGTGCAAAGTTGGAGTACACTGTCCAATATAGATGGATCACATGGATCGATCGATGTTAAATCGATCGATACATCGAACGATCTAAGTTGGCAAGATGCAAGGTTGGAGCTCTCTGTCCAACATCGATCGACCGATGTGCCAAAAGACATGACTTTTCACCTTAAGTTGTAACTTGTGATCCAAGAATCATCTCCCATCATACATGAACGTTATGCAACTCACATGGAGGTTAAATTTAATACTGAAATGAGTTCTGAAAAGGAGTTTTTACACAACCCAAGGCCTATAAATAGTAAGCCTTGCTATCTTAAATCATATACAATAACTTTTGCAAAGTTTGAAAAAGTTCACCATTGTTCTCTCCTCCTACCCTCTTCTTCTTCTTCCACTATCAAACACTTCTATTGTGCAAATTCATCTTCCTCTCGTAGAGCGAACGAAAGTAAGGAGCTGTTATATCCTAGGAGACTTGTGCCGTGTAGTTCAGCTCACTCGTGGTGGAGACATTTTAGCTTTAATGACACCAACTAACGTTGTGTCTTGGTTTTTCTACTATCTTTGTTCTTTTGTCTCGGATTTTCTATTATCTTTGTTCTTTTGTCCCGGCTTTTTTCCGATCTTTGTTCTTTTGTTTGCTATCCATGTTATGACCTTATTTCCCAACAGCTTATTCTTTTTTTTTTTTTTTTTACTTTCGTCTCAATTGTATTTACACGAGAAATGTGACACAGTTCAATCTATATTTGGTAGAATATCTTCGGTTAAGCTTTGGAAGAAAAAATGATGAAGCAATCCTATAGGCTTGTGGTTCTTGCTTACATTTACTTTTCTTTTGGCTAGCTAATATAGTGGTGGCCATGCTAATAGGCTTACATTACTAATATAACGGCTGTCATCATGATAATATCCAATTATGTATCACATAATTTATCTTATTATGTATCACATAATTTATCCTATAATGTATCACATTATCTATCACATTATTTATTTTATCCTGTACCATATCTAATGAGATATGTTGTCATATGTATTGAAATTTTATCTAGTGAGATATGTTGTCACATGTATTGAAATTTTAATTACTAATATAATGGCTGTCATGTTAGCATCTAACTATGTATCGTGTTATTTATCTTATTGTGTATCACATAATTTATCTTATACTGTATCACATTATTTATCATATTATTTATTCTATCAAATTATTCATCTTATTCTGTATCATATCTAATGAGATATGTAGTCATATGTATTGAAATTTTATTTAATGACATATGTTGTCATGCGCATAGAATTTTTACTAAACTAATATACAAGGCGTAATTTTATCAGATGAGATAGATAATATAATAAATAATATGATAGAAAATATGTCGATTTGAACTTTTGATTCAGCATCTCTTGTGGATTTCCCAATGTGCAGTAGACTTATGTAAATGTTGCACCAGAAAAATTGATAAAATCTTCCACAGATAAACAAAATCTAATATTTATTCCACCAGCTAAAAGATAAGAAACATATTAAGATATCTCATGAAAGTACACAAAGCCATAACTCAAAAGTGCATACACAGTGCACCAAAAAAAAAAGAAAAAAAAAAGAAAAAGGCAGAACAAGCTGATAAAATCTCCCAAGATAAACAACATACACTACTTAGCGTCTATCGCCAAGTACGTCAAGCAAACCAAATGATCAAAGGCACACAAATCCATTGAGAAACCAAAGGGTTCACTTAGAAGGAGGTGGTGCAAGATTGGGAATGGCTGGGATGGCAGTAGGAATGGCTGGAATAGCGGTAGGAATGGTGGGAAAAGTTGGCAAAGCATTGGCGGAGGGTAGTGGAGGGATTGTCGCCTGAGGAATGGTGGGCATGGTGGGTAATGGTGGAAGCTGTGTGGTTGGCAATGTGGGCTTTGGAAGAGATGGAATCGTAGGTAACGGTGGCAATGTGGCCGGTATTTTGGGCAATGCCGGCTGAGGAAGTGATGGTATAGTAGGTATTGCCGGCATTTGAGGGATTTGTAAAAGATCTCGTGCCGCGTCTATGCTATAGAATGAAAGGCTTATAATAAAGATGTTAACAACGAAGTGTTTCATGATTGAAGATGCAGCCATATTTGGGATTGTGAGTGAAGAAAGATCTAAGGTTGATCAATTTCTTTGCATGCAATTGAGCTGATGAAGAATGTTGTATCTACAATTCCTTTTTTTATAGGGAGAAACAAAGGAGAAATACTGCTAAGTTTAGGTTTTGTGGATTTCAGCGTTGTTGGCCATGTTCAGAGAAAGTCCAAGTTAGTTGGTTTGTCTCGACTAGATTCAAATCTTACGTTGATATATTAGGATATTCTTTTCTGGTAATAAGATAGGTTAGCTACTATTGAGGGAAAAAAAAGATAGGTAGATCAACGACGCCGACAACAATGCTCATTAAATTAAAGGTTCTTGTATGTGACATAGTATAGGGGTGGATGTATGCAGCTATATATATGTATTAGAAACACACAAATGTAGTTTTCGGATGACATATAATGAAAATTGCGTCAAGCTGTGTCGATCAACTACTATTCACAATATAAGAAGCGCAACCAATTTAGTGATTCATTTTGCTTTATTTCATCATATTCTAAAGTTAAATAAAGTGTATCCGTATCAACGACATCAAAGAATTACGCTGGTACAAACGTCCTAGGAAATCTTCTGAAACGTTTTCCTTTCACAAAATGTAAACAATTATTTGTTATTTTATTTGTTGACACTTATGTGAATCTGTATATGTATTTTATATATCTTAACTTTTTTTCTAATAGTATTTATTTAAATTCAAATAATTTGATAACTAAAACATTTTGTATAATATTTCTTAGAGAATTCGAATGGATGAGTTACCTGATGGAAAGTAGATCAAGATAGGCTCAAATTAAAGATATGATTAGATAGTGATAAAATCATACCAGATCACATTTGTCATCACGTATCTTTGTATTAATGAAGTTGCCTTAGATAGAATAGTATAGAGGCTAAAAAGTAAGACATGTTGTAATACTATTATCCTCAATGGACACTGCAAGTTTTCATTCCAAATATCTAACGTGGTATCAGAGTGGGACTTCTGATCCATAGCGTATAGGACAGATAGATTAGTTTTGTTGGAAACAATCAATCCTGTACCAAGACGCAATCGTACGACGTGTGCATATGAAACAATAAAATAAATCAAACCCGGGGCGAGTCGAGGACTCTGTCCTTAAGACGTATTGCTCCGGTATACTGTGCCCAACCGGTATGAGCAATCGTCTCCCAGGATACAACGGGTACCTGTTCAGTTGAGCGGCACTGCTGAACTTGAACTCCTTCGAACTCTAGAGTGTCCTGACTTCTCCCGGACGATATGCAAGACTCACGTGCAGATGAATGCAAAATGCTTTGAGAGTGCTAAGAGCTTAAGGTGTGTAAATGATTGCACCCTTAGCACTCTTTATATAGGGGAGTCGGTTGAAGAACAAGGAACCGTGATCGTTGGATCAAAACCGAAGTTCGATTTAGGCCGTTGGATTAAAACCTCCTATCTAGATTAGGAAGGTTTAATCTCAGCCTTTGGATCGAAGATAGATTAGCAGGTTTAAACCTGGATCGTTAGATGGAAACCATATTCGGTTAAGCAGTTAAGACAGTTTAAATCTCGGCCGTTAGATCAAAGCTATCTTCCCTGCCACCGTTAGATCACAACAGATTGATCTTATTTTAAACCGGAGGATAGTGTTAGTTTCACGTTTGAAACTTAACAGCTTAAACAGATCGATTCTGCCCGCTGTCAGACTTCGATCGATCACATCGATCGATCGAAGTGACATCGATCGATCGATGTGATCGATCGATGTCTGATAGAGCACTTCAATCGATCACTTTGATCGATCTAAGTGACATCGATCGATCGAAGTGATCGATCGATGTCCTCTGATCGTCTTTGATCGATCTATCCATCGATCTAAGCTTCCTGATCCACTTCGATCGATGACATCGATCGATCGAAGTGACATCGATCGATCGATGTCATCGATCGATGTCCGTCAGAAGCTTCTATGCCACGTGGACCCCTCCAACGTGGCATTCCTCCATATAGGTGACACGTCACCCATCCACAACGTTTCCATCTACTTTGAGCATTAATTTCACATTCACACAATACATAACTGAGTGAGTTCACATCCTAACATTAACTCGTTAAGGATTCATTAAGCTCATAGTACGTTGCACATCCAAGTTTTGCAACTTTCATTAACGGGCCAAAGCCCAAATCTTCGATCTCCAACGATGGGCCAAAGCCCAAGCCTTAAATTCTCCAACAATCCCCCACATGAATGTAAATTAATGCAGACGCAAATGCAGACTCTGAGGAGAAGTCAGACAAGAAAATATTGCATCAGAAGAGGTAGCTTCTGGCTTTGAACCTTTCTTAGTGATGTACCATCGGATCCACTCGGCTAAGTAGTGACTTGATGTCTTGAACTAGTCAGCCTTTGTTGTGAACCAAGACAATGATACTCACACAATATTTCCTTTAACACCCTTTTGGTTCTCATGGTTGTGTTCGTTTTGGCCATGAACAACCTGGTTTCAGAAAGTGTTTTAGAGAAATCTTGCCACCTAGACTTTCTCATAGAAGCGGCCCCACTTCACACTTACATAGGTGATTCCTATCAAGAGTATTCTGCCATACTCCACTTGACGCATCAAGATATAGGACATCATTAAAAGCCTTAGCTTACCCTAAAACCTCTGCAGACAGCACTTCTACCAGACGGAATGAGTAAGTGCTAACTGAATCTTCATAACTTAGTTGTCCCATTGAACCAAGATTCTGGGATCTACAGTCAACAAGGTTGGGTTACCATTACAAAGACTCATGCATTATGGGCTTCAGTCCCATTCCGTTTGTCAATCTTGACATCTGATCTCTAGGCAAGCCTTTTGTAAGCGGATCCGCAAGATTCTCCATTGATTTCACATAATCAATGGAAATCACGCCATTAGAGATCAACTGTTTAATGGTATTATGTCTTCGACGTATGTGTCGTGACTTACCATTATAGATGCTGCTTTGAGCACGTCCTATAGCTGACTGACTATCACAGTGTATGCTAATAGGAGCGATCGGCTTAGGCCAGCACGGAATATCTTCCAAGAAATTCCGAAGGCACTCAGCCTCTTCCCCAGCTTTGTCCAACGCTATGAACTCAGCTTCCATAGTGGACCTAGCTATGCATGTTTGTTTCGTGGATTTCCACGACACAGCAGCACCACCAACAGTGAACACGTATCCACTGGTGGACTTCGAGTCCTTACTGTCTGATATCCAGTTTGCATCACAGTATCCTTCCAACACCGCTGGATATCTCGTGTAATGTAATCCAAGACTCATTGTATATTTCAGATACCTCATCACTCTGTTAAGAGCTTTCCAATGATCATCACTTGGATTACTCGTAAATCTGCTCAACTTGTTTACCGAACAAGCTAAGTCTGGTCTTGTACAATTCGTTATGTACATCAGACTCCCGATTACCTGAGAATATTTTAGCTGGGCAACAGGTTCGCCTCGATTCTTTCTTAAGTGTATACTTAAGTCGAGCGGGGTCTTTACCGGTCTCACATCATCCATATTGAACCGTTTTAGGACAGATTCAATATAGTGTGTTTGTGACAACACGAGTCCCTCAGTCATCCTAGAAATCTTTATTCCTAGAATAACATTGGCAACTCCCATATCCTTCATATCGAAGTTTCTCGTCAACATCTTCTTTGTGTTCAAGATTATGTCCCGAGTACTTCCCATGATTAGCATGTCATCTACATAGAGACACACTATCACATATGCATTCTGTGTGCTCTTTATATAGACACACTTGTCACACTCATTGATCTTGAAACCATTAGCTAACATGGCTTGATCAAATTTCAAGTGCCACTGCTTAGGCGCTTGCTTAAGCCCGTACAAGGACTTAACGAGTCTACAAACCTTAGACTCTTGTCCTGGAACCACAAACCCTTCGGGTTGTTCCATATAGATTTCTTCATCCAACTCACCATTCAGAAACGCAGTCTTTACATCCATCTGATGGATTTCCAGATCATAGACTGCAGCAATGGCTACTAGCATCCTTATTGAAGTGATCCTAGTCACTGGTGAGTAGGTGTCAAAGAAGTCAAAGCCTTCCTTTTGTCGATAGCCTTTAGCTACTAACCTGGCTTTATACTTTTCAATAGTCCCATCCTCTTTCAGTTTTTTCTTGAAAACCCACTTACAACCAAGTGGTTTACTTCCAGGTGGAAGGTCAACCAACTCCCAAGTATGGTTTTGAAGAATTGAGTCTATCTCACTGTCAACTGCTTCTTTCCAAAATGGAGCTTCTGGAGTTGACATGGCCTCGGAAAAGTTCCTTGGCTCATTTTCTACCATATAGGTTAGAAAATCTGGTCCAAACGAAGTTGGCATTTTGGCACGCTTGCTTTGACGAAGTTCCTCATCTCCTTGAGGAGTCGCCTCACGCAATCGCTTACCATATCTTGTTTCTTCTTGAATTTTGTCTTTCCTTGGAAAGACATCTTCAAAGAACACTGCATTCCTTGACTCCATGACAACGTTTTCATGTATGTCAGGAATATCCGACTTGTGCACCAAGAAACGATATGCACTACTGTTCGTTGCATAACCAATGAATATGCAATCAATTGTTTTAGGCCCAATTTTAACTAGTCTTGGTTTAGGTACAGCAACCTTCGCCAGACACCCCCACACTTTCAAGTATTTGTAACTAGGCTTATAGCCCTTCCACAATTCATATGGGGTCTTATCCGTCTTCTTGGACGGAATTCTATTTAAAATGACGTTGGCTGAGAGGATTGCTTCCCCCCACAAGTTCTGAGGTAAACCCGAACTTATCAACATAGCATTCATCATCTCTTTAAGAGTACGGTTCTTGCGTTCAGCAATACCATTCGATTGAGGTGAATATGGCACAGTCGTTTGATGAATAATGCCATGTTCTGAACAGAATTCATTAAACGGTGTATCATATTCGCCACCTCTATCACTTCGAATTGTTTTAATTCGTTTGCTAAGTTGATTCTCAACTTCATTTTTATAATCCTTGAAAGCATCAAGGGCCTCGTCTTTGCTACTTAGCAAATATACATAACAGTATCGTGTGCAATCGTCGATAAAAGTTACGAAATACTTTTTACCACCTCTTGTTTGCACAAACTTTAAGTCACACAAATCTGTGTGAATTAAATCCAACGATTCAGTGTTTCGTTCTATTGAAGGAAATGGTGCCTTTGCCATCTTCGCTTCAACACATATTTGACATTTTCCTTTGTTATTAAAGTCCAGTTTGGGCAATAAGTCAAGATTACTCATACGTTGTATTGACTTGTAATTAACATGTCCCAAACGAAAATGCCATAAACAAGAAGATTCAAGCATGTAAGCAGAAGAGGAAGCAATTTTATTAGCCTCTGCGGGCAAATCTCTTTTGGGTACAATAGTGATGACATTCAATTTAAACATCCTATTTGACAAGTACCCTTTCCCCAAATACATGCCATTTTTCGAAAGAATAACTTTATTGGATTCTAACACTAGTCTAAAACCATGCATGACTAGAAGAGATCCAGATACTAAATTCTTCCGAATATCAGGGACGTGTAGCACATTCTGCAGAGTCAGATGCTTCCCTGATGTGAGCTTCAGAACAACTTTGCCCTCGCCTTCAATCTTCGAGGAGGCCGAGTTTCCCATAAAAAGTTGTTCATTGTTCCCGGGCTGATACTCCGTGAACATCTCTCTGCTGGAGCAAACATGTCTAGTGGCGCCAGTATCAAGCCACCACTCGCGTATGTTCCCCACAGCATTACACTCTGAGACCACCGCACAGAGATTCAGGTCATCCATTGCGTCGACCAGATTTGCTTTCGCTTTATTCTGATTTTGATTCTTTTTGGGCTTTCTGCACTCACTGCTTCGATGCCCTGGTTTACCACAGTTATAACACTTACCTGTGAACTTCTTTGCAATTTCCTTGCCCTTGGAGTTCACACTCAAAGTGTTATGCTTCTTCTTGTTCTTTGCCTCAGCAACATGAGCTTTGGCTTGACCAGAAGACATGGATGGCTTTCTTTCGGAGCGACGGTTGTCCTCCTCAATCCGAAGACGGACTATCAAATCCTCCATCTTCATCTCCTTTCGCTTGTGTTTGAGATAGCTCTTGAATTCCCTCCACGAAGGAGGCAGCTTCTCAATCACAGCCGCAACTAGGAAAGATTCACTGAGCGTCATGCCCTCCTCTTCCATTTCAGAAACCAACATCTGTATTTCTTCCACCTGCGAAATTACAGTTTTGGAATCTAACATTTTATAGTCAAGAAATTTCCCAACTATCAACTTTTTAGTACCCGCATCTTCTGTGCGGTACTTTTTGTCCAAAGCCAACCATAATGCTTTTGCAGTTTTAAAAGTACAAAATATGCCATAGAGAGAATTATCTAGGCATCCAAGAATCAAATTTAAACAACAGAAATTTGTGTATGCCCAGGCCTCAGCACCCAAGGCATTCTGCATATTCTGCTGTTGATCCTCCACAGGCTCAACCACAGGTGGATCCTCGCTGAGCATTCTGGCCAACCCCAACGCAGTGAGGTAGAACAACATCTTTTGCTGCCACCTCTTGAAGAAGCTTCCAGCAAATTTCTCCGGCTTCTCCACCTGAGCAGCAGTGGCAGCCGGATTCATTTGAGGCCCTCCAGTAGGTGCCAACGGAACCGCATTAATTTGTGGTCCGGCAGCAACATTGTTTGCCTCTTCTGGTGCGGACACGAAGTGAGCACCATTGAAGCCGTGAACAGAGTTTGAGCTCTCGTTCTCCATTCCTGTTCAGTTTGATCAAAACGTAGAGATCAGAACTATCACAGGTTTAAGAATGAGTAGAAAGAGACTGCAAAACAGTACGAAACTGCCTTTGCGTAAATAAACAAAAAGGTACAGAATATAATTGAATTGAAATACGTCTTAAGATTGTTGGAAACAATCAATCCTGTACCAAGACGCAATCGTACGACGTGTGCATATGAAACAATAAAATAAATCAAACCCGGGGCGAGTCGAGGACTCTGTCCTTAAGACGTATTGCTCCGGTATACTGTGCCCAACCGGTATGAGCAATCGTCTCCCAGGATACAACGGGTACCTGTTCAGTTGAGCGGCACTGCTGAACTTGAACTCCTTCGAACTCTAGAGTGTCCTGACTTCTCCCGGACGATATGCAAGACTCACGTGCAGATGAATGCAAAATGCTTTGAGAGTGCTAAGAGCTTAAGGTGTGTAAATGATTGCACCCTTAGCACTCTTTATATAGGGGAGTCGGTTGAAGAACAAGGAACCGTGATCGTTGGATCAAAACCGAAGTTCGATTTAGGCCGTTGGATTAAAACCTCCTATCTAGATTAGGAAGGTTTAATCTCAGCCTTTGGATCGAAGATAGATTAGCAGGTTTAAACCTGGATCGTTAGATGGAAACCATATTCGGTTAAGCAGTTAAGACAGTTTAAATCTCGGCCGTTAGATCAAAGCTATCTTCCCTGCCACCGTTAGATCACAACAGATTGATCTTATTTTAAACCGGAGGATAGTGTTAGTTTCACGTTTGAAACTTAACAGCTTAAACAGATCGATTCTGCCCGCTGTCAGACTTCGATCGATCACATCGATCGATCGAAGTGACATCGATCGATCGATGTGATCGATCGATGTCTGACAGAGCACTTCAATCGATCACTTTGATCGATCTAAGTGACATCGATCGATCGAAGTGATCGATCGATGTCCTCTGATCGTCTTTGATCGATCTATCCATCGATCTAAGCTTCCTGATCCACTTCGATCGATGACATCGATCGATTGAAGTGACATCGATCGATCGATGTCATCGATCGATGTCCGTCAGAAGCTTCTATGCCACGTGGACCCCTCCAACGTGGCATTCCTCCATATAGGTGACACGTCACCCATCCACAACGTTTCCATCTACTTTGAGCATTAATTTCACATTCACACAATACATAACTGAGTGAGTTCACATCCTAACATTAACTCGTTAAGGATTCATTAAGCTCATAGTACGTTGCACAACCAAGTTTTGCAACTTTCATTAACGGGCCAAAGCCCAAATCTTCGATCTCCAACGATGGGCCAAAGCCCAAGCCTTAAATTCTCCAACAAGTTTTTCCACTAATTTTTGATATTGTTCCTTGTCTACTAAAGACGCTTCATTTGTGATTCTAAGTTTTAGGTTTGTTGTCATCGGAATACTGCTTGGCTTGCAGTCGAGCATTTCTACCTCTGTTAGTAGATCAAGTATGTACTTATTCTGTGTTATAAAGAATCCTTTGCTCGATAACTTCAGAGCTCCTAGGTCCTTCATCTCGAATTCAGCAAACAACCTTTTCTGGAATTCTGAAATCTTTGCTTGATCACTTCCGGTAATAATCATATCATCCACATAGATGATGAGACATGTAACCAGCTTCCCTCTTCTTTTGAAGAACAACGTATGATCCGCAGTGCTCTGTTTGTATCCATTCACTTTCTTGACTAATGTAAACCTCCCGAACCATGCACGCGGAGATTGTTTCAGTCCATAGAGAGCCCTCTTTAGTCGGCAGACTTCGTTTTCCTGAAACTCGCTTGAGAAACCAAGAGGAGCTTTCATATAAACTACTTCTTTCAACTCACCATGTAAGAAAGTATTTTTTTTTATATCAAACCGGTTCAGTGGAAACTCTTGATTTGCAGCTATAAAGAACAAAACTCGGATGGCATCAATTTTTGCGTCTGGTGAAAATGTTTCTGAGTAATTAGTTTCGTATGTCTCAGTGTATCCTTTCGCCACCACTCGGGCTTTATATTGTTCGATTGTACCATCTGCTTTATATTTCACTGTGAACACCCACCGAAACCCTACTGGTTTCTTGCCCTGAGGTGAGTCACATTTTCTCACGTCATTCTTCTTTAGAGCCTCCATCTGTATATTACAATGAGGTATATTACTGGCTATTTTGGCAGTATTCGGTATGTAGTCTTGACACAAAGTAGTAAATAGACTCCTGGCTGCCTCCTCTTGAGCTAGATTTACTGGATTCCATGACAACCGAGTAGTTCGCTCGGGTGAGTATCTTCTTAGTGGTCTTCCCCTATTTTCCCTGGGTGGAAGTTTTTGTACCTGTGACTCAGACAAGGCATTGGAGATAACATCTTCAATAACCACATCGTCAATATGTACGTTACTTACCACTTGAGGAGCACTCATCGAAGAAGATTTATGTGATATTTCTGACACGTCAGTCTTTCCTACGTTGTCTGGGGTTTGTTCGGTAGTGTCATCTACTTGACCCTATTGGACAGTGTCTAGCAACCTGTAGTTGTGTAACTAGTCGAGTGACACCAATATTCGAATCCTTCGCTCATACAATGGCGGTGAATATGTCTCACAATTTCCAATAGTTCCTACGATAACATGGCATAGTTCATCAAACCACCTGTCTAAATACTCCCCAACAAAATGAAGTCGTAGAATGAAAAAATGACTTCTTCTTGAAATGACCCGGGCAATGCTTCTTAAGTCTTAGGCCCCTACTTTTTCCTGGCCTAGAGCCATCACTACATTCGTATATCTTCTTAGTCGTCTGCCCACAAAAATTCTTCACCAACACACACCGTTACAAACACTCTCTTCCCAAGTCAGCATTCCCTCAATATTAACTCCCCCCCTCGGGTGTTTTGGTGGTTCGTTTACATACACACTCCTAAGGGTGAACGCACCAAGTTTGACCCTTGTGCCAAAGAGTGCGTCTTTGTCAGTTATGCCACTCTTAAAAAAGGGTATAGGTGTTATAACCCTCAGACTCATCGCATTCATGTCATTATAGACTGTACTTTCTTGGAGACTGAGTATTTTTATGGTTCCCAGTCTTTGGTACAGGCAGAGACTCCATAACAGGGTGTGTCACTCGACTGGTTACACAACTACAGGTTGCTAGAGACTTTCCAACAAGGTGAAGTAAATGGTGCCACCAAGCAAAGTCCAGACAACGTTGGAAGGACTGACGTGTCACAAACACCCCATGAATCTTCTTCGATGAGTGCTCCTCAAGAGGTAAGTAACGTACATATTTATGACATAGTCATTGAAGATTTTATCTCTAATGCCCCATTCAAGTCACAGGTACGGAGACTTCCACCTAGGGAAAACATGGGAAGACCACCAAGAAGATACTCACCTGAGCAAACTGCTCAGTTGTCAAGGTATCCGGTAAATCCATCTCAAGGAGAGGCGGCCAGGAGTCTACTTACTACTTTGTGCCAGGACTTCGTACCGAAGACTGCCGAAATAGCCAGAAAGATACCTTATTGGCATAATGCAATGAATATATAGATGAATGCTCGAAAGAAGAATGAGACGCGGGAAAAACGCAACTTACCAAAGGGCAAGAAACCTGTAGGGTGTCGGCTGGCGTTCACAGTCAACTATAAAGAAGATGGTACAACTGAACGGTAAAAAGCCCGATTGGTGGCAAAAGGGTACGCTCAGACATGCAGAATTGATTACTGAGAAACGTTTTCACCAGTCGCGAAAATTGATACAATCAGGGTTTTGTTCTCTATAGCTGCAAATCAAGAGTGACCACTAAACCAATTTGATATAAAAAATGCTTTCTTACATGGTGATTTAAAAGGAGAAGTTTATATAGAAGCTCCTCCAGGTTTCTCAAGCGAGTTTTAGGAAAATAAAGTCTACCGTATAAAGAGGGCTCTCTATGGACTGTAGCAGTCTCCGCGTGCATGGTCAGGAGGTTTACATCAGTCATGAATGAGAATGGATTCAAACAGAGTAATGTAGATCATACGTTGTCTTCAAAAGAAGATGGAAGATGGTTACATGTCTCATCATCTATGTGGATGATATGATTATTACTGGAAGTATTTCCTCGGGATAGAAGTTCTCCGGAAAAGTTTGTTTACTGAATTTGAGATGAAGGACCTAGGAGCTCTGAAGTATTTCCTCGGAATAGAAGTTCTCCGGTCGAGCAAAGGAATCTTTATATTATAGAGAAAGTACATACTTGATCTACTAACAGAGGTAGGAACGCTCGACTACAAGCCAAGTAGTATTCTAATGACAACAAACCTGAAACTTAGATACACTGATGAAGCGCCTTTAGTAGTCAAGGAACAAGATCAAAATTAGTTGGAAAATGGATCTACCTGTCCCATACGTGATCATACATTCCTTATGCAGTTGGAGTTGTGGGGCAGTTCATGCATAAGCCACAAGAAGAGCATTGAAAGGGAGTGATGCATATTAGGTATCTCAAACGGACTCTAGGACATGGGATATTCTTTAGGAAATATAGACATATAATATATAAGTCTACACTGATGCGGACTGGGCAGGCAATCCAACTGATAGGAGGTCTATGTCCGCGTACTTTGCACTAATCAGAGTTAATCTTGTCATTTGGAGGAGCAAGAAGCAGAAAGTAGTCGCATTATCAAGTGCTGAAGCTGAATTTAGGGGTATTGCCAAAGGAATCATGGAGGCCTTATGGTTGAGGAAGTTATTGCAACAGATGGGTTCTCCACAGAAGTGTCCAGCGCAACTAAAGTGCGATAACAAGGCGGCGATAAGTATCTCTGAAAATCATATACAACATGATTGAACTAAGCATGTTGAGATAGACCGGTGCTTTATCAAAGAAAAACTTGAGGATGGTGTTGTTGAAATTCTTTTCGTGCCCACATAAGATCAATTGGCTGATATTCTTATCAAAACAGTAGCGGAAATATGTTTAAACTAATACTTGGCAAGTTGAACATTGGAGAATGAGATGCTTAACTTGAGGGGGAGTGATGGAAAGTAGATCAAGATAGGCTCACATTAAAGATATGATTAGATAGTGATAAAATCATATCGTATCACATTTTATCATAACATATCTTTGTATTAATCATGTTGCCTTAGATAAAATAATATATAGGCTATAAGTAAGACTTGTAATATGATTATATTCAATAGAAAGTACAAGTATTTCATTCAAAATATCTAACATTACCATGTGTTAATGAGATTTGGTGGCCAAAGTCTCGTGACCCAATGTTTTCACTGTCAAGTGACGTATTCACTTATTATTCTATTACAGAGAAATAGTACGTGAAGATGGCCCTTATTGCCAATTGCAGGATCGCATATTTTAAATTTATGGACAAAAGAATTTCGCTTAACCATTAAAACTATATTGTAGTTATGATTTAAATTATAATAACTAAAACATGTTTGGATTCATTTATATTACATTTTTTGGACTCAATTCATTTAATACAATAAGCTATCAATAAATATATTATAAAATAATCATACCATATTCCTATTAATCAACTGTGCCAATCTCTTTAATTTTGAGAATGTCAAGTTTTTCAAATAAGTGTTACTCGTCCACATCCTATTTATGTCAATCCCGACATGTTTGTCCAGAGTTCACAAATGGTAAAGCAAAATAGTTGAAGTATTAAATTGTCCTAATTAATGGGGATGTCTTAATGCGGACAATTTTATCAAATTTCAAGCTATTCAAAGAAACAAAGAAACAATCGCGCGACCAGAAGTAGAAAAACAGAAAAAATTGAGAGGAATAAGGAAAATCTGGTAACTGCTCATTCAACTTTTAAGTCTGCAGCAGTTAGTTTTAACCAACGAAATAGAGAGGCAAAAAAAATCAAAAGCACTTTACAAGTTTGCCCTTGGTTTTATATCATTTCACTCTATTAACTCAGTGGTACAATAGTCATTTCAATATGTTTAAACTGCTCCCGCCTGATCCTCCTTCTTCTACATCAGATTGTAGCTCCAATCCAGCTTCTTGATCTTTGTTTTTTCAATCCAACGTGTCCATAATATCCCTCGACACTCAATTCCAGCTATGATCCAACGGTCCTCTACTTCTCTATGTTACTTTAATCGGATTATGCTACTTTGGGAGTTGAATTGCTTGCTTTCATTGCTGTGCTCCTTCCACTGCCTCAAGACGCTGTTCATCAGCTGCAACCCTGCATCCTTCAACACTCTTTCTCCATCCTGACCGTGCAAACACATTGTAGACTCCTAAAGCTGCAATCATGATGCTTAACCTCCTCGAATCCAAAGGTTTTGTGAAAACATCTGCCAATTAAAGTTCTGATTGGCACAGGAATAATCACTCCTTCAAATTTTTCTCTCACAATATGGCAATCTATCTCGATGTACTTGGTCCTCTTATGAAAGACAGGAATTTCTACGATGTAAATTGCACTTCTGTTATCAAAAAATTACTCCACGAGTTTTGGATGCAATACTTACAAATCCTTTAGTAAATAGAGAATCCATTGAACCTCACAAGTTGAGAGGCAAGAGCTCTATATTCAGCTTCAGATAAAGACTTCGAGACTGTGGTCTGTTTTTTGGCCTTCCAAGATACCAAGGCATGTCATAGGAACATACAATAGCCTGTTACTGATCTTCTACTCTCTATACAGCCCCAGTCTGAGTCTGAAAATGCTATTAATTTGAGTAGTCCTTTGCTAGGAAAGAGAAGTCCTTGTCCAAGAGACCCTTTGAGGTACTTTAATAGCCTTTGAGCAGCCTTCCAATGCATCTCTGTAGGTGTATCCAAGAACTGATTTAGTTGATGTACAGTGTAACTAATATCTGGTCTTGTGATCGTTAGATACAACAGTTTTCCAATTAATCTCCTATAGTTGGACACATCTTCATAGGTTGGTGAACCATTGTGTGACAATTTCAATTTTTTTCCCATTGGGATGTTAATAGGTGTGGAGGCCAGGTTGTAGGATCTGCAAGGCACCACTAGAAGGGGGGGTTGAATAGATGGTGCGGAAAGTGTTCTTTTTAAAATTTCTTTAAACTTGAACAATTCAAGTTCTGAAAACAGATTCTGTTTTCAGGACCTGTATTAAAACGTTTTTAAAACCATGTTAGAGGTCTCCAAAAATTATAAAATTTTGAGAGGACTTATCTTCAGATGTTATGAGGGTCCCCTAAAAATTTCAAATAAAAACTCAACCTTTAACCCCTTCAAAAACCGTTGGTACTCAGATTGTGCAAATCTGACAGAAACGGTAGATGGTTTTGAAAAATTAATTCCTATTTGTGTGAATGTCCAAATGCTCTGAAAATTTGACTAATAACTCCTTATATATTATATTTAAATGTGTTGAAACAGTTTTGGAAAATTCTTTTGGGAAGTAGGTCAAATAAAATCAAAGTCTCAACCTTTGCAAGTATGAAAATCAGACTGCACTAGTCTCAGAACTTTTGATGTTTAGTTGACTTATACTTGTCCAAAAGGGTTGAAACTTGTGCCAAATTAACCCTAGAACGTGTAAGTATGTTTCTGGAAATTTGCGTAATTTTTGAAAACCGTTTACTATTTTTACGGATGCGAACAAGAAGGATAAACAGTGCAGTAACTGAAACGTAAATGCAGAAAGTAAATGGCACCAAGAATTTTATACTGGTTCGGTTATAAACAACCTACTCCAGTCTTCAAGGAACACCTTCCTTGGTTCACACTAATCACACACACGTAGTACACCTTACCGCAGGGTTGATAGAGTTACACCTAACTCTAACCTTTTACAAACCTTGTATTGTAAGTACAATTCGCACGAACACCACCACCTTGCTAGAATGAAGATTGATCACACCTTGATCAATCTTTTACAAAGATGTATGAATGGTGGTTTATCTCAAGCCTATTCAAGATTGAAAGAATATGAATACAATAGGCTTTTACAAGAAAAGAGAAAGAAAGAGAATGTAGAAGAAGAAGGCTAGAACACTTTTGATCTTTCAATATGCAACACTTGTTCTTGTTCTTGTTTTGCTCTTCTTCTCTCCATTTTAATGTGCAGGCCGTCCCCTTGGTGTAGCCTCCCCCTCTTGAAAATTATCTTTTAAGTCCTTGAGAGAGTGTAAGACATCATTGTGACAAGCCTTGCTTACTTGGCATCTTCCTATTGGATCATCATTTAGTCTTCGCTTACTTGGCACCTCTTTATTGGCTCAATGTCGTCATCAAGATGACATGGAAAAAAAATCTGAGATATTCACTTTAACATGTGCCAAAAATCAATCACAAAATCATACCATACATCAAGAATTATATCATCAATTGCAAGACCAAAAATTCTTCCATTTCTATGCCAAAAAATCGGCCATAATAGATGTTACCATGCTGAATTTTCAGCATGTGACACATGGTTGAATAGTTCAAATCATTACCATTTTTCTTTGATTTTTCTCATTAAAATGAATCACCAATTAATGGTAAATATTCCTATCACATGAGAAATGAATTTGGACACACAATAGCCATCACATTCGGCCACACCATAACTTCACACATGCTGAAAAATTTCAGCATGTGTGATATGTAGAATATCACACTTTATTTCCTTACATAATATTCAAATCATTTCCATAACATCTTCAATTAATCCTCATAATTCAAGACACACAATATATGTATTTTAAACTGAAAATTTCGGCCAGCTATAGTCTCATTATGCTGAAATTTTCAGCATGTTACATAAGTGAGACATATTTGAATTCTTACCTTTTGTAGCTTTTCTCTTTAACTCACCAACAATGTATGATTGACCCTTGACCAATAAATATGCCAACAAAGCTCCACATGTGCTCCAAATCAGCTGTATGTGACGTTATATGATGTGTATACATGTGCTGAAATTCATTTTTGCTAACTTTGTAAAATAGTGCATATTTAATAATACACACATGTAATATTCCAATCAGCCCTTAATTTAATTTTCTAGAACACTTTAAGATGTATATCATATGTAAAAAGTGTCTAGATACGTGTCACATGATGTGCCAAAAATGTTCCATGTGTTATGTGCGTAGAAAACCGAATTTTCGATATTTATCGATTACCCGATTTTTCCCTAATTTAAATTCCAACTTTTGCACATGTTATATATATTATGTTATACATAATATATATAATATATACTTTAAATCTCAGCACTTGGCTGGTCTAAAGTGGTACCATTAACATGTGACAAAATTAAACTTGGAATCTTCACATTTTGGCCTTAATGTGGGGTGATTTGTGTGTGCCAACATGGAAAGTATTTTTGGCTGAAAATATCATGTATGACACGAAATTTACATCAATTTTTGATGTATATGGGCTGGCCATTTATTTATGGCAAGTACATGACACGTTGGCGAAGTTTCGGTATTCGCCCGATACGACAAATTTCGGTTTAGAACCTTTTATCGTGTCGTATTTGATTTGTCATCACCATATTTTATATCATATGATATAAGACCTGAATATACTCATAAATATGAGTTAAGTATAGTGGTGTGACGTTAACGTACGTACGTAAAATATATAACGTGTCGGTAGTACGTTGGAATACATGTGTATGTGCCTTTATTTAAAAAAAAAATCTGAAAATATGTATAATATATGTGTATGGGGCGTGTATAATAAAGATGGGGAGGAGGAGAAAACTTTTCTTCCTTAGCCTTGTTGCCTTTGTGCCTTTTCCAAATGAAGCTTCCTTTAATGAACTACTTAGTTTATTAAACTAAGTACTTCACTTAATGAACTAATTTAGTTCATTAATGGTGGCACCTGAAAATAGTATAAACACAACAAATGTTTGCCATATGATGTAAGCTTTAATGCTTCATGGCTCGTTAGTACGGCAACATAATATATAAGCTAAATAAGGCAAGTAATGGCAAGTTATCATGCATACATGTACACATTTATGTATGTATACGTTTATACACATATATATGCATTCAAGTTACTTATTTTGAAATCACTCAAACCCCCTTATCTCTACACAGGTGTCCAGTGTCCTCTAACAATTCTAGAGTATATTTTCTTTGACACACCATGAACTCCTCCTGAGACCTGGCCACCTCTAAGCCTAGGAAATATCTGAGCTCCCTAAAACCTTAATTTTAAAAGCACAATAAGGACCATGCTTAAGAGACTGAATAGTATGTAAGGAGTCACTAGCAACAATAATGTCATCGACATAGACTAAAAGCACCAGAAAGGATCCTTGGTGTTATCTGGTAAACATGGTATAGTCATTTTTAGACTGTGTGTAGCCTTCAGATGTGAGAAAAGAGGTTAATTTCATATTGCATTGTCTGCTAGCTTGCTTGAGACCATGCAGTGACTTGTGAAGCTTACAAACAAGACCGGGTGTGGTGTTGAAGCCTTCAGGAGGAATCATATAGATGCCTTTGTCTAAATCTCCATGTAAGAAGGTATTGATGACATCTAGCTAGTGAACAAACCATCCCTTAACAACTGCCAAAGCCAACAACAGACGAAATGTGGTCATCTTAACCACAGGAGAAAAAGTGTCCCTGTAATCAATGCCAGATTGTTGAGTATATCCCTTGGCAACAAGTCTGGCTTTAAATCTCTCAACATTGCCATCAGCCTTTCTTTTGATCTTGTATACCCATTTGCATCCAATGGGCTTCTTACCAGATGGTATTGGAACAAGACTCCAAGTATGGTTAGCCTCTAAAGCTGCTAGCTCCAAGTACATAGCCTCCTTGTAATGCACTGAACCAACTGCTTGCTGATAAGATTGAGGATCTTGTTGTAGACTAACATTAAGCACATAGTTTTTGAATCTAGGAGCTAACTGATCCACAGGGTAATATTGTTCAATGGGATAATGTACAGAAGAACAACTAACATACGATGCAGACAAGTGATTACACTGACAGTCATGTGAATAAGATGGTAGTTTCCGAGTTTCAATGGGACGTGTGAGAACATTATATGAAGATGGAGTGGTTGTAGGAGTACGAGGAGAAGAAGATGTTGTTGGCATGAACATATTATCCTCTTGTCTAGACAAGAGGAATATCAATGGTGATATGTGTATGTGATGAGGAAGGTTCAGCTGATTATGTTGAAGTGGATATATGATCATGAGAAGGAGGGATTGGAGCAAGAAAGTTGGGTGATGATGATGATGATAAATGAGGAGTTGAATCGTGAAAGAGTGGTGAAGGGTCAGGTGTTCCAGGTAGCACTGATGAGGATGGAAAAAATGAGAAAGGCCCATCTGTGAAAGAAGAAGGTCGGACAGGAGTGATGTAAGGAAAGTGGGTCTCCACAAACTGCGAATCTCGAGAAATTAGGATAGCTTTAGTTTCGAGGTTTTGCAAAATATGCCCCTTAGTTGTAGAAGGAATTCCTAAGAAAAGACATGGAATGGCCCTGGAAGTAAACTTGTGCTTATTAGGTGTAGTGTTTTATGCGTAGGCAAGACAAACAAATACTCTAAGGTGCTAGTATGAGGGTGATTTTTGGAAGAGAACTTCTTAGGGAGATTTGTGTGATAGAATAAGGGTAGTGATAAGGTTTGTTCGGTGCACTACATGTGAAACAGAAAATCCCCAATGGGACATAGGTATTTGTGCTTTTAATGCAAGTGATCTAGCCACCACTAGCATATGCTGGTACTTCCTCTCCACCAAGCCATTTTGTTGTGGGGGTATAAACACAACTTGTTTGGTGGATAATGCCATGCTTCATGAAAAACTCCAGCATCTTAAATTCCACAGCATTATCAGTTCGAGTACTTTAACACTTCTTTAAAATTGGGTATGCACATAGTGACAGAAACTTTGAAGCACATGCTGAGCCTCAGCTTTAGACTTTAGGAAATACAGCCAGGTATATCTACTGTAATCATCAACAATAGTACGATAGTATTTCTGTGCATACAACATAGGGTGCCTATTTGGGCCTCATGTGTCTACATGAACCAGATCAAAGGGTTTGACATAATTTGAAACAGAAACAGGAAATGGTAATCTTTTTAGTCTAGCTAATAGAAAAACTTTACAAGGTTCATCACGACAGTCTGTTGGAATGGAGGCATCGTATCTGTGAATTTCTTATATTCAGGAGCTTGAGGCATGCCCCAGTCTGCAATGCCACAACATGGCTGGAGTAGTAAGAAAAGAAGCTGTAAAGCAAACAGACCTCTACTATGGTGTCATTCCATGAAGATAATACAGACCATGAGATAATAAAGCTAAACCAATCATCCTCTTGAACAATCGATCCTGGATGAAACAAGAGGAACCAGAAATTTGAATGAGCAAATTAGAATGTGAGGCCAACTTGCTTAGTGAAATTAGGTTATGGGCAAAAGATGGCACATATAAAACATTAGGTAATGTAAGTAAAGAATTAATTGCAAGTGAACCAATATGAGTGGTTACGACAGAAACTTTGTTTGGAAAATCTATGACAACATTGGCTATATGTCTAAAGGTCAATAAAAGAGCAAGACTGGAGGTAGTGTGATCAATAGCTCCAGAATCCAAAATCCATGTACTTGAAATGTTAGAATCAGAATTACCTTTCATCTTACCAACTTGAGCAGACAACACAATGCTTTGTGCAACTCCACCTACACTCCCTTCTGAATGCTCATCTTGCTTGTTGAGCCAATTAAGTAGCTTCTGGTTCTGCTGGGGAGGGTCATAATCAATGACTGTAGCGTTTTGTTCATCTTAGTGTCTTGTGGTTCATCAACTATAATTTTTGCTACCTCACTAAAATTCACTTGGTTCTTGGCTTGAAACCAGGAGGAAAACCATACTTTTTATAGCATCTATCAATCATGTTTCCCTGCATTCTATAATGAGTGCATTGAAATTGTCTCATTCTATCAACACTAAATCTTCCTCCTCCTATTTTAAAGCTTGTCGGCTGTCCTCTACCTGAATATACAACAAAATTATCTGACAATTGCCTTTTTGTCATCAAGGCAGTAGGATTTCCATCAAAGGTACCGCCACCACTATCAGATAACACCTTCCTTTCATACTTAAAGGGCATAGAAAAAGTTGTGCTGTTGTCAGGCAGAGGTGTGAGAACAAACACTTGAGATTTAACTAGTTCAAAATCATCATTAAGACCTTTGACAAATTTAATGACACAGTCACCTTCTACAAACATTTTCATTCTCACAACAACATCACTATTACACCCTCTGTAGGTACATGTGGGAATATGCCTCACAACCATCAACTCTTCCCAAACAATCTTCAAAATTTAGTGAAATACTCACTAACACTCAACGTCTCCTGTTTAATACTATAGAATGTCTCCAACAAGTCTGATAATCTAAAGGTACCTATGCTGCCATACCTTAGTTGAAGATCATTCCAAGCATCATAAGTACTGTCAAACCACATGATGCTTTGAGCAATTGAATGAGACACTGAATTCATCATCCATGACTGCACCATTGTGTTAGCTTGTCTCCAAACCGAATACTGAGGATCATTTACGGGTGGCCGTTGAATTGTGCCATCTATGAAGCCAACCTTGTTTTTAACAACTAGCGCCATTTCAAAGGTTCAACTCCAAGTGTGAAAATTGTGTGAATTCAACAGAAGTTGGAGTGACTAGACTATCATTAGGATGCAAATAATAAGGGTTCTGCAACATATTCTCAGGAATCGAGTTCTGATTCCCCTTAAACCGAACACTATGTTCTGCAAGGGACTATCACCTGATGAAACTTGATTCAATCTAAAAGTTGAAGGACTACTGTTTTGTGCTGCGATCTCACTTTACAATTTAATCAACCTTTAAACAAGAGAAATTAAACTTCACTCAAATGAACATGGCGATTCAACAACTACAGTGGACACACACATTACGAGCAACCCAACTCTCTGATACCATGTCAAATTTCAAGCTATTCAAAGAAACAAAGAAACAATCTCACTACCAAAAGTAGAAAAACAGAAAAAGGAATGTTGGGAGGAAGAAGAAAAATATGGTAACTGCTCATTCAACTTTCAAGTCTGCAGCAGTTGGTTTTAACCAATGAAATAGAGAGGCAAAAACAAATCAAAAGGTTTAACAAGTTTGTTCTTGGTTTTACATCACTTCACTATATTAAATTAGGGGTACAATAGTCATTTGAATACGTTTAAACTGCTCCCGCCTGATCCACCTTCTACCTCAGATTGTAGCTGCAATCCAGCTTCTTGATCTTTGACTTTCCAATCCAACGTGTTCATAATATCCCTCAGCACTCAATTCCAGCTACGATCCAATGGCCCTCTACTTTTTGTATGTTACTTTAATCAGATTGTTCTACTTTGGGAGTTGAATTGATTGCTTTTATTGCTGCTCTTCTTCCACCGCCTCAAGGCACTATTCATCAGCTGCGGCCCTGCATCATTCAACAAGTTTTTTAAATTTTAAATACTCCAACCTGTCCTAATTAATGGGGATATTTTTAATACTGATGTTTTTTTTAAATGTTAATGTGGAAAGTATAAAATTTTAATAGTATTTCAACTAACTGTAGAAACTAAACATCAAAAATAAAAAGATGCTCTTATTGGCTGGCTATTCGAAACTGACATTTTCAGTTTTTCCTTTCTATTTTATTAGGATTATTGCCCAAAGATTGAGTTTTAGCTGCTGCTTTGCTTAATATTTATCACCAGAAATTTTGTTGAAGATATTAGTAAAAAAATTACTTGATGCATTGGCAATAAAGCCTCCTAGGTCTAAGTCCATGGATAAATACAGAAATGAAAACTCCATCTTCTTGTCCATATATTTTTAATGACTCATTATTAAACCTACAGACATATTCATGTATAGATTTGTCTGTACTGAGCAACATGTCCTCCTCTTCCATCTCGTCTACCAACGTCTGAAGCTCCTCAACTTGAGAAACAACAGTGTGAAAATCAAACATTTTGAAATACATAAATTTGCAGACAATAAATTTCTTAGCGCCAGCATCTTTCGTGTGATATTTCTTATCCAAAGGCTACCACAAAGACGTTGCGGTTTTGTATGTACAATACAAACCATATAAGGAGTTTTCTAAGCACTCCAGAATATGACTCAAACAAACATAATTGTTGAAGTTCCACTCTTCAACAAATACTTTGTTTTGCATATTTTTGGTCTGGTCCTCCTCAAGATTCACCACAGGTGAGTCCTCGGTCAAAAACGCGGCCAACCCCATGGAAGGCAAGGAGAACAACTTCTTCTGCTGCTAGTTCTTAAAGAAGCTCCCACTGAACTTCTTCGATTTCTCCACATAGGCCATCACAGGAACCTGTGCAGGAGGAGTATGCATCAGCACTCCATCATTTGGTGCCATTGGAGCAACACTCTGTACGTCTGCGCCTTGAACAGATCTTGAGCTTGCATTCTCAATTAAGTTTCTGTAACACGTGAAAAACAAATGAGAATTAGTACAGAATCAATAACTAATAAGTCTTAAGAATTGTTGGAAATAATTTAAGTCAGACACAATTGACTTGTGTACAGTCTGCTTGTGAAATAAACCAATGGCCGACCTGCCGAGCTTAGTTCAGGATGGATTGATCTGACAGGTCAAGACATTTCTGATAGTGCAATTGAGTTTGCATTCTGAGTAGTCGGCTGATCTGCTAACCTGAGCACAATAACGCCTCAGACCAGTAGTTCTGTACTATCAGCTTTCCAGTCGATCTGAACTGAAGTCATATTAGATCAATCCAGTCATTGCAATTGTATTTGCGTTCTGGACTAATGTTCGACCTACTGACCTCAACACTTTAGCACAACATAACAGTTGTGCTGCTGCTTTAACCGAGCTCAGCACACTAGAAGAGCTCAGCACGGTAGTGCTTCAGAACAACGAATGCTCTCAGCCAAACAGCAAAGCTCAGCTCTGCAACACTGTACAACAACAGTGCTGCTTTATCCTTTAATTAATTGAGTCACAGCACAAAACAGAGCTCAGCTCGGTAATAACCTTAACAACTCAACTAAGCAGAGATCCGAGGTGAGTCTAGGACTCTGTCCTTAAGACGTATTGCTCTGGTATACTGTGCCCAACCGGATGGAGCTATCGTCTCTCAGGATACAACAGAAGTCAGTTCAGATGAGCGACACTGCAGCTTATGAACTCAACAAACCTGTAAGCTGCCCTGAACTTCTCGGATTACTAAAATACAGAATGTTTTTCTGTATGGGGGAGAATGAATATGCAGAGAGGGATTGCAGAGAAAGGAGAAGAACTTCTGAATTTCTGACTAAATGTGTGTGACCATAAAGGTCAGCTTGGCCATAATTTATTGGAAAATTCTGAGGTCATTCTGTTACAGTCAGTTCAACTATAGCCGTAGGATCATATACTTGCTCGGCCCGAACCCTTGGATCAGATAACTGCACCAGGTCTGTCATCAACCATCGGATCAAATAAATGTTCAATCTGAGCCATTAGATCATAATGAATTCGGGTCAGCTCGACCGGTTAAAGCTCAACAACATTTCAAAATTTAACCTTCACCTATCTTAACAACCTTGAAGTTTGAACTCAAACAAACTCCACCTAGCTGATAAGATCCGACCCACTGCTATAGTACCTGGTCTGCAGTCTGTAGTCCGCAATCTGGCTTGTAGCCCAGTCTGCAACATGAGCCCATCAGGTTCGCAGCTCAGTCCACAACCTGAGCTCATCAGGTACGGGCCAAACTGAGCTGACTTTTCCCCTTATTCTGAGCATTAATTTCTCATTCACTGGTATCGAAATTGATTGATTCAAAAGACTAAAATTATCTACTCGTTGCACAGATAATTAAGGACTCAGTAGTTTCTATTTATCATTAATTAAACAAATCATAATCTTAGCTCAAAATACGTTGCTAACCATAGTTTGCAACTTGGCCGAATTTTAATTTCTTTCCAATTTCTCCAACAATATAAAAATGAAATAAGTGATTGGCAGTATCAGTTGTCCCACATAAGCATCTAGTTTAGGGACTTTGAAGTGTACAAAACTGCGATGGTCACAATTCCTTGCGAAAACAGGCTATCAAGTATTATCTCATTGTACCCTGATGGGAGAATCACTATTTGTTTCACAGTCTTGTTCCAAAACTCCTTGCTAAGACGTCCGTTTGGCTCATACATTGGCCTTTTAGAACGAGATCTGTTTTGCTCCCCCATAACAGGCTAGCCATAGAAAGGGGTCTTCAAAATCTTTCATGGTCGATCAGGGCTTATAGTGTCCTTGCCTTCTTTCCATTTTATTCTCTCCCAACTCTGGCTGGTCTCTATGAGCCGTCAAGAGAGATATATAAAGATTATGCACCAGAGGAAGTAGGATGATTAGTTGGGTGTGTTGTTGGCCTCCGCGTTGAAGAGGGTTGGAAGGCTATGCAGCTTTACCATTCTGCGCTTTTAAGTGAGGGGTTGTTGTTTGGAACAGCTCAAAATTTTCAGGGTAGAGGTGTTGTCCTGCTAAAGTCTGTTATGCAATGTAGAGAGGTCCACTAAGAGCTATCACATGAAAGTTATTACTGGCTTGTGGAGAATGAAAGGATTGTTCTTGTTGGTGGTTAGTCCTTTCCTCTAGGGAACCTTAGATTCTCCCAAACACCAAGCCTGTCTCACACACTTAATGTAATCACCATCATTCTTCAAAGGAAAAATAGTTAGTAAAATGAAAAAAGAAACTTCAACAATTAGAAGTTCCTTCTTCTAACGCTAAATGACGAATCTGGTGTTCGTCAACGGATGATCCAAAATTTTTTTGACAAGACTTAGTAAACTTTCAGGCTAAGGGATGAACCATTTTTGGTGTGAATAGCCCAAATAATAAGTAAAGTGTGTGAATGTTTCAACGTTTTAGTCAAGTGATCCCTGTAAAACAACTAAAGATTAGAGGACCATGGAACTTGACTCCAGGAAAATACTATGATGCTCAAGTAGTTATGAGATTTTAAGGTAAGCAGATCTCGATAAGCTCCCTAGCTTATGTAAGAAAGAAATAAGGTTCAGATCCTTTATCGATGGGTGGTAAGGTTGTATTTACAGTTGATCGGGGAGAGGCCAACTTGGAGAGCACAATGAAATACGTGTTATACTTGTTGATTGATCCAAGTTTATTGGGTATTGTACTAGACTCTTACGCTTGCACCATGTGCTTAAGGACTACGGAGGCAAGGACTTGTATTGATGCAAGTTAACTGGTGCAGCACCTGGATGTTTTAGTCTTCTATTACTGCGGGCAGTACTACATCAGAAGCATGTCTTAGGTGCTTGAACGATGGTCTTCAAAGTACGAAAGATCATATGGGTCCACTTTTGAGGTAACTCAGAGTGTTGTGAGCCTGTACAGTTGCTTATCCGTGCTAACAAAGCGTCCCATAAAAAGGTCTGGTTAGTGGATCACGAACCACAAAAGTCTAATCTGCGGGAGTATTGCCGAGTGTGCTTTCCATTTTGAAGCTTTGAAGCTCATTGCTTTCTGAGGTCCTCTAAGACAATGCCGAATTTCTCAGATATGATTGGTTAAAAAAAAATCTTTAATTCAATCAATTAGACGATAACATATGTGACTTGGTTTATTCTTCATTAGTTTTGATTGCCAAATTTCAATAATCATGGCTCAATTTATCCTAACTAACCTTACAAGATGAGAAGTCCTACATAAGTTATTCTGACATATTGCCGGCATCAGTGGAGGAAGATATAAGATTAGACTTATGAGTGCTTTAATGAATGACATTGTTTTGGTTAAGTTTGTATAGTCCGACCTAGTATTATGTGACAAGCTTGAAATTTACTATGTAAACAGGTTCTTCGATCGACTTAAATTTGTCTAGTTTTTGACTTATGAAATCATTAGAGTTGCACATGAACAAGATTTTCTTTCTTGTTGGTTCATATGTATGATGTTAGTCGGTCCTAATTCTATGTTTTGTTGTGTTGTGTCCGACCATTTGCAAAGTCTAAAATGAAATTAAGAAATATTTCGAATTAATACTGCTGAGATTTGCATGGTCGGATTTGTAGAAGTAAATGTAGTTTTTATTGATTTTTATCATTTAGAGTTGATGATTGCTACATTTATAGTTTCTAGTGCAATTTAGGAGTCGATTTTAACTTGCAAAAGAGATAAAATTCGTAAGAAAGCATCCACGATAAAAATATATAGTCAGCCCAAAAACCAAGAAATAAGGAATGGCGACCACTTCATACATTTTGGTTTTTATGAAATATGCATTTCGACTCATCTTAGGATTTGTTGTATGTATATATCCTCGGCCGCGTTCCCGTTAACGGAATATATGATATAAATGATATTTATCTATATTTTTATATCTTCTATTACTTAATTTGAGTAATATTTTGACACTTTATCAGTAAAAAATGATTAATTTGGATTTTGAAGCTTGCGTCGAAATAATTGGGAACTAATGATTTTAGCTAAATTAACTATATATTTTTTGAGCTTATTTGAATTATTAATTAAATGAAACTATTTTCTAGGTTAGTTAGCTAAATAAATAAATCTTGAGATTAGTTTATTGTATTGGAACTACATGTTTTTTTATTTTAAATACAAAAAATATACCCCATAAATATCAAGATAAAGACAGTCTTCTTTCAAGAAGATATGATTAAATCAAGAAAGGAAGATCAGATTTATATGATATATCCAAATAAAATAGAAGAAGAATATGAAATGAAATAGAAAGCCTGGGTAAAATTCCTATATAATCATCACGCACAACACAAAGGAGAACCGGACATTAATTTTCCCAAAAACCGGACACAATTCCTGTTGAAGGAGCTTCTGGGCGGTGTGAGGAAGATCATGGAGATGAAAAGCGGTATGTTGATATGAACAATGTGCAGTTAAATTAGTGCAGCAGGTTGTAACCACATGGATTTACTATCAAGACGAAGGTTCATTTTGTGTGATTGAATAAGTGACTTGTGGAATGGAGGTGTGATGTTGGTTGTGTCAGCTATCATTCGCAAGAGACAGAGGTGGAAGAAGAAGTTGGGACGCGGGGATGTTTAAAAACCAGTGAAATTACTATTTTGCCCTTTTGTTTGTAATATGTACAGTCGGTTAAGTGAGGGTAGTTTGGTAATTTCGCATATTCCTTCTTCTTCCTGCATTGTATATAAAACAGGTTAAAGTTGTAACCCGGGTAAGACAGTTACAAAATTGCAGTAGCTTTCTTCTGCTCATGCATTGCTCTCATCTTCTCAGCTTCTAGTTTCTTCTTCTCTTCTCCATTTGTTCTTCCGTTTATTGAATTTTGACATGGTATCAGAGCCTAAGAGCTTGTGATCAGTGTGTTTTTCGTTGGTAAGTATTGGGAGTAAAGTTTTTTTGTATTTTGTTGATTCCTTTGATTTTGATTGGATTGGCATCTCCAAGCAATAATCGGAGTGCACCTGCTGATAGTCAATCGCAGAATCTAGTGTTTGGATCGAGAGTGAATCAGAATCCAAATGTTGAGAATTTGACGGAAAATCCTTACTATCTACATCCTGGCGATAGTCCTGCAACAGTGTTGGCACGACCTCCTCTTAATGCTCACAATTTCCGTATGTGGAGCCATATTTTAGAATGGTGTTGCTGGTAAAGAACAAAATAGGCTTCATAGACGGTACAATCCCTAAACCTTTGGAAATTGATCCTCAATATCCTATGTGGAGACAGGTGAATTCTATGGTTCAATCTTGGATAATGAATTCAGTTTCTCCTTCTATTGCACAAAGTATTATGTGGTATGATAGTGCTGTTGATATGTGGAATGACTTGTTAAGATATGGTAGTACAGATCCTTTCAGATTGTCTGAGTTGCTTGAAAACTTCTATTGTGTTAAACAAGATGTTATGACTGCGACAGATTACTTCACTAAGATGAAGGTTGTGCGGGAAGAACTTATGGCTTTAAGGTCTGTGCCTATCTATAGCTATAGAGGTTGCAGGTGCAATGTAACCGCAGAGATGAGAAGGTATGTTGAGAGTGATTATGTCATCAAATTTCTAAAAGGACTTAACGATAATTTTGATCCAGTTAAGTCTCAGGTTTTTGTGATGACACCTCTACCTGATATTAACACAGCTTTTTCCATGGCTTTGAAATTTGAAAGAAAAGTGATGTCTAATTTGTCATTGGTTTCTGTGGATGGTAATACTGCACTGATGAATAAAGTGGAGAATTCAGAAGCTATGGCTTCTAACGTATATGTGAAAAGGCAGCAGCCTGGTGGATTTAGGAGAGGAGGTGGCAAGTTTAGTTCTTGTGATAATAGAAAGTTTCAATGTACCTATTGTGGTTTGACAGGACACACCATTGAGAGATGCTTTAAGAAGCATGGATATCCACCAGGATTTGGTAGTTCCAAGCCTAGAGTTAATATGGCTGAGGTGAATGATGTTGAGGTTGAGAAGAGTATCCAGTCACTCATGCTAACACCTCAACAGAATCAGAGGTTGATGAAGTTGTTAAGGAAGCAAGATGATGAATCAAAGGGAGATGCGAAACCTGATGTTCAAGGAGTTGTCTTGTCTGCTCAGGTTGATAAGATGGCACGTAAGACTCATACTAGTGTTTTAAATACATGGATTTTAGACTCTGGTGCAACTGATCACATTGCATCTCATCTGTCTTTGTTTTCTTCCTACAAGCCTGTTAAATGCATTACAATCAAACTCCCTACGAAGTCCACAATATCAGCAACGCACATTGGCACAGCTGCAGTTAGTCCTACTCTGATTCTTAAAGACGTTCTATATGTCCCAGCTTTTGCCTTTAATCTTCTTTCTCTCAGTAAACTTACTTCTGATCCTAGTCTACTTATTCAATTCCATTGTGATAATTGTTTTATTCAGGATCAATTGTCCAATAGGATGATTGGTTCAGCTAAGTTGTCCTATGGTCTATACTATCTTCAAGGTACTGCTGTTGTGAATCCTAGTCCAGTTTGTCTTGCCACAGAGTCATCTGATTCAAGCAGCTACTTATGGCATTGCAGGCTAGGACATGCTTCTGTTCCTAAAGTAAAAGAGCTGCAGAAATATGATAGTTCAATAAAAGTGTTAGATTCTGTTGTTCCCTGCTCTGTTTTCCCCTTGGCTAAGCTTTGGAAACTTCCCTTTCCAGTTTCTTCTTCTGCAACTGAGAATTCTTTTAACTTGGTTCATGTTGATATTTGGGGACCTAATAAACATCTCACACTGTTTGCTCAAAGATTTTTTTTTACCATCATTGATGATTACAGTAGATATACTTGGGTTTATTTGTTGAAATCCAAGTCTGAGGTTAGGCCCTTACTACAAAATTTTTGCCAACTTGTTGTCACTCAGTTTGAGAAAGCCATTAAAATTCTTAGGATAGACAATAGCCAGGAGTTTAGCATGCCTGATTTTTACTTGAAGCATGGCATGATTCATCAAACAAGTCGTGTATATACACCACAGCAAAATGGTCTAGTTGAAAGAAAACACCAACATATACTTACTGTGGCACGTTCCTTAAAGTTTCAGGCAAGCCTGCCTATGCCTTACTGGGGCTTTGCTATTACACATGCTGTTTACCTTATCAACCGAATTCTAACCCCTATATTACATCACAGAACCCCTTTTGAGATGTTGTATCAACAAAAACCTATGTATCAGCAGCTCAAGGTGTTTGGATGTTTGGCATATGCCTACAACCATTCACCTAACAAGACAAAGTTCACTCCCAGGGCCATCAAGTGTGTCTTTCTAGGATTTCCATCTTCTACCAAAGGCTATTTGCTGCGAAATCTTGAAACCAAAGACGTACTCATATCTAGGGGTGTCCAATTTGATGAACATCACTTTCCCTTCGTCTCCACTGAATCTCCTTTAAGCACAAGCTTTCCTCCGCCAAGCGCTCAACTATGCTCCAACCCACCTGTCATCATTCCATTGTATTCTGAGCTTACATATAGTATCCATCCCAATCAGATTCCTCCGATTCCCTCACTGCATCCTGGTTCATCTTCTTCTGCGCCATCCCAGTCTTCTACAGATTCTACATCTTCACCTTCAGTACAAGACTCCATGTCTGGCAGTTCTACTCCTCTCTTTGGTATTGACATTCCTCTCTCCATCAACCTAGAAGATCAACAGTTACTTCATGATCCTAATATTCCACATTTCTATTCACCTGATATTCCTTCAAGACCCATCAGGCAAAGGCATCCTCCAGCTTATCTTCATGACTAACATTGTAATCAACTGGCTTCCTCTGTCAGCCGCCTCCCTAAATATCCTTTGCAGCATCATTATTCCTTACATCAGTTGACACCAAGTTATAAAAACTATGTGCTTAACACTAGTGTGCAGCAAGAACCTACATCCTATCACCAAGCACCACAGTCAGCTCATTGGCAGCAGGCTATGCATATTGAGTTGGCAGCACTAGAAGCAAATAACACTTGGTGCCTGATGCAGTTACCTAAAGGAAAGAAGCCAATTGGCTGCAAGTGGGTATATAAAATTAAGAGAAATGCTGATGGAAGCATTGAGAGATATAAAGCAAGGCTGGTTGCAAAGGGGTATACACAGCAGGCTGGTGTTGATTATGGTGACACATTTTCTCCAGTGGCTAAGATGACCACTGTTAGACTGATATTGACATTAGCATCCATTAGAAACTGGCACATTCACCAGTTTGATGTGAACAATGCCTTCTTGCATGGAGATCTACATCAAGAGATTTATATGACATTACCTGAAAGTCTACCATCTCCTGCCCCTGGCACTGTTTTTAGGCTCACTAAGTCACTTTATGGTTTGAAATAGGCAGTAGGCAATGGAATGAGAAACTCACTCAGTTTGTGACATTTAATGGGTACACTCAATCTAAAAATGATTATACCATGTTCATTAAGAAACCACAGATGTGTTTCTGGTCCTCCTGGTGTATGTTGATGACATCCTTGTGGCTAGTGACTCTCTTCTTGCAATTTAGAATCTCAAAACCATCTTGCATCAGACCTTCAAGATTAAAGACTTAGGGCCACTCAAGTACTTTCGAGGCTTAGAAGTTTCCAGGTCTCAGGGTGGGGTTGTACTGTGCCAGAGAAAATACACACTGGAGTTGCTTCAGGAGACTGGAACCCTGGCTTTTAAGCCTGCCAAGAGTCCTATGGAGCAAAATTTGAAGTTGGCCCATAATGATTCAGATCTTATAGATGATGTCTCAGGATACAGGAGGATGATTGGAAAGCTACTGTATCTGACTATCACTAGACCATATATTACCTATGCAGTACAACAGCTTAGCTAGTTTCCTAATGTTCCCACTACTATACACTTCAAGGCAGCTCAAAGAGTGTTAAGATATTTGAAAGGCATGCCAGGGCAGGGTTTGTTGTATTCTATCATAGGTGATTTGAGGCTTACAGGGTTTTCAGATTCAAACTGGGCAGGTTGTGCTGAAAGCAGGAGGTCTGTAACCAGTTACTGTGTATTACTTGGAAGATCCCTGATTTCTTGGAAAGAAAAGAAGCAGACAACAGTTTCCAAGTCATCTGAAGCGAATATAGAGCTCTTGCCTCAACTACATGTATAGTGCAATGGATTCTCTATATGTTGAAAGAATTGAAAGTTGAACATGGTAAACCAGTTGATATCTTTTGTGACAATAGAAGTGCCATTTATATTGTTGAAAACGCAGTGTTTCACGAGAGAACCAAACACATTGAAATTGATTGTCACATTGTAAGGGACAAATATCAAGAAGGCATTGTTAGACTTGTACCCATTAACACTCATTTGCAGCTTGTTGATATATTTACAAAAGCAGTTGATTCTCGTAGGTTGTGCATCCCGACAGAGGCTTTGGGAGTCTGTAATATATTTGCTCAGTCAGGATTGAAGGGGGGTGTTGAAGGAGCTTCTGGGCGGTGTGAGGAAGATCATGGAGATGAGAAGCGTTGTGTAGATATGAACAATACGCAGTTAAATTGGTGCAGCAGGTTGTAACCACATGGATTTAGTATCAAGATCGAAGGTTCAGTTTGTGTGATTGAATAAGTGACTTGTGGAATGGAGGTGTGACGTTGGTTGTGTCAGCTATCATTCGCAGGAGACAGAGGTGGAAGAAGAAGTTGGGAAAAGCCAGTGAAATTACAATTTTGGCCTACTGTTTGTAATGTGTAAGTCGGTTAAGTGAGAGTAGTTTGGTAATTTTGCATATTCCTTCTTCTTCCTGCATTGTATATAAACCAAGTTACAGCTGTAACCCGGGTAAGACGGTTACAAAATTGCAGTAGCTTTCTTCTGCTCATGGATTGCTCTCATCTTCTCAGCTTCTAGTTTCTTCTTCTCTTCTCCATTTGTTCTTCCGTTTATTGAATTTTGACAATTCCCAAAGCCTCCTGCTAACCATTAAAAAAAAGAAAAGAAAGAAAAAGCAGCAGCGCTTCAGCTTTTCAGCAGTCAACTGGCGCCAGGTCCAGTCAGCTTCACTCAGCAGGCACGTCAGTCATCGAATTGTCAGACGCAGATTCTGAGGCACTATTGTATATAATTTTATACACGATTTCTTATTTACTGTTCTTTTATGCAATTATACATGGATATGATGGATAATATTGATTTGATTTATGGCTAAAATTTTATTTTATTGACTAGTTTTTGTGAAAGTTAAATTCTTTTAATATTTTAACGTATTAGTTTTCTCTCTGTAATTTATTTAATTTACTAGTTAAATTCCGATCGTTAATTGTTGTTGGTGTTTTTATTGCTTTAAGAGATTACTCACCTATTGATGGAACATATAATTAAATTTGATGAACCATGAGGTAAAGATTTTATTAAGATCATGTCAACAACTTTATAGCAAAATTGACTAAGGATAGATTCAATTTCTATAGATGGATTTCTAAGATTAAATAATCAAAGGTTATTGAAACTAAGAAATTCAATAAAGATTTAACGGGGTTTATTTGATTAAAATTTACATAGGGATATGGAGTTTATCAAATTAAATTAGATTTTTATGCCCAGACATTTGATAAAAAATAAAATATGAAATTTCATGCGTAGCGGTTCGGAAAAGAAAGTAGTTAATTATTTTAGGTTAAAGATTGGATTACACTTTGAGAAAAAATTCAACTGGAACATAAACTAGTCAAGGAAATCTTAAAAGGGAAAAGTTAAGGTTTAATATTTAATTAGTAACTAGTTTTGTTTTTATTAAATTTTATTTTTTAGGCTTAAATTAAGGTGAAAAATAACTTTGGTACTTAAAATTAGTTCTCGTGGGATCGACAACTCTATTACTTACTACTCTACAATTGTACCTAGTGCACTTGCTAGTTAGTGGTTATAAAATATGTATCAGAATACGTACAATTTTTAGATCTAGCTTTCATGGTTTTTCATTCGTTATCAAAGATTCAATGTTTTCTTCAAATCAATTACTTTGTTATATTATGGAGATCTAGACGCCTGATTATCTTTAGTAAGTTATTCCTGTCTTCTTGAATGAGTGAAATCTCGCTTTCATTGAATTATTTGTATCTACCTAGTTTCTTAGTTTAAATTGCACAATTTTAGTGATTATCTAGACAACTACTAGATTTTTGCTCATTGATTACACCATTAGTGGCTAGTTAATTTATGATAGTAATTGTTAATTGATCAATCTGTTTAGATAAAAGTGATTAACGGGAGAACCTAGGGTTAAATTTTTAGTAAATGTGTGGGTCGTAATGAACATGACTGAAGTTGCTTTCACTGGTCTGGATTAACCAATCTATCGCCCAAGTTAGTTAAAGAGGCTATAGTTGCCGAGTTTCTTTAACATTCAACCCATTACTGGAAATAATTTAGGTAGTCATAGTGAAACATTTTCTGCATGTTAAAAATTGATTTTGTTGATGCATAAACTTATTAATTCAGAAAAGATAGTAACATTGCTCGAGGAAATCTTTTTCATTCACTATTTTGTTTTGGATCTTGTTGATTTTCTTTAGTTAATTATAGTTTATAAACAACCCAACTTTATGTGCAACTGGTATCTATTTATTCATCCAAGCTTCCTTGTGAGAACAATCGATATTCCCCTATTAGAAATATTAGAATTTTTGTGTTATTGTTTGTTTTATCGACACGTGTATCAGTAAAAGCAGCTTGTGTTGGAAAATATGTTTAAAGTATTTTAAAAATTGCTTCAAACTTATATAAAAACATGTAAGATGTTTCTTGGGAGACTAAAAGATGATTAGAACACTTTGTACTTGTAAGAAATCATTTGGATCGATCCATGTGCTAATTGGATCAAGTGAAAGTTGAAATGAAGTTGAGTGTTCTGTTGGACTTCGATCAATCGATGTGACATCGATTGATACATAGATAGATCGATGTGGTATGGAAGAAAAGTTGGAGTATACTGTCTAACATAGATCGATTGATGTGACATCGATCAATACATAGATCGATCATTATGGTGAGTGCAAAGCTGGAGTACACTGTCCAACATAGATCGATCGCTGTAAGTTGGCAGGTTGCAAGGTTAGAGCTCTCTGTCCAACATCGATCGATCGATGTGCCAAAAGACATGACTTTTCACCTTAAGTTGTAACTTTTGATCCAAGAATCATCTCCCATCATATATGAACGTTTTGCAACTGACATGGAGGTTAAATTTAGTGCTGAAATGGGTTTTGAAAATGAGTTTTTACGCAACCCAATGCTATAAATAATAGGTCTTGCTATCTTAAATCATATAAAATAACTTTTGCATAGTTTGAAAAATTTCATCATTGTCCTCTCTCCCTGCTCTCTCTTCTTCTGTCTCCACTATCAAACACTTCTATTGTGCAAGTTCATCTTCCTCTGGTAACGCAAACGAAAGGAAGAAGCCGTTACATTCTGGAGGCTTGCGCCGTACAGTTCTCTTTTCTCGTGGTGGAGGCATTTTAGCTTCAAATGTAGCAACTAAAGTTGTGTCTTGGATTTTCTACTATCTTTTGTTCTTTTGTCTCAGATTTTTTTTACTATCTTTGTTCTTTTTTTTGTTATATATATTCCAACCTTATTTTCCAACAATCTTAAAGCTAAAATCATCTATTGATATGGCTACCAAACATCACATAGTTTCTGATATATCCAAGGTAGAGCCTTTTGATGACAAATTCTTCAAAAAGTGGTCTGTTAAGGTCTTATTTTTCCTTGAGATGATGTATATGTCGTATGTTTGTACCAAGGAGAAACTGTCAGATGAAGGAGAATCACTCAAGTATGAAGCTGACAACACAACCTGTAGGGGTCATATCTGTTGAGAAAAAAGAGTTTGAGTGATTCACAAATATATGATTTAAATACTACGTGTTTAAGAAATGCATGACAAAATTATTATGTGACACGTTTTTGTGATGTACATGCCTTATATGCTTTATATATATTGTTTCCGTACTAACAATCCATGAAGTGTTAAAGTGTACTAGAATATTCAAATTACGGCTGATTGGAATATACTATATATGTGTAATTATTGTGCAATATTTGATAAAGTTTACAAAAGTGAAATTCAACACATGTTGGTGACAAAGTGCATGCCATTCTTAGCTTGGTGGAGCTTATGTGGAGCTTAGTTGGCATCTCAATTTGTGGAGAATATGCCACACAAGGTTAGTGACATAAAGGAGATAGCTACACAAGGTAACAATTCAAACATTTGGCAAATATAACACATGATGAAAATTCAGCATGTGACACAAAGGGTGGCTGAATTTTATGTCTTAATGTTGACAAATTTGCTTCCCAAATTGAAGGGATTAATTGTTAATTATTTGGAAGCATTTTAAACTTAGCACATGTTTTTACACTTTAATCTCAGATTTTACAGCTACTAAATGGTGACAAGATTCATCTAATCATAGAGTGCCAAGTAATCAAAGACAAGACATTCAATCATGTCATGCCAAGTGAGCAAGATGGTGTCATATCTACACAAGGCAATATTCTAATGGAATTAAAGAAAATTCTCAAGGATGGAAGAGTCCTAAGGGGGGAGGCCATGAGGTGATTAAAAAGAAGAGAAGAGAGCAAACAAAATCAAGACAACTCTCATATTCTCTTAAGGGCAAAAGTGTCTTCTACTTTCTCCTTCTTCATTTCTTTTTTCTTCTTCTTCTCTCAAGCCTATTGTTCTTATATTCAACATATTGAATAGGCTTTGTTTATACCATCATACAAGCCTCATTTGTTGTAAAAGGTTGATCAAGGTGCGATCAAACTTTCATTCTTTTGGTGGTGGTGTTCGTGATCGGTGTGATTGATTGTATTAGTTTTGAAAGGATGGAGTTGGTGTGTAACTCCAGCAACACTTGTGGTAAGGTGTTATTTTGTGTTTAGTGATAACCTAAGAAGGTGTCCTCGAAGACTGGAGTAGGTTGATTTGAACCAAACCAGTATAAAATCCTTGGTGTCGTTACTTTCAGCACTTTACTTTCCGTTTCCAGCATTTCGCACCATTTTCATTGCAAGAGTAGAAAAAGAAAACGAACTTAAAAAATCGTAAAATTTTGTAGAAACATAGCCACAACTCTTAAGCTTCATTTGAGCAAGTTTTAACCCATTTGGACAAGTATAAATCAATCAAACGTTAATAGTTCTGAGACTAGTGCAATCTGATTTTCAGACTTGCAAAGGTTGAGAACATCAATGTATTTGACATATTTTCCAAAGAAAATTTTCAAACCTGTTTCGACCCAGTACATACACATATTAAGGGGTTTGTCATTAATTTTTCAGACCGCTTTGAGTCACGAATTAATCGGAATAAAATTTTCAAATCAGAGTACCGTTTCTGGCAGATTTGCGCAATCTGACCACAAACGTATTTTCAAAGGGTTAGGAGTTGAATTTTAATCTGATATTTTTAAGAGATACTCAGAACATCTGAGAGTAGAATCTCTCCAAATTTCAGAATTTTTGAAGGTCTGTAACCAAGTCTTTCAGATGTTTCAAATCAGGATCTGAAGACAGAAATTGTTTCCAGAAGTTAGATTTTTGGGTCAAAATATTTTAAAAACCTAATTTTTTGCACCTACTATTCAACCCCCCCTTTCTAGTGGTGCTTTACAGGTCCTAAAAGTTGTATCAGAGTGCAGGCACACTCAGGACAAGGAGATCCAATGATCTTTGCGAGATGGCAACAAAATCGAGCAAGAAGGAATGTCAACCGTAAGGCCTCCTCTTTTTGATGGTGAGTCTTTTATACAATGAAAACTTAGAATAGAACTTTTCTTTATGGCTATTGATATTGATTTGTGGTCTATTATAGAAGACGGTCCTTTCGTTCCTTTTAAGTTATCTACTGTTGATGGTGTCACACTAGAGGTCGTAAAACTTAATCAAGAATATACTAGTGATGACAAAAATAAATTGAGTATGCATGCTAGAGCCATGCAACTACTTTTAAACGGGCTAAGTAAAAGTGAATCAGGTTACGTGTCTAATTGCTCTAGTGCTCAAGAGATGTGGAGAATTCTAGAAATGAAACAGGAAGGGACTAGTTAAGCCAAAAAGTCTAAAATAAATATGCTTATGTCCACTCTTGCGTCCTTTAAATTATTGCCAAATGAATCTATTGTTGATATGGACTTACGTTTGACTAACATCTATAATTCTCTTGAGTCTCTTGGAAAAGTTTTTTTCTACACAAGAAAAGTTCAAAAGGTACTAAGAAGTCTCCCATCCGAATGAGATTCAAAAGTCACGGCAATCGAAGAAAGAAAGGATACTAAATCAATAAAGATGGAGGAATTAATCGTATCATTGAAGGTATATGAAAACAAAACTCATTTTAAGAAATTCTGAATCTACTTCTAGACATGATAAGGCTATAGCATTTAAATCAAATGAATACGTCTCTACCTCTTTTGACCGCGTAGATGATAGTGACACAGATTCCAATGATGAAGATCTAATCATGATGGCTAAAAGATTAAGAAAGATCATGAGAAAATTTATTAAAAACAAACATAAGCCTACTTCACCTAAGAATCATAGAAATAAAAATAATGAAGACATCAAGTTCTATGAATGTGGGAGACTTGGACACTTCCCATATGATTGCCCGAACAACGACAAACAAACGAACAAAAACCATAACCAAAATCAAACAAAACCTAGACTCGTCTCAGAACCTAGACGAAGGAGAAGAGCCTTCAAAGCCTCTACTTGGAGTGATTCATCTGACTCTGAGACTGATGATACCAAAGAACAAACGGCACAAGTATGCTTTACATCTAAGGCATCAAATGAGGCATCTTATGACTCTCATTCTGATTATGAGCCTTCTTATGATGATTTATTATGTCAATATCTTGAGTTGCATAAGTTTTTTAAGACTATTGCAAAAGAAAAGAAATGATTAATTGAAGACAAGAAGTTGTTAGAATCATCTTGTTGCTCAATTAAACGATTCAAAAGAAGAGTCGTCTTGCACAATCAATGCATTAAAATCAGAGATCTCATCATTAATGATACAAAAAAATGAAATGAAATCCGAGATTTCAAATATGAAATCAAGGAATATAGATCTAGAAAAAAGGTGAAACAATTTGACACCGGTACAAACATGCTAGATCACATCATTTCTTCACAAAAACATGATAGCGACAGAAACGAATTAGGATACGTTGAGAAAAATGAGACAATAAATAAGTCAACCAAATTCATTCCATCTAAGAAAATAAATGCGTCCAAGATATATGTGGCGCCTAAGAAGACACCTAGATCCCCCCCATGTCATCTCATCATGCTTCTTCTTCATATCATAGGAGATACAATTATGTGCCATATATATATATGAAAGAAACCATTGATGCATACCGACATTCATTCAACGAAAATGCATCTAGATCATGCACCATGCACACCAACACAAGAACTTATCAAAGACGACAAACATACAATGGTTAAAAAAGAATTATCGGCCCAAGGCCAATTGCACTCTCACCTAATGTCTATTATATTGTGTCTTCGTCAGTTTTCTCACCTTTTGGAAGACCTGGAAAGGTCACCCAAATTTCGGTACCAAAAGGGGCATTTGCAAAGGGTTGAATAAATAACCTTTAAGAGTGCACTTGAAATGCATGAGTCTTGTTGATATAAACTACTATTTATTTCTTACATGCACTTTTGATACTATTTACAAAATAAAAGGGGAGAGAAAGTGCATGATTTAAGAGGGAGAGAGAGTGATTTAAGGGGAAGAAATAACGTGATTACAAAATTCAAGAGAGAGACAAATAAGAATTCAAAAATTCAAATTTGTGCTCGATTGGAGGGCGAGCGGTCATATTTAAATCAAGAACTAATGTTATTTTGTAAATCATCAAAAGTAGGAGATTGTTGAGAAAACAAGTTTGAGTGATTCACAAATACATGATTTAAATACTACGTGTTTAAGAAATGCATGACAAAAATATTATGTTACATGTTTTTGTGATATACATGCCTTATATGTTTTATATATATTGTTTCTGTACTAACAAGCCATGAAGCGTTAAATCTTACATCAAATGGAAAACATTTGTTGTGTTTGAACTATTTTCAGGTGCCACCATTAATGAACTAAACTAGTTCATTAAGTGAAGTACTTTAGTTAATGAACTAACTAGGCATGATGGCAACAAATTGGAGAATGGAAAGTCTCCTTACTCATCTATATCACACGCCAATTATATATACCTTATATATATTTATATTTTTGCTAAAAAGGCACAATACACATATATTCCGACGTACTATCGACCCGTTACATATGTTACAAACGTATGTCAATGTTACACCACTATATACACTCATATTTATGAGTATATTCAGGTCTTATATCATATGATATAAGTCATGGTGATGACAAAAATAGTACGACACGTCACAAGGTTATAAACCAAAAATTGTCGTATCGGGTGACTACTGAAACTTCACCAACATGTCACGTACCTGCCATATATAGATGGTTAGTCCATATACTTTAAAAAGAGCCAAAAATTTTGTGGCTTACATGGTATATTCAGCCATGAAATCATTCCACGTTGGCACACAAAAATCACCTTCAATTAAGGCCAAATTGTGGAGATTTCAAATTCAACCTTTTTTGTCACATGGGGCGTCTATATCTCAGATGTATGAGCTGAATATTTAATTTATTTTATGTATATTATGTGTGACATAATATATATAACATGTGCAAAAATTTTGAATTTAATCGAAGAAAAATCGCGTAATCGGGAAAAGTTGAAAATTCGATTTTCTACGAACATAACACATGGAACGTTTTTGGCATGACATCTAACATGTATCTAGACACTTTTTACATATTCAAGACATGTTAAAGTGTACTAGAATATTTAAATTAGATTTGATTGGAATATACCATATATGTGTAATGTGCAATATTTGATAAAGTTTACAAAAGTGAAATTCAGTATATGTTGGAGACAAAGTGCACGCCATACTCAGCTTGGTGGAGCTTATGTGGAACTTAGTTGGCATCTCAATTGGTGGAGAATATGCGACACAAGGTTAGTGACATAAATGAGGGAGCTACACAAGGTAACAATTCCAACTTTTGGCAAATGTAACACATGCTAAAAAATTCAGCATGTGACACAAAGGGTGGAAAAATTTTATGTCTTAATGTTGACAAATTTTCTTCCCAAATTGAAGGGATTGATTGTTAATTACTTGGAAAAATTTTAAACTCTATTTGGCATATTTGTTTACACTTTAATCTCAGATTTTACAGCTACTAAATGGTGACAAGATTCGTCCAATCATAGAGTGCCAAGTAATCTTCTAAGGTCATTAAAGAGAATTTTCAAGGATGGAAGAGCCCTAAGGGGGCGGCCATGAGGTGATTAAAAGAAGAGAAGAGAGCAAATAAAAGCAAGACAACTCTCATATTCTCTTAAGTGCAAAAGTGTCTTCTACTTTCTCCTTCTTTTTTTCTTTTTTTCTTGTTCTTCTCTCAAGCCTATTGTTTTTATATTCAACATATTGAATAGGCTTTGTTTATACAACCATACATGCCTCATTTTCTGTAAAAGGTTGATCAAGGTGTGATTTAACTTTCATCCGTTCAGTGGTGGTGTTCGTGATCGGTGTGATTGATTGTATTGGTTGTGAAAGGGTAGAGTTGGTGTGTAACTCCAGAAACCCTTGTGGTAATGTATTATTTTGCGTTTAGTGATAACCGAAGAAGGTGTCCTCGAAGACTGGAGTAGGTTGATTTAACCGAACCAGTATAAAATCCTTGGTGTCGTTACTTTCAGCACTTTACGTTGAGTTTCTAGCATTCGCATCATTTTCATTGCAAGAGTAAAAATAGCAAACAAATTTCAAAAATCGTAACATTTTGCCTAAACATAGCCACACCTATTAAGTTTCATTTGGCGTAAGTTTCAACCCATTTGGACAAGTATAACTCAATCAAACTTTAATACTTCTGAAACTAGTACTATCTGATTTTCAGACTTGCAAATGTTGAGAACACCAACGTATTTGACATACTTCACAAAGGCATTTTTCGAAACTGCTTCAACCCAGCACAATACACATCTTATTTATTTTTTCATTAAATTTTCAGACCATTTGGAGTCCTTGATTAATCGGAATAAAATTTTCAAATCAGAGTACTATTTCTGGCAGATTTGCATAATCTGACCACAAACGTATTTCAAAGGGTTAGGAGTTGAATTTTAATCTGAAATTTTTAAGAGATACTCAGAACATCTGAGAGTAGAATCTCTCCAAATTTCAAAATTTTTGAAGGTCTGTAACCAGGTCTTTCAAACGTTTCAAATCAGGATCTGAAGACAGAAACTGTTTTCAGAAGTTAGGTTTTTGAGTCAAAATATTTTAAAAACCAAATTTTCTGCACCTACTATTCAACCACCCTTCTATTGGTGCTTTACAGGTCCTACAATATCCTGTATTTCCTGTCAAACTCACTATTTGACATTTATTTCAAATTTTTGTCTACAAGGAAAATTTGTAAAGCACTTCCGAACATATATTGTTCTGAAGACGTTGGAAAAAGAAATATGTAGTCAGTGAGGTCCTCAAGTTTCAAATGGTTGACCACGTATCTATTGATGATCAAATCCATCAATTCCAACAATTGGTGGATAATCTCAAATAAGAAGGCACTAAAATAGATGAGACATTCCAAGGTGCATCATTGCTGGAGAAATTACTCTCTTTTTGGATCAAATATAAGAAGAGAGGTAAACATGATGACACAAAACTTACCATAGATGGTGTCATCAAACACATTCGGATCGAGGAGAACAATCGGCTAGAGGATGAAGAGGGTGCTAAGAATGAATCTCATGCCAACATTCTGGAGCACAATGCAAGAGCAATGAAACAGAAGGTCTAGAATGTCAAAGTTCGCAACAATAAAGTTAAAACTTTTGTGTAGGGTCAAAAGAAAACCAAAGGAGTTTGTTGGCTTTGAGAAAAGGCTAGACATAAAGCCTTTTTCTACAACAAAAGAAAGGGAAAAGCAAGTGGCCATGCAAACCTGGTAGAACATGACAACAGAGACAGAGTCAACGACGAGGAGATCATAATTGCGGTCGTCGTAGATGAGGTAAACCTTGTTGGAGGTGCTATAGAACGGGTGGTTGATACCGGAGCCACAAGACAAATTACTACCAGTAGAGATCTATTTTTTGATTTCCATGAGATAGATAGTGGAGACCATCTTTTTCTTATGGTTTCACGAGGAACCCGTATTCTCAGGAAGGGAAAAGTGCTCCTTAAGTTAACTTCTAGAAAAAGGCTGGAATTAATTAATGTTCTCTATGTTCCACCTATACATATGAATCTGATTTCTGGAGCACTTCTAAACAAGGCCAATCTTAAACTTGTTTTTTATTATGATAAATTAGTGCTTACTAGGAAGAGGAAATTCATCAAGAATGGGTTTTGTTGTGCCAGATTGTTTGTACTCGATGTTATGTGTATAACCAATAAGAATGATTCATCTTATGTGTAATTCATTGATTCTTATGATATTTGGCTAGCTAGGCTAAGTCATACTAATTTTGATGCTTTAAAGATATTAAAAAGCATGAATGTCGTCCCTATATCAAATGGTGATAAATTTGAAAATTGTGAATATTTTGTAGAAGCTAAACATCATAAGACACCGTTTAAAAGTACTGAAAGAGTCTCGGATAAACTAGGCCTCATTCATAGTTACTTAGGTGACTTCAAGAATCATGTAAGTAAAGGAGGTAAAATATATTATATAACCTTCATTGATGATTATTTGAGGTTCACTAGAGTATATTTACTAAGTCATAAAGATGAGGCTGAAGAAATGTTCAATAAATTTAAGAATGAAGTAGAAAATAAATTAGAAAGGAAAATCAAAAATATCAAGATCTGATAGAGGAGGTGAATATATGACTACTTCATTGCAGAAATTTTGTACAGAACATAGTGTAATTCATGAAGTAACACCACGTTATACTCCACAATCTAATGGTGTAGCTGAGAGAAAGAATATAACACTTAAAAATATAATGAATGCGATGCTAATTAGTTCCGGTTTACCGGATAATTTGTGGGGTGAAGCTATTCTTTGTGCATGTCATATATTGAATAAAATACCACACAAAAAGACTAATAAAACCCCTTATGAACTATAGAAGGGTTATCATCCCAACTTAGGATACTTGAAAGTGTGGGGTGTTTAGCCCAAAACAAGGCGACATATAGGATATGCCCAAAACAGCACGGCAAATAGGTTTATGGTTGTTGAGAATTATGTGATTATTGAGTCTAAAGATGCTGAACTCTTTGAGACTATTTTTCCTATGAAACAACAAAAAGATTTGGGTCATTCCATTTACGAAAAAGGTGAATCTAGTAAAATTGTAGTTGATGAAAAACCGGATTCACTAAGAAGAAGTAAGAGGAAAAATATTGAGAAGACGTTTGGTAATGACTTTACTAAAGTGTTTATTCTAGAAGAAGATCCAAAAATATATCAAAATGCTATAAAATCCATAGATGCAACATATTGGAAAGAGGCCATAAACAGTTCATTAGATTCAATCATGAGTAATGACACTGTGGAAGTGGTAGATTTACCTAGAGATTACAAGCCTATAAGTTGTAAATAGATGTTTACAAAGAAATTAAAGGCAGATGGCACTATAAATGAATTTAAGGCATGATTAGTCGCTAAAGGATTTACTCAACAAGAAGGAGTAGATTTCTTCGACACCTATGCAATGGTTGCTAGAATAACAGCTATTTGGGTGCTAGTTGTTTTAGCTTCCATTTACAAACTTGTAATACATCAAATGATTTTTAAAAAAACGTTTTTAAAAGGAGATTTAGACGAAAAAATTTATATGAGACAACTTGAGGGTATGATTGTAAAAGGACAAGAACATAAAGTATGTAGATTAAAGAAATCATTGTATGGTTTAAAATAGGCTCCTAAGCAATGACATGAGAAATTCGATAATGTCATGTTACCAAATGGTTATGCAGTAAATAAAAGTGATAGATGTGTTTATAGAAAATTTAAAAATCTTGACTGTGTGATTATTTGTTTGTATGTTAATGACATGCTGATTTTTGGTACAAATTTTGATGTGGTTTAAAAGATTAAATCATTTTTGTCATCAATTATCGGTAAAGCTGATTTTATTCTTGGCCTTGAGTTAGTTAAGAAATGTGGGGATATATGCATTGTCAAATTCATTATGTTGAAAAAGTGTTAAGAAAGTTTAATCACTTTGATGTCAAAGCTGTTAGTACACCCTTTGATCCTAACGGAAGATTAGAAAACAATAAAGGTGATAGCATTTCACAATATGAGTATACAAGAATAATTGGTCATGTATTGTATCTTATGAATTGCACTAGGCCGGATATTGAATATGTTGTAAATAGTCTTGCTAGGTGTACGCACGATCCAAGTAATGAACATTGGTTTGCACTAAGAAGACTTTTGAAATATCTTAGAGGGGCCATGGATCTTGGTTTGTTCTTTAGTGGTAATCCTTGTGTGTTAGAAGGATTTTGTGACGCTAACTGGGTAACAAATAATGATGAAGTTAATTCAACTAATGATTACATGTTTATTTTGGGTGGTAGTATTATTTCCTAGAAATCATCTAAGCAAACATGTAAAGCAAAGTCAATGATGGAATCCGAATTTATTACCTTAGAACATGCATGTGTAGAAGCTGAATGTTTAAGGAATTTACTTGTAGATATTCCTTTGTGGTCTAAACATATGCCTTCTGTATCTATACACTGTGATTCACAGGCTGTGATTGCTCGAGCAAAGAAAAGAGTTTATAATGGAAAGAGCCGGCACATACAATTGAGACAAAATATTGTAGAGATTTGATGAATTCAGGGGTGGTTAAATTAGGCCTACATACAAGAAGTTAGTCCGTGAAACATCGAGGGGGACGAGACTTGTTCCATTTGAAGTGGATTCTGTGGGACAGCAACCCAACCCACTATTAGTAGAGATCCTACGAATGGGGTTCAATGTGGTACTAACAAGTCACGGAAGAATCCTAATCAGCACTATCAATGTGTCCCTCCCTATGGTGTTTTTGAAGGTCATGCTCACTGCAAGTAAATGGAGGTGAGATTTTCAGAATCTCTTAATGGAATTCATAGCCTTGTTATATGCTGGTGTGAATAGTGCATACTTGATGAATTTCACCTATGTACATATGGAGGTGGTGCCGCTTACTATGAGAGTTTGAAACAACTCACTAGAGCGCTTATGAAAACCTGAGACTGGGTGCAAAACCGATATCGCACCACACCGCAAACTTGCCTGAATCTAGCGAATGACATGTCGATTGTAAGTTTATAAAAACAATAGAGAGGTAAGATTCAATACGTTCAATGTCATCTTTTTTTCCGTTTATATACTTCTTCTTTTGCTAAATGTCAATTCAAGAAGCGAGTCATTGTCCATTATGTGTCATTATCATCCTTTGATAGTGGCGAGATCGGTTTATTAACATTCGGAAATGTTTGTATTTTAGTTTGGATCATGGGGGGATTGTTGGAAAAGTACGTTTAAAATACTTTAAAATTTGCTCCAAACTTATATAAGAGCATGTAAGATGTTTCTTGGGAGATTAAAAGATGATTAGAACACTTTGAACTTATAAGAAATCACTTGGATCGATCCATGTGCTATTTGGATCGAACCAAGTGAAAGTTAAAATGAAGTTGAGTGTTGTGTTGGACATCAATTGGTCGACATAGATCGATATAGTATGGATGCAAAGTTGTATTACACTATCTAACATAGATCGATCACATTCATCGATCGATGTGATATCGATCGATACATGAATCGATCGTTAGGGTCAATGTGCAAAGTTGGAGTACACTGTCCAACATAGATCGATCACATGGATCGATCGATGTTAAATCGATTGATACATCCAACGATCTAAGTTGGCAAGATGCAAGGTTGGAGCTCTCTGTCCAACATCGATCGACCGATGTATCAAAAGACATGACTTTTCACCTTAAGTTGTAACTTGTGATCCAAGAATCATTTCCCATCATACATGAACGTTATGCAACTTACATGGAGGTTAAATTTAATACTGAAATGGGTTCTGAAAAGGAGTTTTTACACAACCCATGGCCTATAAATAGTAGGCCTTGCTATCTTAAATCATATACAATAACTTTTGCAAATTTTGAAAAAGTTCAGCATTGTTCTCTCCTCCTACTCTCTTCTTCTTCCTCCACTATCAAACACTTCTATTGTGCAAGTTCATCTTCCTCTCGTAGAGCGAACGAAAGTAAGGAGCTGTTATATCTAGGAGGCTTGTGCCGTGTAATTCACTCACTTGTGGTGGAGGCATTTTAACTTTAATGACAACAACTAACGTTGTGTCTTAGTTTTTCTACTATCTTTGTTCTTTTGTCTCGTCTTTGTTCTTTTGTCCCGGCCTTTCTCCGATCTTTGTTCTTTTGTTTGGTATCCATGTTATGACCTTATTTCCCAACAGCTTATTCTTTTTTTTTTTTTTTACATTCGTCTCAATTGTATTTACACGAGAAATGTGACACAGTTCAATCTATATTTGGTAGAATATCTTTGGTTAAGCTTTGGAAGAAAAAATGATGAAGCAATCCTATAGGCTTGTGGTTCTTGCTTACATTTACTTTTCTTTTGGCTAGCTAATATAGTGGTGGTCATGCTAATGGGCTTACATTACTAATATAACGGCTGTCATCATGATAATATCCAATTATGTATCACATAATTTATCTTATTATGTATCACATAATTTATCCTATAATGTATCACATTATCTATCACATTATTTATTTTATCCTGTACCATATCTAATGAGATATGTTGTCATATGTACTGAAATTTTATCTAGTGATATATGTTGTCACATGTATTGAAATTTTAATTACTAATATAATGACTGTCATGTTAGCATCTTAACTATGTATCGTGTTATTTATCTTATTGTGTATCACATAACTTATCTTATACTGTATCACATTATTTATCATATTATTTATTCTATCACACTATTCATCTTATTCTGTATCATATCTAATGAGATATGTAGTCATATGTATTGATATTTTATTTAATGACAGATGTTGTCATGCGCATAGAATTTTTACAAAACTAATATACATGGGGTAATTTTATCAGATGAGATAGATAATATAATAAATAATATGATAGAAAATATGTCGATTTGAACTTTTGATTCAGCATCTCTTGTGGATTTCCCAATGTGCAGTAGACTTATGTAAATGTTGCACCAGAAAAATTGATAAAATCTTCCACAGATAAACAAAATCTAATATTTATTCCACCAGCTAAAAGATAAGAAACATATTAAGATATCTCATGAAAGTACACAAAGCCATAACTCAAAAGTGCATACACAGTGCACCAAAAAAAAAGAAAAAAAAAAGAAAAAGGCAGAACAAGCTGATAAAATCTCCCAAGATAAACAACATACACTACTTAGCGTCTATCGCCAAGTACGTCAAGCAAACCAAATGATCAAAGGCACACAAATCCATTGAGAAACCAAAGGGTTCACTTAGAAGGAGGTGGTGCAAGATTGGGAATGGCTGGGATGGCAGTAGGAATGGCTGGAATAGCGGTAGGAATGGTGGGAAAAGTTGGCAAAGCATTGGCGGAGGGTAGTGGAGGGATTGTCGCCTGAGGAATGGTGGGCATGGTGGGTAATGGTGGAAGCTGTGTGGTTGGCAATGTGGGCTTTGGAAGAGATGGAATCGTAGGTAACGGTGGCAATGTGGCCGGTATTTTGGGCAATGCCGGCTGAGGAAGTGATGGTATAGTAGGTATTGCCGGCATTTGAGGGATTTGTAAAAGATCTCGTGCCGCGTCTATGCTATAGAATGAAAGGCTTATAATAAAGATGTTAACAACGAAGTGTTTCATGATTGAAGATGCAGCCATATTTGGGATTGTGAGTGAAGAAAGATCTAAGGTTGATCAATTTCTTTGCATGCAATTGAGCTCATGAAGAATGTTTTATCTACAATTCGTTTTTTTATAGGGAGAAACAAAGGAGAAATACTGCTAAGTTTAGGTTTTGTGGATTTTAGCGTTGTTGGCCATGTTCAGAGAAAGTCCAAGTTAGTTGGCTTGTCTCAACTATATTCAAAACTTACGTTGATATATTAGGATATTCTTTTCTGGTAATAAGATAGGTTAGCTACTATTTGGGGGAAAAAGGATAGGTAGATCAACGACGCCGACAACAATGGTCATTAACTTAAAGGTTTTTGTCTGTGGCAGAATACAAGGGGATGAATGTATGCAACTATACCTATGTATTAGAAACACACAGATATAGTTTTCGGATGAACCATAATGAAAATTGCGTCAAGCTGTGTCGATCAACTACTACTCACAATATAAGAAGCGCAATCAATTTAGTGATTCATTTTGCTTTATTTCATCATATTCTAAAGTTAAATAAAGTGTATCCGTATCAACGACATCAAAGAATTACGCTGGTACAAACGTCCTAGGAAATCTTCTGAAACGTTTTCCTTTCACAAAATATAAACAATTAGATGTTATTTTATTTGTTAACACTTATATGAATCTGTATATGTATTTTATATATCTTAACTTTTTTTTTCTAATAGTATTTATTTAAATTCAAATAATTTGATAACTAAAACACTTTGTATAATATGTCTTAGAGAATTCGAATGGATGAGTTACCGGATGGAAAGTAGATCAAGATAGGCTCAAATTAAAGATATGATTAGATAGTGATAAAATCATACCATATCACATTTTGTCATAACGTATCTTTGTATTAATGAAGTTGCCTTAGATAGAATAGTATAGAGGCTAAAAGTAAGACATGTTGTAATACGATTATGCTCAATGGACACTACAAGTTTTTGATTCCAAATATATAACGTGGTATCAGAGTGGGACTTCTGATCTATAGCGTATAGGACAGATAGATTAGTTTTTCCACCAATTTTTGATATTGTTCCTTGTCTACTAAAGACGCTTCATTTGTGATTCTAAGTTTTAGGTTTGTTGTCGTCGGAATACTACTTGGCTTGCAGTCGAGCATTTCTGCCTCTGTTAGTAGATCAAGTATGTACTTATTCTGTGTTATAAAGAATCCTTTGCTCGATAACTTCAGAGCTCCTAGGTCCTTCATCTCGAATTCAGCAAACAACCTTTTCTGGAATTCTGAAATCTTTGCTTGATCACTTTCGGTAATAATCATATCATCCACATAAGTGATGAGACATGTAACCAGCTTCCCTCTTCTTTTGAAGAACAACGTATGATTCGCAGTACTCTGTTTGTATCCATTCACTTTCTTGACTAATGTAAACCTCCCGAACCATACACGCAGAGACTGTTTCAGTCCATAGAGAGCCCTCTTTAGTAGGCAGACTTCGTTTTCCTGAAACTCGCTTGAGAAACCAAGAGGAGCTTTCATATAAACTTCTTCTTTCAACTCACCATGTAAGAAAGTATTTTTTGATATCAAACCGGTTCAGTGGCCACTCTTGATTTGCAGCTATAAAGAACAAAACCCGGATGGTATCACTTTTTGCGTCTGGTGAAAATGTTTCTGAGTAATCAATTTCGTATATCTGAGTGTATCCTTTCGCCACCACTCGGGCTTTGTATCGTTCGATTGTACCATCTACTTTATATTTCAGTGTGAACACCCACCGAAACGCTACTGGTTTCTTGCCCTGAGGTGAGTCACATTTTTCTCACGTCATTCTCCTTTAGAGCCTCCATCTATATATTACAATGAGGTATATTACTGGCTACTTCGGCAGTATTCGGTATGTAGTCCTGACACAAAGTAGTAAGCAGACTCTTGGCTGCCTCCTCTTGAGCTGGATTTACTGGATTCCTTGACAACCGAGTAGTTCGCTCAGGTGAGTATCTTCTTGGTGGTCTTCCCCTATTTTACCTGGGTGGAAGTTTTCGTACCTGTGACTCAGACGAGGCATTGGAGATAACATCTTCAATGACCACATCGTCAATATGTACGTTACTTACCTCTTGAGGAGCACTCATCGAAGAAGATTCATGTGATATTTCTGACACGTCAGTCTTTCCTACGTTGTCTGGGGTTTGCTCGGTAGTTTCATCTACTTGACCCTATTGGACAGTGTCTAGCAACCTGTAGTTGTGTAACTAGTCGAGTGACACCAATATTCGAATCCTTCGCTCATACAATGGCGGTGAATATGTCTCACAATTTCCAATAGTTCCTACAAGAACATGGCATAGTTCATCAAACCACCTGTCTAAATACTCCCCAACAAAATAGAGTCGTAGAACAAAAAAATGACTTCTTATTGAAATGACACGGGCAATGCTTCTTGAGTCTCAGGCCCCTACTTTTTCCTGGCCTAGAGCCATCACTACATTCGTTTATCTTCTCAGTCGTCTGCCCACAAAAATTCTTCACCAACACACACCGTTACAAACACTCTCTTCCCAAGTCAGCATTCCCTCAATATTAACTCTCCCCCCTCGGGTGTTTGGGTGCTTTATTTACGTACACACTCCTAAGGGTGAACGCACCAAGTTTGACCCTTGTGCCAAAGAGTGCGTCTTTGTCAGTTATGCCACTCATAAAAAAGGGTATAAGTATTATAACCCTCAGACTCATCGCATTCATGTCATTATAGACTGTACTTTCTTGGAGACTGAGTATTTTTATGGTTCCTAGTCTTTGGTACAGGCAGAGACTCCACAACAGGGTGTGTCACTCGAATGGTTACACAACTACAGGTTGCCAGAAACTTTCCAACAAGGTGAAGTAAATGGTGCCACTAAGCAAAGTCTGAACAACGTTGGAAGGACTGACGTGTCACAAACACCCCATGAATCTTCTTCGATGAGTGCTCCTCAAGAGGTAAGTAACGTACATATTTATGACATAGTCATTGAAGATTTTATCTCTAATGCCCTGTTCGAGTCACAGGTACGGAGACTCCCACCTAAGGAAAACATGGGAAGACCACCAAGAAGATACTCACGTGAGTAAACTGCTCAGTTGTCAAGGTATCCAGTAAATCCATCTCAAGGAGAGGCGGCCAGGAGTCTACTTACTACTTTGTGTCAGGACTTCGTACCGAAGACTGCCGAAATAGCCAGTAAGATACCTTATTGACATAATGCAATGAATATAGAGATGGAGGCTCGAAAGAAGAATGAGACGCGGGAAAAACGCAACTTACCTCAGTGCAAGAAACTTGTAGGGTGTCGGCGGGTGTTCACAGTCAACTATAAAGAAGATGGTACAACTGAACGGTAAAAAGCCCGATTGGTGGCGAAAGGGTACGCTCAAACATGTAGAATTGATTACTGAGAAATGTTTTCTATAGCTGCAAATCAAGAGTGGCCACTAAACCAATTTGATGTAAAAAATGCTTTCTTACATGGTGAGTTAAAAGAAGAAGTTTATATAGAAGCTCCTCCAGGTTTCTCAAGCGATTTTAAGGAAAATAAAGTCTGCCGAATAAAGAGGGCTCTCTATGGACTGCAGCAGTCTCCGCGTGCATGGTCAGGAGGTTTACATCAGTCATGAAAGAGAATGGATTCAAACAGAGTAATGTAGATCATACGTTTTCTTCAAAAGGAGAGGGAACTGGTTACATGTCTCATCATCTATATGGATGATATGATTATTACTGGAAGGAGGTCTACGTCCGAGTACTTTGCACTAATCAGAGGCAATCTTGTCATTTAGAGGAGCAAGAAGCAGAAAGCAGTCGCATTATCAAGTGCTGAAGCTGAATTTAGGGGTATTGTCAAAGGAATCATGGAGGCCTTATGGTTGAGGAAGTTATTGCAAGAGATGGGTTCTCCACAGAAGTGTCCAGCGCAACTAAAGTGTGATAACAAGGCTGCGGTAAGTATCTCTGAAAATCATATACAACATGATTGAACTAAGCACGTTGAGATAGACCGGCGCTTTATCAAAGAAAAGCTTGAGGATGGTGTTGTTGAAATTCTTTTCGTGCCCACATAAGATCAACTGGCTGATATTTTTACCAAAACAGTAGCGGGGAATATGTTTAAACTAATACTTGGCAAGTAGAACATTGGAGAATGAGATGCTTAACTTCAGGGGGAGTGATGGAAAGTAGATCAAGATAGGATCACATTAAAGATATGATTAGATAGTGATAAAATCATATCGTATCACATTTTATCATAACATATCTTTGTATTAATCATGTTGCCTTAGATAAAATAATATATAGGCTATAAGTAAGACTTGTAATATGATTATATATTCAATAGAAAGTACAAAATTTTCATTCAAAATAACTAACATTACCATCTGTGTTAATGAGATTTGGTGGCCAAAGTCTCGTGACTCAATGTTTTCACTGTCAAGTGACGTATTCACTAATTATTCTATTACAGAGAAATAGTATGTGAAGATGGCCCTTATTGCCAAGTGCAGGATCGCATATTTTAAATTTATGGACAAAAGAATTTCGCTTAACCATTAAAACTATATTGTAGTTATGATTTAAATTATAATAACTAAAACATGTTTGGATTCATTTATATTACATTTTTTGAACTCAAATTCATTAAATACAATAAGCTATCAATAAATATATTATAAAATAATCATACCATATTCCTATTAATCAACTGTGCCGATCTCTTTAATTTTGAGATTGTCAAGTTTTTCAAATAAGTGTTACTCGTCCACATCCTATTTATGTCAATCCCGAAATGTTTGTCCAGAGTTCACAAATGGTAAAACAAAATAGTTGAAGTATTAAATTGTCCTAATTAATGGGGATGTCTTAATGCGGACAATTTTATCAAATTTCAAGCTATTCAAAGAAACAAAGAAACAATCGCGCGACCAGAAGTAGAAAAACAAAAAAAGTTGAGAGAAAGAAGGAAAATCTGGTAACTGCTCATTCAACTTTCAAGTCTGCATCTGTTGGTTTTAACCAACGAAACAGAGAGGCAAAAACAAATCAAAAGCACTTTACAAGCTTGCCCTTGGTTTTATATCACTTCACTCTATTAACTCAGGGGTACAATAGTCATTTCAATATGTTTAAACTGCTCCCGCCTGGTCCTCCTTCTTCTACATCAGATTGTAGCTGCAATCCAGCTTCTTGATCTTTCTTTTTTTCAATCCAACGTGTCCATAATATCCCTCGACACTCAATTCCAGCTATGATCCAACAGTCCTCTACTTTTCTATGTTACTTTAATCGGATTGTGCTACTTTGGGAGTTGAATTGCTTGCTTTCATTGCTGCGCTCCTTCCACTGCCTCAAGGCGCTGTTCATCAGCTGCAACCCTGCATCCTTCAACACTCTCCCTCAATCCTGACCGTGCAAACACATTGTAGACTCCTAAAGCTGCAATCATGATGCTTAACCTCCTCGAATCCAAAGGTTTTGTGAAAACATCTGCCAATTAAAGTTCTGTTCTGATTGGCACAGGAATAATCACTCCTTCTTGAAATTTTTCTCTCACAATGTGGCAATCTATCTCGACGTACTTGGTCCTCTCATGAAAGACAGGAATTTCTATGATGTAAATTGCACTTCTGTTATCAAAAAATAACTCCACGAGTTCTGGATGCAATACTTGCAAATCCTTTAGTAAATAGAGAATCCATTGAACCTCACAAGTTGCTGAGGCAAGAGCTCTATATTTAGCTTCAGATAAAGACTTCGAGATTGTGGTCTGTTTTTTGGCATTCCAAGATACCAAGGCATGTCCTATGAACATAAAATAGCATGTTACTGATCTTCTACTCTCTATACAGCCCCAGTATGAGTCTGAAAATGCTGTTAATTTGAGTAGTCCTTTGCTAGGAAAGAGAAGTCCTTGTCCAAGAGACCCTTTGAGGTACCTTAATAGCCTTTCAGCAGCTTTCCAATGCATCTCTTTAGGTGTATCCAAGAACTGATTTAGTTGATGTACAGTGTAACTAATATCTGGTCTTGTGATCGTTAGATACAACAGTTTTTAATTAATCTCCTATAGTTGGACACATCTTCACAGGTTGGTGATTCATTGTGTGACAATTTTCAATTTTTTCCATTGGGATGTTAATAGGTGTGGAGGCCAAGTGTCAGTGTCCTCTAATAATTCTAGAGTATATTTCCTTTGACACACCATGAACCCCTCCTGAGACCTGGCCACGTCTAAGCCTAGGAAATATCTGAGCTCCCTAAGACCTTAATTTTAAAAGCAGAATAAGGACCATGCTTAAGAGACTGAATAGTATGTAAGGAGTCACTAGCAACCATAATGTTATCGACATAGACTAAAAGCACCAGAAAGGATCCTTGGTGTTATCTGGTAAACATGGTATAGTCATTTTTAGACTGTGTGTAGCCTTCAGATGTGAGAAAAGAGGTTAATTTCATATTGCATTGTCTGTTAGCTTGCTTGAGACCATACAGTGACTTGTGAAGCTTACAAACAAGACCGGGTGTGGTGTTGAAGCCTTTAGGAGGAATCATATAGATGCCTTTGTCTAAATCTCCATGTAAGAAGGTATTGTTGAAATCTAGCTAGTGAACAAACCATCCCTTAACAGCTGCCAAAGCCAACAACAGACGAAATGTGGTCATCTTAACCACAGGATAAAAAGTGTCCCTGTAATCAATGCCAACTTGTTGAGTATATCCCTTGGCAACAAGTCTGGCTTTAAATCTCTCAACATTGCCATCAGCCTTTCTTTTGATCTTGTATACCTATTTTCATCCAATGGGCTTCTTACCAGATGGTATTGGAACAAGACTCCAAGTATGGTTTGCCTCTAAAGCTGCTAGCTCCAAGTTCATAGCCTCCTGCTAATGCACTGAACCAGCTGCTTGCTGATAAGATTGAGGATCTTGTTGTAGACTAAAATTAAGCACATAGTTTTTGAATTTAGGAGCTAACTGATCCACAGGGTAATATTGTTCAATGGGATAATGTACACAAGAACAACTAACATGCAATGCAGACAAGTGATTACACTGACAGTCATATGAATAAGATGGTGGCTTCCGAGTTCTGATGGGACGTGTGAGATCATTTGGTGAAGATGGAGTGGTTGTAGGAGTACGAGGAGAAGGAGATGTTGTTGGCATGAGACAAGAGGAATATCAATGGTGATATGTGGATGTGATGAGGAAGGTTCAGCTGATTATGTTGAAGTGGATATATGATCATGAGAAGGAGGAATTAGAGCAAGAAAGTTGGTGATGATGATGATGATAAATGAGGAGTTGAATCGTGAAAGAGTGGTGAAGGGTCAGGTGTGCCAGGTAGCACTGATGAGGAAGGAAAAAATGAGAAAGGCCCATTTGTGAAAGAAGAAGGTTGGACAGGAGTGATGTAAGGAAAGTGGGTCTCCACAAACTGCGAATCTTGAGAAATTAGGATAGCTTTAATTTCCAGGTTTTGAAAAATATACCCCTTAGTTGTAGAAGGAATTCCTAAGAAAAGACATGGAATGGCCCTGGAAGTAAACTTGTGCTTATTAGGTGTAGTGTTGTATGCGTAGGCAAGACAAACAAATACCCTAAAGTGCTAGTATGAGGGTGATTTTTGGAAGAGAACTTCTTAGCGAGATTTGTGTGATAGAATGGGGGTAAGCATAAGGTTTGTTCGGTGCACAGCATGTGAAACAGAAAATCCCCAATGGGACATAGGTATTTGTGCTTTTAATGCAAGTGATCTAGCCACCACTAGGATATGCTGGTGCTTCCTCTCCACCAAACCATTTTGTTGTGGGGGTATAAACACAACGTGTTTGGTAGATAATGCCATGCTTCATGAAAAACTCCGGCATCTTAAATTCCACAGCATTATCAGTTCGAGTACTTTAACACTTCTTTAAAATTGGGTATGCACAAAGTGACAGAAACTTTGAAGCACATGCTTAACCTCAACTTTAGACTTTAGGAGATACAACCAGGTATATCTACTGTAATCATCAACAATAGTAAGATAGTATTTCTGTGCATACAACATAGGGTGCCTATTTGGGCCTCATATGTCTATATGAACCAGATCAAAGGGTTTGACATAATTTGAAATAGAAACAGGAAATGGTAATCTTTTTAGTCTAGCTAATGGAAAAACTTTACAAGGTTCATCATGACAGTCTGCTGGAATGGAGGCATCGTATCTGTGAATTTCTTTTATTCAGGAGCTTGAGGCATGCCCCTGTCTGCAATGCCACAACATGGCTGGAGTAGTAAGAAAAGAAGTCGTATAGCAAACAGACCTTTACTGTGGTTTCATTCTATGAAGATAATACAGACCATGAGATAATATAGCTAAACCAATCATCCTCTTGAACAATTAATCCTGGATGAAACAAGAGGAACTAGAAATTTGAATGAGCAAATTAGGATGTGAGGCCAACTTGCTTAGTGAAATCAGGTGATGGGCAAAAGATGGCACATATAGAGCATTAGGTAATGTAAGTAAAGAATTAATTGCAAGTGAACCAATATGAGTGGTTAGGACAGAAACTTTGTTTGGAAAATTTATGATAACATTGGCTATATGTCTAAAGGTCAATAAAAGAGTAAGACTGGAGGTAGTGTGATCAATAGCTCCAGAATCCAAAATCCATGTACTTGAAATGTTAGAATCATAATTACCTTTCATCTTACCAACTTGAGCAGACATCACAATGCTTTGTGCAACTCCACCTGCACTCCCTTCTGAATGCTCATCTTGCTTGTTGAGCCAATTGAGTAGCTTCTAGTTCTGCTGGGGGGTCAGAATCAATGACTGTAGTGTTTTGTTCATCTGAGTGTCTTGTGGTTCATCAACGATAATTTTTGCTGCTTCACTAAAATTCACTTGGTCCTTGGCTTGAAACCAGGAGGAAAACCATGCTTTTTATAGCATCTATCAATCATGTGTCCCTGCATTCTATAATGAGTGCATTGAAATCGTCTCATTCTATCAGAACTAAATCTTCCTCCTCCTATTTTAAAGCTTGTCGGCTGTCCTCTACCTGAATATGCAACAAAATTATCCGACAACTGCCCTTCTGTCATCAAGGCAGCAGGATTTCCATCAAAGGTACCACCACCACTATCAGAATAACACCTTCCTTTCATACTTAAAGGGCATAGAAAAAGTTGTGCTTCTGTCAGGCAGAGGTGTGAGAACAAACGCTTGAGATTTAACTAGTTTAAAATTATCATTAAGACCTTTGACAAATTTAATGACACAGTCACCTTCTACAAACATTTTCATTTTCACAACAACATCACTATTACACCCTCTGTAGGTACATGTGGGAATAAGCCTCACAACCATCAACTCTTCCCAAACAATCTTCAAAATTTAGTGAAATACTCAATAACACTCAACGTCTCCTGTTTAATACTATAGAATGTCTCCGACAAGTCTGATAATCTAAAGGTACTTGTGCTGCCATACCTTAGTTGAAGATCATTCCAAACATCATAAGTACCGTCAAACCACATGATGCTTTGAGCAATTGAATGAGACACTGAACTCATTATCCATGACTGCACCATTGTGTTAGCTTTTCTCCAAACCGAATACTGAGGATCATTTACGGGTGGCCTTTGAATCGTGTCATCTATGAAGCCAACCTTGTTTTTAACAACTAGCGCCATTTCAAAGATTCAACTCCAAGTGTGATAATTGTGTGAATTCAACGGAAGTTGGAGTGACTAGACTATCATAAGGATGCAAATAATAAGGGTTCTGCAACATATTCTCAGGAATCGAGTTCTGATTCCCCTTGAACCAAACACTACGTTCTGCAAAGGACTATCACCTGATGAAACTTGATTCAATCTAAAAGTTGAAGGACTATTGTTTTGTGCTGCGATCTCACTTTTAATCAACCTTTCAACAAGAGAAATTAAACTTCACTCAAATGAACATGGCGATTCAACAACTACAGTGGACACACACACTACGAGCAACCCAACTCTCTGATACCATGTCAAATTTCAAGCTATTCAAAGAAACAAAGAAACAATCTCACTACCAAAAGCAGAAAAACAGAAAAAGGAATGTTGGGAGGAAGAAGAAAAATATGGTAACTGCTCATTCAACTTTCAAGTCTGCAGCAGCTGGTTTTAACCAACAAAATAGAGAGGAAAAAACAAATCAAAAGGTTTTACAAGTTTGTTCTTGGTTTTACATCAGTTCACTATATTAAATCAGGGGTACAATAGTCATTTGAATACGTTTAAGCTACTCCTGCCTGATCCTCCTCCTTCTACCTCAAATTGTAGCTGCAATCTAGCTTCTTGATCTTTGACTTTCCGATCCAATGTGTTCATAATATCCCTCAGCACTCATATCCAGCTACGATCCAACGGCCCTCTACTTCTGTATGTTACTTTAATCAGATTGTTCTACTTTGGGAGTTGAATTGGTTGCTTTTATTGCTGCTCTTCTTCCACTGCCTCAAGGCACTATTCATCAGCTGCGGCCATGCATCATTCAACAAGTTTTTTAAATTTTAAATACTCCAACCTGTCCTAATTAATGGGGATATTTTTAATACTGACGGTTTTTTAAATGTTAATGTGGAAAGTATAAAATTTTAATAGTATTTCAACTAACTGTAGAAACAAAACATCAAAAATAAAAAGATGCCCTTATTGGCTGGCTATTCAAAACTGACATTTTCAGTTTTTCCTTCCTATTTTATTAGGATTATTGCCCAAAGATTGAGTTTTAGCTGCAGCTTTGCTTAATATTTATCACCAGAAATTTTGTTGAAGATATCAGTAAAAAAATTACTTGATGCATTGGCAGTAAAGCCTGCTAGGTCTAAGTCCATGGATAAATGCAGCAACGAAAACTCCATCTTCTTGTCCATGTATTTTTAATGACTCATTATTGAACCTACAGACATATTCATGTATAGATTTGTCTGTACTGAGCAACATGTCCTCCTCTTCTATCTTGGCTACAAACGTCTGAAGTTCCTCAACTTGAGAAACAACATTGTGAAAATCAGACATTTTGAAATTCATGAATTTGCAGATAATAAATTTCTTAGCGTCAGCATCTTTTGTGTGATATTTCTTTTCCAAAGGCTGCCACAAAGACGTTTTGGTTTTGTACGTACAATACAAACCATATAAGGAGTTGTCCAAGCACCCCAGAATATGACTCAAACAAACATAATTGTTGAAGTTCCACTCTTCAAAAAATAGTTTATTTTGCATATTTTTGGTCTGGTCCTCCTCAGGATCCACCACAGGTGAGTCCTCGGTCAAAAATTCGGCCAACCCCATGGAAGGCAAGAAGAACAGCTTCTTCTACAACAATGTACAACAACAGTGATGCTTTATCCCTTAATTAATTGAGTCTCAGCACAAAACAGAGCTCAGCTCGGTGATAACCTTAACAACTCAGCTGAGCAGAGATCCGAGGTGAGTCACGTATTGCTCTGGTATACTGTGTCTAACCGGATGGAGAAATCGTCTCTCAGGATACAACAGAAGTCAGTTCAGATGAGCGACACTGCAGCGTATGAACTCAGCAAACCTGTAAGCTATCCTGAACTTCTCGGATTACTAAAATACAGAATTTTTTTCTGTATGCAGGAGAATGAACATGCAGAGAGGGATTGCAGAGAAAGGAGAAGAACTTCTGAATTTCTGACTAAATGTGTGTGACCACAAAGGTCAGCTTGGCCACAATTTATAGGAAAATTCTAAGGTCAGTCTGTTACAGTCAGTTTAACTACAGCCGTAGGATCAGATACTTGCTCGGCCTGAACCCTTGGATTAGATAACTGCACCAAGTATGTCCTGAGCCATCGGATCAAATAAATGCTCAATCTGAGCCATCAGATCATAATGAATTCAGGTCAGCTCGGCCGAATAAAGCTCAACAACATTTCAAAATTTAACCTTCGCCTATCTTAACAACCTTGAAGTTTGAACTCAAACAAACTCCACCCTAGCGGATAAGATCCGACCCACTGCTATAGTACCTGGCCTGCAGTCTGTAGTCCGCAACCTGGCTTGTAGCCTAGTCTGCAACCTGAGCCCATCAGGTTCGCAGCTCAGTCCGCAACCTGAGCTCATCAGGTACGGGCCAAACTGAGCTGACTTTTCCCCTTATTTTGAGCATTAATTTCTCATTCACTGGTACCGAAATTGATTGATTCAAAAGCTTAAAATTATCTACTCGTCGCACAGATAATTAAGGACTCAGTAGTTTCTATTTATCATTAATTAAACAAATCATAATCTTAGCTCAAAATACGTTGCTAACCATAGTTTGCATCTTGGCCGAATTTTAATTTCTTTCCAATTTATCCAATAATATAAAAATGAAATAAGTGATTGGCAGTATCAGTTGTTCCACATAAGCATCTAGTTTAGGGACTTTGAAGTCTACAAAGCTACGATGGTCACAATTCCTTGTAGAAACAGGCTATCAAGTATTGTCTCGTTGTACCCTGATGGGAGAATCACTATTTGTTTCATAGTCTTATTCCAAAACTCCTTGCTAAGACGTCCGTTTGGCTCATAATCTTTCCTGGTCGATCAGGGCTTATAGTGTCCTTGCCTTCTATCCATTTTATTCTCTCCCAACTCTGGCTGACCTCTATGAGCCGTCAAGAGAGATATAGAAAGATTATGCACCAGAGGAAGTAGGATGATTAGTTGGTGTGTTGTTGGCCTCCGCGTTGAAGAGGGTTGGAAGGCTATGCAGCTTTACCATTTTGCGCTTTTAAGTGAGGGCTTGCAGTTTGGAACAGCTCAAAATTTTCAGGGCAGAGGTGTTGTCCTGCTAAAGTCTGTTATGCAATGTAGAGAGGTCCACTAAGAGCTATCACATGAAAGTTATTACTGGCTTGTGGAGAATGAAAGGATTGTTCTTGTTGGTGGTTAGTCCTTTCCTCTAAGGATCCTTAGATTATCCCAAACACCAAGCCTGTCTCACACACTTAATGTAATCACCATCATTATTCAAAGGAAAATTAGTTAGTAAAATGAAAAAAGAAACTTCAACAATTAGAAGTTCCTCCTTCTAACGCTAAATGACGAATCTGGTGTTCGCCAACAGATGATCCAAACGTTTTTTGACAGGACTTAGTAAACTTTCAGGCTAAGGGATGAACCATTTTTGGTGTGAATAGCCCAAATAATAAGTAAAGTGTGTGAATGTTTCAGCGTTTTAGTCAAGTGATCCCTGTAAAAAAACAAAAGATTAGAGGACCATGGAACTTGACTCCAGGAAAATACTATGACGCTCAAGTAGTTGTGAGATTTTAAGGTAAGTAGATCTCGATAAGCTCCCTAGCTTATGTAAGAAAGAAATAAGGTTCAGATCCTTTATCGATGGGTGGTAAGGTTGTATTTACAGTTGATCAGGGAGAGGCCAACTTGGAGAGCACAATGAAATACGTGTTATACTTGTTGATTGATCCAAGTTGATTGGGTATTGTACTAGACTCTTACGCTTGCACCATGAGCTTAAGGACTACGGAGGCAAGGACTTGTATTGATGCAAGTTAACTGGTGCAGCACCTGGATGTTTTAGTCTTCTATTACTGCGGGCAGTACTACATCAGAAGCATGTCTTTGGTGCTTGAGCGATGGTTTCAAAGTACGAAAGATCATATGGGTCCACTTTTGAGGTAACTCAGAGTGTTGTGAACCTGTGCAGTTGCTTATCCGTGCTAACAAAGCGTCCCGTAAAAAGGTCAGGTTAGTGGATCACGAACCACAAAAGTCTAATCTGCGGGAGTATTGCCAAGTGTGCTTTCCATTTTGAAGCTCTGAAGCTCATTGCTTTCTGAGGTCCTCTAAGACAATGCCGAATTTCTCAGATATGATTGGTTGAAAAAAGTCTTTAATTCAATCAATTAGACGATAACATATATGACTTGGTTTATTCTTTATTAGTTTTGATTGCCAAATTTCAATAATCATGGCTCAATTTATCCTAACTAACCTTACAAGATGAAAAGTCCTACATAAGTTATGCTGACAGATTGCCAGCATCAGTCGAGGGAGATATAAGATTAGACTTATGAGTGCTTTAATGAATGACATTGTTTTGGTTAAGTTTGTATAGTACGGCCTAGTATTGTGTGACAAGCTTGAAATTTACTATGTAAACAGCTTCAATCGACTTAAATTTGTCTAGTTTTTGACTTATGAAATCATTAGAATTGCACATGAACATGATTTTCGTTCTTGTTGGTTCATATGTATGATGTTAGTTGGTCCTAATTCTATGTTTTGTTGTGTTCTGTCAGAGCATTTGCAAAGTCTAAGTGTATGAGAATTTGAAACATCATATTTTAAACTATTCTAACCTTTTATATTTAACGAAATTAAGAAATACTTCGAATTAATAATGCTGAGATTTGCATGGTCGGATTTGTAGAAGTAAATGTAGTTTTTATTGATTTTTATCATTTAGAGTTGATGATTGCTACATTTATAGTTTCTAGTGCAATTTAGGAGTCGATTTTAACTTGCAAAAGAGATAAAATTCGTAAGAAATCATCCACGATAAAAATATATAGTCAGCACAAAAACCAAGAAATAAGGAATGGCGACCACTTCATACATTTTGGTTTTTATGAAACATGCATTTCGACTCATCTAAGGATTTGTTGTATGAATATCTCCTCGGCCGCGTTCCCGTTAACGGAATATGATATAAGCGATATTTATCTATATTTTTATATCTTCTATTACTTAATTTGAGTAATATTTTGACACTTTATCAGTAAAAAATGATTAATTTGGATTTTGAAGCTTGCGTCGAAATAATTGGGAACTAATGATTTTAGCTAAATTAACTATATATTTTTTGGGCTTATTTGAATTATTAATTAAATGAAACTACTTTCTATGTTAGTTAGCTAAATAAATAAATCTTGAGATTAGTTTATTGTATCGGAACTACATGTTTTTTTATTTTAAATGCAGAAAATTTGCGCCATAAATATCAAGATAAAGACAGACTACTTTCAAGAAGATATGATTAAATTAAGAAAGGAAGATCAGATTTTATAGGATATATCCAAATAAAATAGAAGAAGAATATGAAATGAAATAGAAAACCTGGGTAAAATTCCTATATAATCACCATGCACAACACAAAGGAAATCCGGACATTAATTTTCCCAAAAACCGGACACAATTTTGTTGAAGGAGCTTCTGGGCGGTGTGAGGAAGATCACGGAGATGAGAAGCGTTGTGTTGATATGAACAATGCGCAGTTAAATTGGTGCAGCAGGTTGTAACCACATGGATTTAGTATCAAGACGGAGGTTCAGTTTGTGTGATTGAATAAAGTGACTTGTGGAATGGAGGTGTGATGTTGGTTGTGTCAGCTATCAATCGCAGGAGACAGAGGTGGAAGAAGAAGTTGGGACACAGGGATGTTTAAAAACCAGTGAAATTACTATTTTGCCCGTTTGTTTGTAATATGTACAGTCGGCTAAGTGAGGGTAGTTTGGTAATTTTGCATATTCTGTCTTCTTCCTGCATTGTATATAAAACGGTTTACAGTTGTAACCCGGGTAAGACGGTTACAAAATTGCAGTAGCTTTCTTCTGCTCATGGATTGCTCTCATCTTCTCAACTTCTAGTTTCCTCTTCTCTTCTCCATTTGTTCTTCCGTTTATTGAATTGTGACATGGTATCAGTGCCTTAGAGCTTGTGATCAGTGTGTTTTTCGTTGGCAAGTATTGTGAGTAAAGTTTTTTTGTATTTTGTTGATTCCTTTGATTTTGATTGGAATGGCATCTCCAAGCAATTATCGGAGTGCACCTGCTGATAGTCAATCGCCGAATCTAGTGTTTGGATCGAGAGTAAATCAGAATCCAAATGTTGAGAATTTGATGGAAAATCTTTACTATATACATCCTGGCGATAGTCCTGCAACAGTGTTGGCATGGCCTCCTCTTAATGCTCACGATTTCCATACGTGGAGCAGTATTTTAGAATGGCGCTGCTGGTAAAGAATAAAATAGGCTTCATAGACGGTACAATCCCTAAACCTCTGGAAATCGATCCTCAATATCCTATGTGGAGACATGTGAATTCTATGGTTCAATCTTGGATAATGAATTCAGTTTCTCCTTCTATTGCACAAAGTATTATGTGGTATGATAGTGCTGTTGATATGTGGAATGACTTGTTAAGATATGGTAGTACAGACCCTTTCAGATTGCCTGAGTTTCTTGACAACTTCTATTGTGTTAAACAACATGTTATGACAGTGACTGATTACTTCACTAAGATGAAGGTTGTGTGGGAAGAACTTATGGCTTTAAGGCCTGTGCCTATCTGTAACTGTAGAAGTTGTAGGTGCAATGTAACCGCAGAGATGAGAAGGTATGTTGAGAGTGATTATGTCATCAAATTTCTAAAAGGACTTAACGATAATTTTGATCCAGTTAAGTCTCAGGTTTTTGTGATGACACCTCTACCTGATATTAACACAGCTTTTTCTATGGCTTTGAAATTTGAAAGAAAAGTGATGTCTAATTCGTCATTGGTTTCTGTGGATGGTAATACTACACTGATGAATGAGGTGGAGAATTCAGAAGCTATGGCTTCTAATGTATATGTGAAAAGGCAGCAGCCTGGTGGATTTAGGAGAGGAGGTGGCAAGTTTAATTCTGGTGATAATAGAAAGTTTCAATGTACCTATTGTGGTTTCACAGGACACCATTGAGAGATGCTTTAAGTAGCATGGATATCCACCAGGATTTGGTAGTTTCAAGCCTAGAGTTAATATGGCTGAGTTGAATGATGTTGAGGTTGAGAAGAGTATCCAGTCACTCATGCTAACACCTCAACAGAATCAGAGGTTGATGAAGTTGTCAAGCAAGCAAGATGATGAATCAGAGGAAGATGCGAAACCTGATGTTCAAGGAGTTGTCTTGTCTGCTCAGGTTGATAATATGGTAGGTAACACTCATACTAGTGTTTTAAATACATGGATTTTAGACTCTGGTGCAACTGATCACATTGCATCTCATCTGTCTTTTTTTCTTCCTACAAGCCTGTTAAATGCATTACAATCAATCTCCCTACGAAGTCCACAGTATCAGCAACGCACATTGGCACAACTGCAATTAGTTCTACTCTGATTCTTAAAGACGTTCTATATGTCCCAGCTTTTGCCTTTAATCTTATTTCTCTCAGTAAACTTACTTGTGATCCTAGTCTACTTATTCAATTCCATTGTGATAATTGTTTATTCAGGATCAATTGTCCAAGAGGATGATTGGTTCAGCTAAGCTGTCCTATGGTCTATACTATCTTCAAGGTACTGCTGTTGTGAATCCTAGTCCAGTTTGTCTTGCCACAGAGTCATCTGATTCAAGCAGCTACTTATGGCACTGCAGGCTAGGACATGCTTCTGTTCCTAGAGTAAAAAAGCTGCAGAAATATAATAGTTCAATAAAACTGTTAGATTCCGTTGTTCCCTGCTCTGTTTCCCCCTTGGCTAAGCTTAGGAAACTTCCCTTTCCTGTTTCTTCTTCTGTAACCGAGAATTCTTTTGACTTGGTTCATGTTGATATTTGGGGACCAAATAAACACCCCACACTGTTTGCTCAAAGATTTTTTCTTACCATCGTTGATGATTACAATAGATATACTTGGGTTTATTTGTTGAAATCCAAGTCTAAGGTTAGGCCCTTACTACAAAATTTTTGCCAACTTGTTGTCACTCAGTCTGAGAAATCAATTAAAATTCTTAGGACAGACAATGGCCAGGAGTTTAGCATGCCCGATTTTTACTTGAAGCATGGCATGATTCATCAAACAAGTCGTGTATATACATCACAGCAGAATTGTCTAGTTGAAAGGAAACACCAACATATACTTACTGTGGCACGTTCCTTAAAGTTTCAGGCAAGCCTGCCTATGCCTTACTGGGGCTTTGCTATTACACATGATGTTTACCTTATCAACCGAATTTCAACCCCTATATTACATCTCAGAACCCCTTTTGGGATGTTGTATCAACAAAAACCTATGTATCAGCAGCTCAAGGTGTTTGGCTCTTTGGCATATGCCTACAACCATTCACCTAACAAGACAAAGTTCACTCCCATGGCCATCAAGTGTGTCTTTCTAGAATTTCCATCTTCTACCAAAGGCTATTTGCTGCAAAATCTTGAAACCAAAGACGTACTCATATCTAGGGGTGTCCAATTTGATGAACATCACTTTCCCTTCGTCTCCACTGAATCTCCTTTAAGCACAAGCTTTCCTCTGCCAAACGCTCAACTATGCTCCAACCCACCTGTCATCATTCCATCACATTCTGAGCCTACATATGGTATCCATCCCAATCAGATTCCTCCGATTCCCTCACTGCATCCTAGTTCATCTTCTTCTGTGCCATCCCAGTCTTCTACTAATTCTACATCTTCACCTTCAGTACAAGACTCCATGTCTGCAGTTCTACTCCTCTCTTTGGTATTGACATTCCTCTCTCCATCAACCCAGAAGATCAACAGTTACTTCATGATCCTAATATTCCACATTTCTCTTCACTTGATATTCCTTCAAGACCCATCAGGCAAAGGCATCCTCCAGCTTATTTTCATGACTATCATTGTAATCAACTGGCTTCCTCTGTCAGCCCCTCCCTAAATATCCTTTGCAGAATCATTATTCCTTGCATCAGTTGACACCAAGTTATAAAAACTATGTGCTTAACACTAGTGTGCAGCAAGAACCTACATCCTATCACCAAGCAGCACAGTCAGCTCATTGGCAGCAGGCTATGCATATAGAGTTGGCAGCACTATAAGCAAATAACACTTGGTGCCTGATGCAGTTACCTAAAGGAAAGAATCAAATTGGCTGCAAGTGGGTATATAAAATTAAGAGAAATGGTGATGGAAGCATTGAGAGATATAAAGCAAGGATGGTTGCAAAGGGGTATACACAGCAGGCTGGTGTTGATTATGGTGACACATTTTCTCCAGTGGCTAAGATGACCACTGTTAGACTGATATTGGTATTAGCATCCATCAGAAACTGGCACAATCACCAGTTTGATGTGAACAATGCCTTCTTGCATGGAGATCTACATCAACAGATTTACATGACATTACCTGAAAGTCTACCATCTCCTGCCCCTGGCACTGTTTGTAGGCTCACTAATTCACTTTATGGTTTGAAATAGGCCAGTAGGCAATGGAATGAGAAACTCACTCAGTTTCTGACATCTAATGGGTACAGTCAATCTAAAAATGATTATATCATGTTCATTAAGGAAACCACAGATGTGTTTCTGGTCCTCCTGGTGTATGTTGATGACATCCTTGTGGCTAGTGACTCTCTTATTGCAATTCAGAATCTCAAAACCATCTTGCATCAGGCCTTCAAGATTAAAGATTTAGGGCCACTCAAGTACTTTCGAGACTTAGAAGTTACCAGGTCTCAGGGGGGAATTGTATTGTGCCAGAGAAAATACACACTGGAGTTGCTTCAGGAGACTGGAACCCTAGCTTCTAAGTCTGCCAAGAGTCCTATGGAGCAAAATTTGAAGTTGGCCCATAACGATTCAGATCTTATAGATGATGTATCAGGATACAGGAGGATGATTGGAAAGCTACTGTATCTGACTATCACAAGACCAGATATTACCTATGCAGTACAACAGCTTAGCCAGTTTCTTGATGTTCCCACTGCTATACACTTCAAGGTAGCTCAAAGAGTGTTAAGATATTTGAAAGGCACGCCAGGGCAGGGTTTGTTGTATCCTATCACAGGTGATTTGAAGCTTACAGGGTTTTCAGGTTCAGACTGGGCAGGTTGTTTTGAAAGCAGGAGGTTTGTAACCAGTTACTGTGTATTACTTGGAAGATCCCTGATTTCTTGGAAAGCAAAGAAGCAGACAACAGTTTCCAAGTCATCTTCAGAAGCTGAATATAGAGCTCTTGCCTCAACTACATGTAAGGTGCAATGGATTCTCTATATGTTGAAAGAATTAAAAGTTGAACATGGTAAACCAGTTGATATCTTTTGTGACAATAGAAGTGCCATTTATATTGTTGAAAACCCAGTGTTTCACGAGAGAACCAAATATTTTTGAGGAAGCATACAAGGTAATTGGTAATTTCTGCGTAAAAAACCATATAATGGGAGTTTCGTTCCTTATCCGTGCCTCCCATCTTGCTATCAAGAAATGTAAATACTAAAAGGGTCAATCGACGGTGAAGATAAATGGAGGTGAATTCTTACACATAAAAACTCCCTTGATGTGACAAATTTTGTTGTATATACATCTATTTAGTAAAGAATATGATCATAATAAAACAGCCGATAAAGAAAACGCAGCAAATATCACTAACTTGGTTTAGGATGATATTTTCGTTTTCAAGAACGTTAAAGCAACATTCGAAAGATTATGCCAGCAAAGTATTCTAACATCATACTAAGGAGAACTCTCGGGATAGACACGAATGAATAGGCTCAAACGGATAAGTATATTTCATCAACTTTAATCAAAGTAGAATAAGTTAGATAAGAAAAGATTAAATATGTACATAACATGTTCGGGCTGTAGGATCCAGACTTTTCTATGAAATTAGAGAAACCTTTTTTTGTCTCTTAGTCAAAATTCAAACGAAATTGAATACAGTCAAATCTTTTTTGACTAATACAGAGCACCCGAGCTTAGGAGGCTAAGGTATGTCCTTATACTATACAGCCCGAGATTTTGTAGCCCCCGTCTCGGACTAGGGTCTTGGAACGGTACACTTATCGTACTCTACTAAGAGTAGTATAAGACGCTGATACCATTCATATGCATGTCGACATAAAACCATAGATCGATATAAGGAAGCCACATAAAGATAAACAAATTACAATCGACATGCATAATATTACATTTCGTCATAACCCGTACAAGTGATAATGCACCAAAGTCATAAAAATATTCTAAGTAAATCATAATCAAAATGTCTAACACACCTAAAAGATAACTCCTGGGCGTGCTTCCTCGATCACGGGTAAACTATCCGGGGCTCGTCCTCTATAAAATCTGGATTGTACTCCCTGTTCTTTGCATTAATTACTAAAAGGCAAGTGTTGCGTCCCGCCCCAGACTAGGATCTCAAACAGTGCACCTGCGGTACTCTACTAAGAGAAGTACAAGGCATCGATACCATTCATATGCTTGTCTACATCAATATTATGAATCGATTGCGGAAGCAACATAAACATAGACAAAGTACAATCGACATGTGTATATTATGTCATAACTAAGTCCATACAAGTCATAAAGTGTCATCAATACAAAAGATCATAAATACATGTGTGACATAATCACAAGTCCAAGAAAATCATCCGGGCCTACTGGTATCATCAGGAGTAGCCTTTCCTCGGTGCATCTTTCATAACTCACAGTCTTACTCCATGTCCTCTACAATAGTGTATAAAAAAGTATGAGCGATAACACAAACCGTCTAGCAAGTAAACCCCTTAAATCCGTTATGGGATCAAAATGCGGAGACGGGTTTCGAAAATAATATACAGCATACACACATACCTTTTTGTCTCCATTTTCTAATAAAGTTTAACACATTCATTAAACATAAGTCCATATACCAAATAACTTATGATTCCATTTCAAATTCACGTTCATTTGATAAATCCGTATCCATCAAGCAAAAATTATTCTAATAAATATATATCAGTCCAAACCATGTTCATTAATTATTCCATGATATTTTATGTCCAGATATATTCTATGATAAATCGATATCCTTTAATTTTCCTTGCATCATAATAATCTATGTCCATAAGTTAATACATAATAGCCCATGTCTCTAAATTAGTCCATGATAGTTTATGTCCATAAAATAATCCATGAAAGTCTATATTCATAAAATAGTCCATGTCCCTATGTGATAATTCATGATAATCCATATCCATGTGATTTTCATGATCCATGATGACCTAGAAATGATGCAACGGTTATAAAAATGCAATGCATGTCTATGTCTATATATGGTCAGAGACTAGTTTATATCTATATTCCATCCGCGGTGGGTATCGTGATTTAGCGATAAATGCAAGATGCAAGTTTCTATATTCAATCTAATGAATTTACGCAAAATGATGTGCACAATGATACATATCCAATACTTATATATATGCGAATCTATTCAAATATCCATCCGGTTATAAATATAAATACTATTCTATTACATGTCCATTCGGTTATGTATGAATGTGCTAATCCATGATCTATGTCCATTCATCTATACCTACTAATCCATCAATATTCATTGTGTTATATATGTATATACCCATCCATGATCCATATCTGTCTTATATTTTACAATACCATAGGTACCACCATCTTGTTTAAATTCATATCAACACAAAGTCTCTCTATTTCATGCAGTTAGCACTTACAATTATATTCATATCTTAATTAGAAATGTCCACCCTCTTTTTGGAGGTCTAAATCCGGATGTTTTATATGTCCCAAGAAATATTTTCCAACAACATACATCATGAGACTCATTCTTATCAATTTCACAGTTTATACATGTTCATAGCTCCCTATAGCCGAAAGTCTCACTCTTTCACTTTCGTAACAAAACTTTTCACATCACCGAGGGAAAACTACCCTTAATATACTACACTTCCATGTTCATTGTTCCTTGTGTCAAGTACATAGATTTCTATAAAAATTGTCCATAGGGTCGAGAGATCAACATGCATGTGCATACTAATATTTTTACACTACACACTTTTTGGTTTACTTTCTTTCCTCTTACTTGTCCTAAAATCAGGAAAAGTAGTGATCTTTTTCTTCATCAAAAGGGTAGCCAAATTCCAACAATTTTACATTTTTAAGGGAATTAGCATTTTCTTGAGAACAAGTGTGTTGACCCACCAATGCCTTCAAACTATAATTTGTCATACTCCACTAAACATGTATCTTGTCAAAGTGAATACGCTCAATCAAGAGGGAAGAGGACCCGCTAGCTCAATCAAGAGGTGAGAGGATGCACTAGGGTTGTGAGATCAAATGTGTGGGAATCAGTAAAGACTTCATGCAAAACAACAAGAATCTGGGATTCAAAGAACCTAGAAGATACATGCAACAACATCATCATGCTTGAATATGTCTAAATTGATAATTTCTCCTTTTTCATCCGTGCGGCCGAAATCACTGTCTTACATCACCCTTAGTAATGTTCCAACTTCACATGCATGGCTCCATTACTTCCCTTTCTTTTCTTAGCTACAACAATACCATAACTGATTTTGATCATAGTTATACTTATATGCAAGACATCTATTCTTGTTTTCACATGTCCTTTCTTCATCTAGCCCGACACCCACTTGACTACTCTTAAACATATTCCAAACAAACATGCAAGACTCAATTTATACATGCAAGCTTTAATTCCATACATGCAAGACTCTTTTAATTATTTTTGAAAAGAACATAGACTTTTTATATAACATAGCTTGATATTTTTATATATTTGTTATAATGACCAAAAGTTAGACCCATGGCCGATTCTTAGACATAAAAATGGCCTTGACTATACTCATGCATGATTCATTTTTCTTATAGAAAATACTTATTGATTTGAACAATATATGAAGAATCTAAGTGGTGTACTTTCTTTTTCTTGGATTTAAATCTTAGATTGGAAGGATTTCTTCCCTTGGGCTTGGAAAATTCTTCTCCTTCTTCTTGTTGAGGCTCTCGGCCTAAGATGCTTAAAGAGGGGAAATGATTAATCTTTGAAGAAAAGATGAATGGAAATGATCTAAGAAGATTCTTCAAGGAATTATACCTTACCCTTGTCTCTTACTTAATTCCCTTGGTAGCTTCGTTCTAGGTCTTCAATAGAGAGTACTCTACCTTCTCCCCTTGTGTCATGGTTTTGGAAGAGAAAGAAGGGTGTAATGAGTATTTGAAGAAAGATACTTTTTGAAGAAGAAACAAGCAAAGTATACCTATCTAGGTGTGCATGTCTTCTTCTTCACTTAACTTGAAAAAATTCTTCCATCTTCATCCTTTAAGCTCACGGTTTTGTAGATTTAGGGTGGAAAAATGTGTCTTGGAAGAGAGAGAAGATGAAGACTTGGAATTTCCTTGGAGTGGAATAGAATTTTTTTGGCTTGGATATGCCAATGAAGAGTGTTTCTCCTCTTCCTTCTTCAATTTTTGGACATGGTGATAGTGTAGGTTAGAAAAACTTTGGTTCTTCCATGGGGAGTAAAATGGGAGTTGTTTTTGGTTTGGGATGGAAGTGAATGAAGAAATTGGAAGAAAGATAAAATTTCCTCCTCCTATACACTAAGGGCCGTGTATATATGGGAGTGGAGAGAAAATGGAAGACATTATCATTGTTGCTTGGATGGGAATGAGGAATGCTTAAGGTGTAAGGCTTGCATGTCTTGTGATGGATTGTGAATTAAGTATTGTAAGAAAGAAAGAGAAGAGATTGCTTCCCTTTTTATTGTATGGGTGGCCGGTCAAGCATGGGGTGAAGGAGGCATGATTATGTTTGGAAGTTTGTAAGGAAAATAACAAAGTGGAAGTAATGCATGTCTTAGGAGTGGTGGGATGTTAAGTGTGGTAGGACCATACGTCTTTCCTCTTTCTTACATTTTAGGGTAGACTGTGTGAGGTAGAAGAGTGAAATGATTTCTTCTTGAAGGTGTATGAATATGACACGATCAAGTCTTTTTGGAAGAAAGTGGATAGAGGTTGAACACTTGTTAATTTCTTAAAATGGTGTAAGAAAACTAATGATGGTAGAAGAAAATAAATTAACTTACTTCGTTACATGGTAGTGGGAGGTCAAGGGGCCTTGGGTGGGTAGAATATGACAAAATTTGTCCATCTCATTTTGTCATGTCCTAACTTTCCTTTGTTTAATTTAAATGTAGAAAAAGGTTTGTGTCTTATTTTCAATTTCATTTAATCATTTTACAAAAATTATTTGTTACCTAGCTTTCACTTATTTATTTTTGTATGTACGACATTCTTACCTATATCGTTAAATGCAGCATAATGATTTAATCAATTTTATTCGGCACACTCTATCTTATAATTATAATTTTCTTTGTTTTCATTCCTAATAGTGTGGAGGCACGGTCGTAACATTCCTCCCCCCTCAAAGAGTTTTGTCTTCGAAACATGTGTACTAAGTCGTGGTCAGCGACTTAGTGTAGTTCCGCTTAATCTTTCCCTAGCCTGTGTTACAAGTACCATCAATAACCTAGTGTACTGAATATGGGTATGGGCGTGTTTTTCTAAAATCGTATCTTGAGCAGAGGAGAGGTTTTTCTGGCTGTTTATCTCTAAACCATTACAGTTAGCTTAGTTTGAGGCTGTCACTCTCAGTCTAAGTTCATTTCTTACGTCTAATATCATCACATATCTTCTAAGATCATAACTTAGGTTATCATGCCGTTGTTTATTTTATGTTTACGCAGTGGATCTTGAGCCTTGGTCTTTGATACCACCTGTAGTGTCTTGCCCCAGACTAGGGTCTCGGAACGGTGCACCCACCATACTATACTAAGAGAAGTAAAAGGCGTCGATACCATTCATGTGCATCCCGACATCAATACATAAATCGATGTGGCAGAAGCTGTAGGACTTGTAAGGCACCACTAGAAGGAGGGGATTGAATAGTGGGTGCGGAAAATTTGGTTTTTAAAATGTTTTGACCCAAAAACCCAACTTCTGAAAACAGTTTATGTTTTCAGGTCCATTGTTGCAACGTTTTTCAAACTAAGTTCAGGCCTTCAAAAATTCTGCAAATTGGAGAGATTTTAGTCTCAGATGTTCTGAGTATCTCCTAAAAATTTCAGATCAAAACTCAACCTCTAACCCCTTGAAAAATTGTTTGTGGTCAGATTGCGTAAATCTGCCAGAAACAGTAGTCTAATTTGAAAATTTTATTCCGATTAATCAAGAGCTCCAAATAGTCTGAAACTTTAATGACAAACCCCTTACTATATGAATGTAAATGGTTTGAAACATTTTTGAAAAATTCCTTTGGAAAGTATGTCAAATACGTCCAAGTTTTCAATCTTTGCAAGTCTAAAAATCAGATTGCACTAGTCGCAGAACTATTAACGTTTGAATGGCTTATACTTGTCAAAATGGTTGAAACTTGCGCCAAATGAAACTTAGGAGGTGTGACTATGTTTCTGCAAAGTTTGGTAATTTTTGAAAGTCGTTTAATATTTTTACTAATGCAATAAAAACGATGCAAAGTGCTGGAAACTGAAAGTAAAGTGCTGAAAGTAATAACACCGAGAATTTTATACTGGTTCGGTCAACACAACCTACTCAAGTCTTCGAGGACACCTTTCTCGGTTATCACTAATCACAAAATAACACCTTATCACAAGGGCTGCTGGAGTTACACACCAACTCCAACCCTTTACACAAACATTACAAGCAATCACACCTTTCACGAACACACCACAGAACTGATGAAGGATTGATCATACCTTGATCAACCTTTTACAACAATGAGCATGTATGGTGGTCTATACAAAGCCTATTCAATATATTTTAATATAATAACAATAGGCTTGAGAGAGAAGAAGAAGAAGAAAGAAAGGTAGAAGAAGAAAGTAGAAGACACTTTTTGCACTTAAGAGAATATGAGAATTGTCTTGCTTTTGTTTGCTACATCTCTTCTCCTTTTTAATCACGTTGGCCACCCCCCCCCCCTCTAGGGTTTTCTTCATCTTGAGGATTCTATTTTAAGTCCTTGGAAGAACGCATTGCATAGATGTGACATCAACTTGCTTGCTTGGCACAACTTGATTGGATGATTGTCTTGGCCTTGCTTACTTGGCACTTCTTATTGGATGAGATTTGTCATCACTTGATGACTGTAAAAATATGAAAATATCATTCAAAACATGTGGTAAAATAGTAGTAAACAGCTTACCATATATCATACAATTAATCCCTACTAATTTGCAAAGTAAATTAGTCTCCATTATCTTCCAAAAAATTGGCCATTCATGTGTCTCACATGCTGAAATTTTCAGCATCTGCTAAATCATTTCAAGACTTTGAAACGTTGCCATATCACTACACATTAATCCCTTAAATATTGAGAAGCAAATTGATCACAATTAATACCATAAATTCGGCCACTTTGATGTCTCACATGCTGAATTTTCAGCATGTGTTACATTTGTAACATAGTTTGAAATATTACCTTGTGTAGCTCCCTCCATTAAGTCACTAACCTTGTGTAGTCCATTCTTCACCAATCAAGATTCCAACTAAGGTCCACCAAGGCTGAGTAGGCATATACATGCATCTTGAACATGTTCTGAATTTATTTTTGTAAACTTTGTAAAATAGTGCACAATAATTATACACATACGGTATATTCCGATCAGTCCTAATTTGAATATTCTAGAATACTTTATTATGTATTGAATATGTAAAAAGTGTCTAGATACATGTTACATGTCATGCCAAAAACGTTCTATGTGTTGTGTTCGTAGAAAACCGAATTTTCGACTTTTGTTGATTACGTGATTTTTCTCCGATTAAATTCCAACTCTTTGTACATGTTATATATATTATGTTACACATAATATACATAAAATAACTTGAATATTCTCCTCTAATGGCTGAGTAAAGTTGGCGCCCACATGTGATTAAAATGTGAATTTGGAATCTCCACAATTTGGCCTTAATTGGGTGTGGTTAGTGTGTGCCAACATGAAATAATTTTATGGCCTAGTGTACCGTGTAAACCACGAATTTGTGGCTATTTTTGAAGTGTAGGGGCTGGCCATCTATATATGGCAAGTACGTGACACGTTGGCGAAGTTTCGGTTGTCACCCGATACGACAATTTTTGGTTTAGAACCATGTAACGTGTTGTAATAATTTTGTCATCACCATGACTTATATCATTTGATATAAGACCTGAATATACTCATAACTATGAGGTAAGTATATTGATGTGACGTTAATGTATGTTCGTAATATATATAACGTGTCAGTATTATATTAGAATATATATTTATTGTGCCTTTTTAAAAAATCTGAATATATATATATATATATAAATATAAATATATATCTATACAAGGCAAACACGTGACACGTTGGCGAAGATTCGGTTGTCACCCGATGCGACAATTTTTAGTTTAGAACCTTATAACGTGTCGTAATAATTTTGTCATCATCATGACTTATATCATTTGATATAAGACCTGAATATACTCATAAATATGAGGTAAGTATAGTGGTGTGACGTTAACATACGTTCTTAATATGTATAACGCTCGATAGCACATTGGAATATATATGTATTGTGCCCTTTTAAAAAATCTAAATATATATATATAAATATATAAAATGTGTGATTTAAAAGAGGAGATGAGACTTTCCATTTCCATGTTTGTTTCCTTCATGCCTTCTCCAAATATATCTCCATTTAATGAACTACTTAGGTCATTTAACTAAGTACTTCACTTAATGAACTAGTTTAGTTCATTAATGGTGGCACCTGAAAATAGTTCAAACACAACAAATGCTTGCCATTTGATGTAATCTTTAAAGCTTCATGGCTTGTTAGTATGGCAACATTATACATAAAGTATATAAGGCAAATTTGTCACAAAAACGTGTCAAGTTATAAAATGTGTCATGCATTTCTTTAGCACACGTTATTTAAATCATGCATTTTTGTGAATCACTCAAACTCTTTTTCTCAACAATCTCCCCCTTTTGATGATTCACAAAATAGCCTTAGTTCATGATTTAAATTTAATCGCTCCCCTCCAATCGTGCACAAATTCAAATTTCGAATTTTGAATTCTCTCCACCTTGATTTTTGCAACCAATCATTCTTAACTGCTCTCCCTTAAATCGTGCATTCTCTCCCACTTTATTTTGGAAATAAAATCAAAAGTGCATATAAGAAAGAAGTAAAAAAAACTCATGCATTTTGATTTCTTTCTTAAGGGTTATTTATTCAACCCTTTGCAAATGTCCCTTTTGGTACCCAAATTTGGGTGACCTTTCTAGGTCTTCCAAAAGGTGAGAAAGGAGATGAGGATGCAATATAATAGAGGTTCGGTGCAAATCCGGTTGGCCTTTGACCGAGAATGCCATCATGCACATAGTATGATCTTTGTTTTTGATAAGCATTTCGGTTTGCATGCACGGGGTGTGATCTATATGTATTTTTATGATATGGATTTCTCGTATGCATCAATGGCTTCTTTTCATATTTGTACGGTGCAAAATTATATCTCATATGATATGAAGATGAAGCACGTTGAAATGACATAGGGGAGGATCTATGCATCTTCATAGGTGTCACATATGTCTTAGATGCATCTATTTTCTTAGATGGAATGAATTTGGTTGATTTATTTAACTTCTCATTTTTCTCAACGTATCTTAATCCAGTTTTGTCGGTATCATGCTTTTGTGAAGAAATAATGCGATCTAGCATGTTTTTACCTGTGCCAAATTGTTTCACCATTTTTTCTAGATCTATATTCCTTGATTTCAAATTTGAAATCTCAGATTTTATTTCATTTTTTTGTTTCGTTAATGATGTGACCTCTGATTTTAATGCATTGATTATACAAGACGATTATACTTCTGAATCTTTTAATTGAGAAACAAGGTCCGTGTTACATGATTCTAACAACTTCTTGTCTTCAATTAATCGTTTCTTTTCTTTTGCAAGGGTCTTTGAGAACTTATGCAACTCTAAATATTGACTAAATAAATCATCATAAGAAGATTCAGAATCAGAATCAGAGTCAGAAGATACCTCAGATGCCTTAGATGTAAAGCATACTTGAGCCTTGTTCTTCTGTATCGTCAGTCTCAGAGTCGGATGAATCACTCCAAGTGAAGGCTTTGAAGGCTCTTCTCATTTATTTAGGTTCTGAGATGAGTCTAGTTTTGATTCGATCCTTGTCAAGGTATTTGTTTGTTTGTCTGTCCTTGTTCGAGCAGTCATATGACATGTGTCCAAGTTTCCCGCATTAATAGCACTTTACGTCTTCATTATTTTTATTTCTATGATCCTTAGATGAAGTAGGCTTATGTTTGTTTTTAATCTATTTTCTCAAGATCTTTCTTAATCTTTTATCCATCGTGATTAAATCTTCATTATTGGAATCTATGTCATTATCATCTACGCAATCATGAGAGATAGAGACGTATTCAATTGATTTAAACGATATAGCCTTATCATTTTTAGAAATAGATTCAGAATTTCTTAAAGTGAGTTTTTTTTCTTATACATTTAATGATCCGATCAATTCCTCCATTTTATCGATTTATTATCCTTACTTTCTTCGATTGCAGTGACTTTTGAATCCCATTCGGATGGGAGACTTCTTAGCACTTTTTGCACCTTCTCCTGCAAAGAGAATACCTTTCCAAGAGACTCAAGAGAATTGTAAATGTTAGGTAATCTTAGATCCATATCAACAATAGATTCATTTGGCAATAATTTAGAAGATTCAAGTGTGGACATGAGCATATTAATCTTAGACTCCTTTACTTGGCTAGTCCCTTTATGTTTCATCTCAAGAATTCTCCACATCTCTGGACACTAGAGCAATTAGATACATAAGTAGATTCACTTTTGCTTAGTCCATTTAACAGTAATTGCATGGCTCTAGTGTTCATACTTAGTCTCTTTTTGTCATCATTAGTATATTCTTGTTTCGTTTTTATAACCTCTAGTGTGACACCATCAACAATAGACAACTTAGAAGGGACAAAAAGACCGTCTTCTATAATGGACCATAGGTCTATATCAATGTCCATAAAGAAAAGTTTCATTCTAAGTTTCCATTGAATAAAAGACTCACCATCGAAAAGAGGAGGCCTTACGGTTGACATTCCTTCTTGCTCGGTTTTGTAGCTAGTGGTTGTCATCTCACTAAGATCGTTGGATCTCCTTGTCGTGAGCATGCCTGCACTCTGATACCACTTGTAGGACCTGTAAGGCACAATTAGAAGGAGGAGATTGAATAGTGGGTGCGGAAAATTTGGTTTTTAAAATTTTTTGGCCCAAAAACCAAACTTCTGAAAACAGTTTCTGTTTTCAGGACCTTTTTTGCAACGTTTGAAAAACTAGGTTACAGGCCTTCAAAAATTCTGAAATTTGGAGAGATTTTAGTCTCAGATGTTTTGAGTATCTCTTAAAAATTTCCGATCAAAACTCCACCTCTAACCCCTTGAAAAATCGTTTGTGGTCCGATTGCGCAAATATGCTAGAAACAGTAGTCTGATTTGAAAATTTTATTCCGATTAATCCGTACCTCCAAATGGTCTGAAAATTTAATGACAAACCCCTTAGTATATGAAGTAAATTGGTTGAAACAGTTTTGAAAAATTCTTTTGGAAAGTATGTCAAATACGTCCAAGTTCTCAACCTTTCCAAGTCTGAAAATCAGATTGCACTAGTCTCAGAACTATTTATGTTTGAATGGCTTATACTTGTCAAAATGGTTGAAACTTGTTCCAAATGAAACTTAAGAGGTGTGACTATGTTTCTGCAAAGTTTGGTAATTTTTGAAAATCGTTTAATATTTTTACTAATGCAATGAAAACAATGCAAAGTGCTGGAAACTGAAAGTAAAGTGTTGAAAGTAATAACACCGAGAATTTTATACTGGTTCGGTTAACACAACCTACTCCAGTCTTCGAGGACACCTTTCTTGGTTATCACTAATCACAAAATAACACCTTACCACAAGGGCTGCTGGAGTTACACACCAACTCCAACCCTTTACACAAACGTTACAAGCAATCACACCTTTTACGAACACACCACAGAACGGATGAAGGATTGATCACACCTTGATCAACTTTTTACAACAATGAGCGTGTATGGTGGTCTATACAAAGCCTATTCAATATATTTTAATATAATAAGAATAGGCTTGAGAGAGAAGAAGAAGAAAGAAAGGTAGAAGAAGAAAGTAGAAGACACTTTTTGCACTTGAGAGAATATGAGAATTGTCTTGCTTTTGTTTGCTACATATCTTCTCCTTTTTAATCAGGTTGGCCGCCCCCCTCTAGTGTTTTCTTCACCTTGAGAATTCTCTTTTAAGTCCTTGGAAGAATGCATTGCATATATGTGACATCAACTTGCTTACTTGGCACAACTTGATTGGATGATTGTCTTGGTCTTGCTTACTTGGCACTCCTTGATTGGATAAGATTTGTCATCACTTGATGACTGTAAAAATCTGAGAATATCATTTAAAACATGTGCCAAAATAGTAGTAAAAACCTTACCAAATATCATACAATTAATCCATGCTAATTTGCAAAGTAAATTAGTCTGCATTATCTTCCAAAAAATCGGCCATTCATTTGTCTCACATGTTGAAATTTTCAGCGTGTGCTAAATCATTTCAAGACTTTGAAATGTTGCCATATTACTGCACATTAATCTCTTGAATATTGAGAAGCAATTTGATTACAATTAAGACCATGTTTTCTATCTCCATCCAAATACCATATGATAACTATTAGGTATATCCAATCCTTATAACTATAGATTTCCTTTGTTTTCGTTTCTTAAAGGCGCGGGGCACGGATCGTAACAACTTTCATTTAGTTTTCAAGAGAGAACGAATTGGCATAGGTGGTTGCAAATGCCAATTTTCCACGAACAACGAACTGCAAGTTAACATTATAACAGGTGAACCGAAAGCATAGCATTTTTTTATAGCAAAAAACTAAGAACTATAAGAAAAAATATTTCACCGGCAAAAAAGGAAGAAAAATATGGAAAAGGGAAGTATGCTTTAGTAGTTTAATTCAAAGTTCAGTGATATATATATAGATTCACCAGCAGTAAAAAAAATTGATACATAAGAGAAAAAACATACGTCATTTAGGTGATTAGATAGAAACACAGGGTATGTTCTTCATATGATATTCTTTTATTTTCTATACAATAATTAATAGGATGTGATATAGTTACGAAAATTTGTGACAGTTTGGTCCAACATATATGGCTCTCTACGGCTTTATCAAACTGCCCGTCTTAAGCTTTTGAAAACAGAAATGTTGAAATTTCAACTGCTTTGGCTTTTTAGACTGGGGCAGTGGTTTTCTTAGGTCCAGTTCTGAAATTTAGCAAAGAAAAAACACAAAATAATGGAGAGAAAAAAAAAAACCTGTTATCCTCTTTCTATCCTCGGTTTAACCATCCTTTGGATAAGTTCAATGGGCTTAAATTTCCCCTCGGGGAGCGCCCTTTAAACATTTATGCTTTATTATCATTTAAGAAAAAAAAGGAGTTATTTTTCAAATGTTTAAGCACGTCTAAATTTATGTGATTTTTTGTCCTGTGATTTTTCGGTCATAGTAATATAGAGCATGGAGCATTTCTGCCAATTTGGTTTTTCAATTGTTTTAATAGTTTGCAATTTCTAAAATATCCAAGTGAACTTTGAACGTATGGAAGAAATCCACAGCAAATTACTCATCCAAAAGACCACCAAAACTTCATTGAAAAGTCCGTGACAACATCTCTCAGGTCTCTTAACTCCCACTACATTGAAAACAAAACACTCACCTGATACGATATTTTACTATCACTAATTAGCAATTACATTAGATACAATTGCAGTGTAGTAAGTAAAATGATGGTCGACACACGAGGACTAGTTTTAGTTACCATCATTATCCTTTACCTCAATTTAAACCTAACAAATTGTAATTTAGTAAAAACAAAAATTAATTACTAATGATCTAATCTAAATGTGACTAAACAACAATTCAAACATTAAGCCGTAACTTTTCAATTTAAGATTCTGTTGACTAATTTACGCTAAAGAGTAATTCCAATCTTTAGCTCAAAATAATTAACTAGTTTATCCTCTTAATTATGAAGGATGAAATTTTTTATTTTATTTTTTACCTAATCATTTGGCTAAAAACCTAATTAAATTTAATAAACTCTATTGTGTGATATATACTTCTTGTACAAAACAATTTAAAATGTACTTTTAACGTCCATTTGAAATAGTTTAATGTTAATTAAGTAAGAAATAGCGAACAATAATTTTATGGCTTCTAATTGTACACGGATATTTCTCCATAATTCATACCCTCTTCTTGGTTTACTCTTGTGAAACTAATCTGGCCTTAATACGTACACATTGCCATTCTCATTCATTTTATTCCTAAATACCCATTTAGTGTTGATTATGGTTTTATTTTCAGACTTGGGTACTAAATCTTGTACATCATTTTTAGCAAATTGGTTTGGTTCTGCATGCATAACATTTATCCGAAACGGATCTTCTAAAGTTTCATTAACATTTTTGGGTTCAATGTAGAAGATTAATGCATGCCACTAAACATATTCATCTTGGTTGATATTCCTATGAGTCCTAACACCTTGACCAATATCACCATCAGTTAATTCTTAAGGTGTTTTTGTTCATTCTTAATTTTTCACCAATTCCTTGAGTGGCTAGGTTCACCTGCTTTTAGTTCAAATACATAATAATTATGTACATTTTCATAATCGATTTGAATGTTTTGTAAGTGTGGTTCATTTTCTACTACATGAACATTTTCTTGATCCTTGTTATCCAAAGTTCATGCAATTCATGTTAATAAGGAGTAGGTTCTAAGTGATCATATATTGTGATACTAGTTAGATAACTAGTGTCTAAGATAAACAATCACTTGTTGGATTTTTAAATTATGAGGTGGTGCACCATTTTTGAGAATAAAAGAAGCACATGTGCATTACTCATTCGACTATGGAGTCTGAATTTATTGCATTGTTAACAGCCACGGAAGATTGTAAAAAATTGCTCCAACAACTTAGAAAATTTATTTGAGGAGATAAAATTCATGTCTTCTCAAGTCCTTCCTTCTAGCTTTCCATTCCGTACATCGGTTTCAATGGTTTTTCTTCCAACATATCCAAACATTCTTTTGGGCATGATTTAATAACATTAAAAGCAAACAAGCTTCTCCAGGTTAGTCTGTGACAGCGCACAGAATCAACTCTACATTTGGTTAGATAGCCCACCTCTACCCAAGGCTTCAAACATAAGAGAGTTGGGATCTATGGTGCGAGATGTATAGCTTGTTGAAGCTTGTTGTGCTGAGGAAAGTTCCAAGGGCATTGTCAGCGGTTCCTGTGTCGGAGTACCTTAGTGTCAGAATTCACGTATTCAAGAATCAACAAACAAGCGAAAGAGGATTCAAAGGTATGAGACGGAGAGAAGAGGAAGGAATACAGAGCTTCATTCAGACGTTTGAAGCCAAAAATTTTGGAATCGAAAATTGTCCTTGGCAGCGGTTATAACTGCCTGCTGCACCAGCCAAAAGAACGAGCAAAACAAAAATAACAGCTAAAGTTCAAATATGCCCCTGAACTTCAACTGCAACAAGTCATTAAAGAAGGGATATTTCCGTCATTTCACACCACTCAAATCAGCGCGCCTTAATTCCTCTTCTTTCTCCTCCGCTGGACTGCAGCCTCTTCTTCCCCAATAAACTTCATATCCATCCAATCCAATGGCCCATGTAGATTCTCAAATGCACATCCTACACATGATCTAACGTCCAATACTTCTCCGTTGTTGCGCTACACGGATTGTGCTTATAGACAGCTTGGACAATTTTTGAGCTTCTCCTTTTACTCCTCAATCACGGCATTGGCATCAACATCGCTTGAATCATCCAAATTCTCAACACCCCCCTCAATCCTGACTGTGCAAACACATTACAGACCCCTAAAGCTGCAGTCGGGATGCTTAACCTCTTTCAATCCAATGCCTTTGTAAAAATGTTTGCTAGATGCAACTCTGTTCTTATTGGCATAGGCTTTATTATGCCTTCTTGAAACTTGTTTCTTACAATGTTGTAGTCAATTTCAATGTGCTTGGTTCTTTCACGAAAGACAGGGTTCTCCACCATGTAAATTGCATTCTTGTTGTCACAAAACACTTCCACTGGTTCAGTGTGCAGCACCTTTAGATCCTTTAGCAAATAGAGAATCTATTGAACCTCACAAGTTGTAGAGGCAAGAGCTCTATGAAGATCTAGAGACAGTTGTTTGCTTCTTTGCTTTCCACGATATCAAGGCATTCCCAAGGAACATACAATAACCTGTCATAGATTTTCTACTTTCCACATAACCACCCTAGTCTGAGTCTGAGAATGCTGTCAATTTAACAGACCCCTTGCTTGGGAAGTAAAGACCTTGCTCAGGTGTCCCTTTAAGATATCTCAGTAGCCTTTGGGCAGCGTTCCAATGTATCTATGTTGGTGTATCCAGGAACTGGCTCAATTGTTGTACTATATAACTGATGTCAGGCCTAGTGATTGTTAAATACAACAGTTTTCCAATCAATATTCTATACCAAGACACATCTCCAAATAGTGGTGAATCCTTGTGTGCTAACTTGAGGTTCTGTTCCATAAGACTAGTTGCAGGCTTAGAAGCCAGGTGTCTAGTATCCTCCAAGAGCTCCAGTGTATATTTCCTTTGACACACCATGGTCCTCCCTTGAGACCTGGCAACTTCTAAGCCTAAAACATATCTTAAAGCACCAAGATCCTTGATCTTAAAGGTAGAGTGCAAACTATATTTGAGAGATTGAATGGCAGCTAAAGAATCACTAGCAATGATAATATCATCCACATATATCAAAAGAACTAGAAAAGTGTTGTGATGCTGCCTGGTGAACATAGTGTAATCATGCTGAGATTGAGTGTATCCTTCAGAAACAAGGAAAGAAGTGAGTTTAGCATTCTATTGCCTGTTGGCTTGCTTCAAGCCATAGAGTGACTTGTTAAGTTTGCAAACAGTGCCTTGAGGAATGGTAACACCTTCTGGAGGCAACATGTAGATGTCTTGATCTAGGTCCCCGTACAAAAAAGCATTTTTAATGTCTAGCTGATGAAGAAACCATCCCTTAAGTGCTGCTAACGCCAGAACAAGTCGAACTATGGTCATTTTAGCCACAAGTGAAAAGGTACCTCTATAGTCCACACCAGCTTGCTGAGTATAACCCTTGGAAACTAGCCTGACTTTAAACCTTTCAATGGTGCCATCAGCTCTTCTCTTGATCTTATAAACCCACTTGCATCCTATGGGTTTTTTGCATGGGGGTAAAGGTACCATGGACCAAGTGTGATTTGCCTCCAATGCTGCCGATTCTAAGGCCATAGCCTGCTTCCAGTCTACTGGATTGGTTACTTGTTGGTAAGACTGAGGCTCTTGCTGTAAGCTAACATTAAGCACATAATTTATGAATTGTGGAGCCAACTGATGCAAGGAATAATAATGCTCAAGTGGATATTTCAAAGAAGTGCAAGGGATACGTTTAGCGGATAGCTGATTGCTATGGTAATCATGCAAATAAGAAGGTGGCCTTCTAAATCTGGCAGGACGAATAGATGGATTATCAGAATTGGGGCACTAAGTATCTGTTGCAGGTATTTGCATATCATCCTTTCTAAATATAAGAGGGATGTCCAGAGTTATATGTGGCAGGAGCTCAGAAGGTGGTACTGTTTTTGATGTTGTTGGGGTAGACACAGGCACAAAGGTATTGGACGAAGCAGGAGTTAACGGATTCTCAGATGCTGCTATGGGAGGATTGTGTAGGCGAGGAGAATGAGCAGAAGAAGAAGAATGATTAGGTAATGAATCAGCTATTGGCAGAGAAGGAAAGAAAGGAAAGTCAGGTTCTGAAGTATAATTCGAATCATCAGCACATGGAAAAATAGTTTCTATTTATTTTACATCTCTAGAGACCATGATATCCTTAGTTTCTAGATTCTGTAATATATAGCCTTTAGTTATATGGGGAATACCTAAGAACAGACATGGAATAGCTCTAGGAGTGAACTTGTGTTTATGAGGCACATTGTTATAGGCATAAGCCAGGCACCCGAATACCTTCAAATGTTGATATGTTGGGTGTTGTTTGAAGAGTGATTCAAAAGGTGAAATATTTGATAGAGGAGTGGGAAGAAGGTTAATCAAGTGGACAGCATGAGAGACATCAAATCCCCAATAGGGCATCAGCAGGATGGCTTGGAATTTTAGTGATCTAGCCACTGCTAGTATGTATTGGTATTATGTCCCACGGCTGGGATATAAAAAAATAATAAATAAATAAAATTAGATAAGTTTAGAACCTAGGATCCTAACATGATGAGGAAGAGAGTAAAAGATAAAGTTTAAATTAAATTGAAAATTCAAATTATAAGATAACCTAAACATCCTAGGAACTTTTTTTTAAAATAAACCATCTATATCTTTACCCACATAACATAATTCCTTCCGGATTCACCAAAATCAAATTGGCCGGCCCTAAATTCTTTCAGGAACGCTACTTCCAGCCGTTCCTCTATTCTCTCAAATTTCCTCTATTCTCCCAAATTTCCAGCAAGCTCTTTAGTCATGCGGCCTTTATTTTTCTCCAATAATCCTTGCCGCCAGGAATAAGGAGGAAATCCTTTTGTTTTAAATATATATATATATATATACGTACATAGCACAAAAAAAACAATGGCAGCTTATACCTCCTTCATTGTCAACTTTCGGTAGCCATCCTCAAGGAGGCATAGGAAGCCATTTTTGTCCGTTTTTCATCCCGATTCTTTGTGTGTATCGCATAATCGAGACTAAAGGTAAGTATCCTTGCTATATTTGCTATGCTTTTATAAAGTTATTATGCTATTTTTATATCGAATCAGATCATGCATTCGTAATTGTGATTTGTATAGATTGATGTATATATGTAGGTAATTGTTGTAGTTATGTATCGATTATGTGTATATACATATGAAAATCGTATGAACCTTGGTGTTATTCCTGTTTTGGGCCGTGGGTTAAGGTGTGTGCCGCTGCCTTGCCAAAACTGATGCTTTAAATTGCGGCTAACATTGATAATTATATGTAGGAGGGTATGGAAGAATGTTAATGTTTTAATATTGTACTACATGTTTAGGAATAAGGTGTGCATAAGCTTATATTTTACTTGCTTTATTTCGTGGTGTGTGTGGCTGTTTTAAGTGAGGTGGGCAGGAATTGAGGCTATGCATGGTGTCCATATGAGTGTACATGGATGTGGTATATTTATGTGTTAATTGTGGTGCACAAGTATATGGTTATCATTTGAGCCTTGTGGGTGAATATAAAAGATGGCATATTAATTTATATGTAAATGGTGTTAATTGTTTTCGTTGACACTCCGTTGATTAATTACAAATATGGAATTTTGCTGTTGATGCTCGTCGCTAACCGTGGTGAAAAGGAAAGGGAAAAAAAGGGACAAAAAAATATAGATGCTGAAGTTTCTATTACTTTGTTATATTTGTTTTTTTTGTTAACTGCGTGTGCATATTTGTTTATTTTAGTTTGTGGTTTTTTATGGTGTGTGTATGAAAAATATATATAATTACATGTGGATGATAAATTGGAATCGAAGCGGTAATAAAATGATAAACGAAAAAGTGTTTAAAGTTGTACTTGTCAACTTCCTGGAATAAGTGTGGAAGTTAAAGTTTTTTTTTGTACTTTTCCAACACAACCCTTCGAGAGCTATAGGGAGAAAGGAAGGGTTTGCCCGACACCAAGCATAGAGGTCAGCGGGGTTGGGAAGAAGAGATTCCGAGTAGGAAGTTAATTCGACAAAAAGGTAGGTGCCTCTTTGTCATACCCCGCAACTTTTGGGTCCTACATTGAATAATTAGGAAGCAACTTAAAATGCAATTTTATTAATCCTATAGATTTATGAAGCATAATTGAATAAAATATAGGTGGAAGAATAGTCAAAAAGTAGAAATGGGAAAAATTAGACCAAAATACCAAAACTACCCCTCTCCACTTAAATGGTAGGGGAGTTACACAAATGAGTATAACTCCCCATCATACCACTAGCCATCGGTTATAAGCAAGAAAGGGAGAGGGAGAAAACGCATGAGAGAGAGAGAGAGAAGGAAGAGAGAAGAGAAAGAAGAAGAAGAGAAGAAGAAGAGGAAGAAAGAGCGGCAGATCTAGGTTCAACCTTTCCCGAAATCCTGCAGTACACTCGTAAGGCTAACTAAAAACAAAGGCAAGTAATCTTTCTATACGCTTTACGTAAATTTTGATACTTAAGGCCCTATGTTCTTACAAAGAGAAAACATGAATCACACATTAGTATTCTTGTCTTGTCTATCTTAAATGCTTTGCTATATGTAAGTCTTGTTGCTAATTGTGTAAAGTCTTGCTCTTTGGGCCATATTTCTGAAAACAGTTGTGTGGTGCTTTATTGTTTGTCAAGCATGCCCATAAAAGTGTATATTTTGACGTGCTTATTGTCTTGCTCTACTCTTATGTTGATTGTCTACACTTAGACGTTGAGAGTAAGTGCAGGAAATTGAGAGATGAGTGATGACATTGCTGTAGTCTTGTTTTGTTGGGAAAGTTGATGAGATCTTTTGAAGGTTGTGAATGATTGAAGGCTAGAGTGGATATTGCTAGGCATGACTAGGCATCAATTCATGTTTAGATGTGTGTTAAGTAAGATGAATCTAGATGTTAAGATGGATCTTTAAGTGTTGAAAATGGAAGGGTTGAAGAAGGAGGGTGTTGGAGAGGAAGTTACTGCAGAAAAACTGCAGTTTGGCATCGTCAGAACACTTCGAACGCCTACATTAGGCGCTCTATGTCACATTAGGCGCCTAATGTAGCGTTCAATGTGTCCTGAAGCTTTCCCGTACAGAAAAACTGCAATTTAGAACCGTCAGAACACTTCGAACACCTACATTAGGCGCTTTATGTCACATTAGGCACCTAATGTAGCGTTCAATGTGTCCTGAATCATTCCCGAACACTTCGAACGCCTATTATAGGCGCTCTATGTCACTTTAGGCGCCTCATGTGGCGTTCCAAGTATACTAGAAGTCTTTTTGACCCTTTAGGCGCCCTATGTAAGTGTAGCAACTTTATACACTTTCTTTGAACATAAAATGCAAGGGTATTTGAGGTGTAATTGAGGAATAGATGGTAAGATTGACTAAGTAAGAATAAGATTGAATCCCAAGTGAATTAGTGAGACGAACGGACTTGGAAAGATACAAACAGGGAGTGTTTGAGGTGCAAGACCGTATACTTGATATGTAAGATGAGTGTGTGGGATACCTTTATTATCTTCCATTGTTCATGAATTACAAAGTGTTTGAAAGTGTGCTAGAGTTGTAAACATTAAGTGTGAATGAGTAGGGTTAAGTATGAATTCGAAGAGGATTCGTGATACGAAAGGGCATGAAGTGGTATGAATGAGGTGTATTTGAGTAGTAAACGTTAAGTGTGAATGAGTAAAGTTAGGTATGAATCCAAAGTGAGTTAGCAATATGAAAGAGCACAAAATGGTACGAAAAGGGTGTGTTTGAGGAAGTATGAACGAGCAAGGTTAAGTGTGAACTCGAGATGATTTCGTAATACGAAGGGACATGAAATGATACGAGCAGAATGTGATAGGGGTTCAGGACTTTGTACTTGATATGTAAAGTGTGTGTGCATGTTTATACGTTTGATATGATGTTACATGAGCATTCTGCATCATGACATGGGCACTTGCATTTGATTTGAGAATTGCTTTGCGAAAGAACATGTGTTTACAAGAAAAGTTTGAAGTTTTCGAAAGACAAGATGGCTGCTGGTTGATCGCAGGGTATAAAAGTCACGCCTGCGAAAGCAGGGTATAAAAGCGTGATCTATGAATCAACAGCAGGGTATAAAGTATTTTATGGGGCCGTGGACCTATCAGCACGGAAAATAAAGTTATTTTATGGGGTCGTGGACCTATCAGCACGGAAAATAAAGTTATTTTATGGGGCCGTGGACCTTTCAGCACGGATATATATTATATGTAATGGGGCCGTGGACCTTTCAGCACGGATATATGATATATGTAATGGGGCCGTGGACCTTTCAGCACGGGGTATAAAGTTATATGTTATGGGGCCGTGGACCTTTCAGCACGGGGTATAAAGTTCTGTTTGCTGTGGACTGATCACCCACAGGGTATAAAATTCTGCTACGCGAAGAATATGATATGTAAAGTGATGAAATGCTTTGTGAAATGACATGCATGACATGTTTATGAAAGAAGACATATGCATGGGTGTTGTGTGTGATTTTAAAGAAGTACATGCATCATGATACACGAAGCATAAGACTTGATATGCAAGAAACGTGGTTAGATTATGACTTGTTTATGTGATACGTTGTTTTAATACATGCTTGTTCTCGTACCCGTGTACCATATATGTGCTTTATCTGTTTTGAGAAATTCTTATTGAGATGCTATTTGTTAACCCGAGCACCTATATTTTGGGCAATGATTTATACACTGGTGACTCGTCGTGTGTGATTCCGTAAGGTGTATAGACGGGTTACTTGCTGGCGATAATTTCGCTAAGAACAGATACTCTATTCCTTTTCAGGTGAGCCGGAATATGAGATGATATTTATCGAAGACGATGGCGAGTGGGCTCAATGGGATAACGGACATGGGAATAGATAGATGCTGGACTTCTTTCCTTAAGTTTTGGAAACTCAATGTTATTATGTTGTTCTGGAACTTATGTTAACTAGATGACCAAACACCTTTTATTTCCGCTGCATTTTCTGGTTGTATTATTGACGATGAAGGTTTAGATTTTATGACGTTTCCGCTGATTTATCTTACGTCATGAATGATGTTCGCTTGATCTGCTTTGACGCTTCGTAGTTCTCATAGTAGGCTACGGCGGGTGCACTAGTTCCGATGACAGCGTCGGGCCGGGGCTCTACACTCTTCCCCCTCAAACGGGTATGATTCATGCATGCTTTGATGGTATACTAATGTGTTTCGCTGTTTTTATTTGTTTAAGTTGTAAATTTTGTTTCGTTGTGTTTATTGGTTTAAGTTGTAAATTTTTTATATGTTGAAAAGCATGAGATATATTGTTATGGCTACTGTGTGCGTGTATGTGTGTGTGAAATTGGTGGTATGATTGAATCGAAAACAAAAATATCCTTAAAAAAATGGGGAAAAGGGGGAACTTTTACATTAGGAGCCTTTAAGAAGTTGTGTTTTGACCTTAGAATAGGTTCCTATAGACTGGAAATAGGAGAAAAGGGGGTTGGGATCGAAAAACAAATCACAGCGCAGAGAACATGCCAGCCAACAGACCGGGTTGGCTGGCCAGCGGGTCGGATCGAAGGCGGCCCATTAACCTCTCAAATAAAAATGTATCAAGTCTGGCGGATCAGGCCAGGAAAATATAATTAAATACCAATAAGAATTCAAATAAATTCCAGAAAATATCAAAGCTTAAGATTAAATTATTTTAACTTAATTTCTGAAGTTTGGTAAATTTAAGTAATTAAAAATTAATAGTAATAAATAGAATTAAGTAAGGAAAACATAGGGGAAATTAGTAGGAAATTCTGGTAAATTAATACAAGCTAAGGAAAAATAAAGGTGGTGATAAATAACAACTTTCCAATATTCAAAAATTTCACAAAGCCAAATATTGAGTGCCGGAGGATGGTGAGGATGGGCCAGGGGCCTCAGGTGATTATGCTTTTGCATTCATGGCACGTGCATTGCATGATGGCGGGTCGTGACGTACGGGTCACGGGAGCTCAGGATGGTGTACGATGGCGGGCCACGACACTCAGGATGGTGTGCAGTGGCGCGGACACGCACACTCAGTATGGTGACTGTCGGGTGTACGACCTGCAGCCACTCAGTAGGACCTGGGTTCATGCATTGCACGGTATAGATATCGGCATTCTGTGTAACATGATTTTGTTGCGTGTGACACGTTGATTGAGCATGCATCACGTACTTGCGCATTTTACATGGAGTGCTTTACTTACTGCATTTACTTTATCTTATGCATGTTATCATATATTCATGTGCTATGTGATTTTATCTTATATTTATGTGCTATGTGGCTATATCATTTTGGTATGTACGTTTTGTATTGGTTTGAGGCGGGCATCTACTGGGTGATTTCTGTCACTCACCCCTACTTCCCAGGTGAGCCGGATGAGAACTACGAGCACATCTTTGTTGAGGACGGGACGGACATAGCTGAGTGGGCTGGTTGATAGCTGCAACTAGGATACGATGGGAACTCTGCATCTGATTTTTCGTAGTTATCTTTTGGGGATTTTCACTGACTTCTTTATTACTATTATTATCAGAATTTTTATTCAGTAATGTAATGACGATTATTGGAGTTTAATTTAAGTTACAATTTACGTTTCCGCGAGAAAAATTTCTACGTCATTTCTGACATGTAATAGATTGATTCGACGCCTTGTATTCTCCTTAGTGAGATATGGCGGGTGCACTGTTTCCATTGTTAGGGCTCGGGAGCGGGGCGCTACGGGTGGTATCAGAGCCGAGGCTTCAGATCCGCCTCGGAAACGCAGGCTTAATTAGATCACTTAGACATAAGTTACGATCTTTTATAAAATTTTGATTTTACCCCTAATAAACAAAGTAGACTTAAGATATGATCTTAGACCTAGGTTATGATCGGGTTATAGGAGGTGTGTGCCGATGATGAGCTTTCCTTGTCTAACTATCGATTTAGCGGCGTTCAATCTTTCAACTTATTATTGACTAATCCGATTTCTTCTCATAAACTTGGATAACAGGAAATGCCTCCACGACGTAAGCCATCTAGGAACGGTGGTGAGAACCACCAGAATCAGGGGATCACCCCCCAAGCACTTGAAGATGACATTGTCACCATGACCAACACCTTAGCACAGTAGCACCAGCTGCAGAACTAGCACGCACCGCCTCCACCACCATCGCACTCGGACCTAAGATTCTTCGACAAGGAGATGCGGAGGAGTGATGGAGCAGCACAACTGACACCGCCGATCATTTGGATCTAATTTCCAAATGAGTTTAAGAAGTACTACGTGTTCGACAGTGCAATCTATCAGGGCATGGCTCTAGATCCACGGCGGAAGCATAAATTTAGGCTATGATCTTAGAAATTAAGTTACGATTTTGCCCTTAAGTCACGATCTTAGAAATAAGTATCAGTTTCTAGTCGTAAGCAATGATTATATATGAAGCATCTTATTGGAAGTAAGACGTGACCTTAGAAATTAAGTGATGATCCTACCTGTAAGTCAAGATTTTAGGCATAAGCAACGATCTTGATTAAGAGTTGATCTTCGACTTAAGCATTAGTTTTAGTCATAAACACTGATTGTGTACTAAGTATGATTTGGAAACAGGAAGTGATCTTAGACATAAGTGGTGATCTGAACATCATGGAGGATTTGAGCATAAGCACTGATTTTAGTCATAAGAGGTGATTATGTTCTAAGCACCGAACTTAGAAATAAGTAAAGATTTTTAGAAGTAAGCCATGACATTAGACCTAGGTGATGATCGGATAAGGGATATGCCCACGTATACCTAGGGCACTCCATACGACTCTGATTATTTGCCTTACCTGAGGGTTGATTATAACCATTTATATAATTCCTTAGATCAGACCCCTGCAAACCCGTTACCATTATGATAAATGAAGCAAGTTTACGCCTCTACCTTGACGATAGTGTCAGAACACGACTAGGTCTAAGTTAGGATCGTAGTTCTTAAGAGACGATCTGTAGTTAAACGAATTACTAAGGAAAGGATTTATTAGCGTTATGATCAGTACAGTTTAGAAAAGAATATCGTACAATGGGGTTTATAGTTATGATTAAGATGTTGAATTGTAGAGTATCAAATAGGCCAAAGATATTAATTTCAATAGCGACATTGATTGATAGTGATAAGTGAGTACTACTAAAATAAGCATAGTGAATGACAAATTATTACCAATCTAGATTAAGTGTTAATTCATAGGAACATGTAAGCATTGATGTATCGAGTATGCTTGAATTGAAATAGAGTAAGTATGAACTAGTAGTGGTGTTTTTCAGAGAGACCTAACTAAATTAGAATTAGCGGTTGAATAACCAAGTAAAGAAGTACAGTGGATCAGTGTGGCGCGCGGAAGCATGGTGAATAAGAATACCCTAAGTCGATTATTATTTAGTGTGCCATACTAGTATTTGACAACTTAAGTTAAAGATTCATAAGAAACGATACATATGTGGATTTTTCATTGGCATTAAGGAGTAACTTAGGAAAATTATACGAAGTATTTGACTATTATTTTTCAAGCAGCCAACTATTTCTATATAAGCACTTACACTAAGACCTATTTTATATTTTAAATGTATTTCAAAGGTTTTTGCCTCTAAATATTTCAACTACTTTCATTTTTTTTATAGACTATTAACTTTACAAGTCTATACTCCTTTCCGAATTCGTACAACCACTTAACGGAATTTCGACTACCCTTAACAAGACTGATATATTTCAAAATATTGATGTTTTCGAACAACGATATATTTATATATCTATTATATTTCGCAAAAAATTTTGTTTAGCTTTGCTTATTTTGCTAAAATAATTTGACAACCATCGAGATTGCAAGCATTTTCTCCATTAAATGCTTTTGAATATATTTATCTGCTTGCGATGAACTTATTTACTTTTACGAAGCAGAAATAGTTTCAAAATATAGATAACTATTTTTTTTGAAAAAAAAAGAAAGGCACCGTATTCAATTTTTTTTATAAAAGGTTATATTTGCTGACTTTTCAATTATTTTATTTTACGAAACAAAACATAGCTTTCAAAATATATATTTCCTTGAAAAGCAAAAAAGAGATGTCGTGTTCAAATCGTTTTGTAAAAAAAAAAGGTTTAACGATTGTTTTGAAGTGGTTTTAACCATAATACTTTGCGAACCAGTTATATCATTGTTTTATAAATGGTCATTTCAGACAGCAGTGCAAAAACAAATACATGATACTTTGGTTCTTGTGTTTACAAAAAAATTAGAATGTATATTATTTTTAAAAAAAAATTAAAGCTATGTTCTAAATTATAGCTAAGTAAGCTACTTATCTTTTAAAGAAAAACATGTCCATACACGTACTTTGTATATTAGACTAATGATGATATTTTGAGGAAAGTAAGGACCTGATCAAAGAACTAGTTTGTAAGTATATAAGAACTAATTTTGAGGACTTGATTCTGTATTTATGAAATGTAACGGTTGATACATCAGAGGAAATTGATGGATATTTTGGATGGTCACGTGACTAGGAGATGAATCATACATAACGAGTTAAGAATTCGGAATTGTAGACTACAATAAGTTGAATGATACACTTCAAGTGGTATAAATGAAAGAATATAAGTTGCAATTATAGAAAATTAAGTTAAAGATTATAGCACACCTAAGAACTGATCTTAGAGGGCTGCTAGGACCGGAGATATAAGTACGATATCGGATGATGACCGGGTTATGGAACCCCAGTACGATCACAATACCCTAAGCATGATTCTAGAATTATAAGAGAAGATGGGTTATGATCTTAAATGAGCGGGAATAATGGACTTAGAAACTACCTTGTTAGTGTACAAGGAATGATTTGAGGATATGAGGAAATGTAATGTTAAGATACCAACATACGCAACGAAGATTTAGTACGGTCATCATATAGGTGAATGGATCAAGTAGAACCATACTAAATCATCGACTACATCATACGCAAGTTTCGAGGACGAAACTCATTGTAAAGGGAGAGAAATATTATGTCCCACGGCTGGGATATAAAAAAATAATAAATAAATAAAATTAGATAAGTTTAGAACCTAGGATCCTAACATGATGAGGAAGAGAGTAAAAGATAAAGTTTAAATTAAATTGAAAATTCAAATTATAAGATAACCTAAACATCCTAGGAACTTTTTTTTAAAATAAACCATCTATATCTATACCCACATAACATAATTCCTTCCGGATTCACCAAAATCAAATTGGCCGGCCCTAAATTCTTTCAGGAACGCTACTTCCAGCCGTTCCTCTATTCTCTCAAATTTTCTCTATTCTCCCAAATTTCCAGCAAGCTCTTTAGTCATGCTGCCTTTATTTTTCTCCAATAATCCTTGCCGCCAGGAATAAGGAGGAAATCCTTTTGTTTTAAATATATATATATACATACATAGCACAAAAAAAACAATGGCAGCTTATACCTCCTTCATTGTAAACTTTCGGTAGCCATCCTCAAGGAGGCATAGGAAGCCATTTTTGTCCGTTTTTCATCCCGATTCTTCGTGTGTATCGCATAATCGAGACTAAAGGTAAGTATCTTTGCTATATTTGCTATGCTTTTATGAAGTTATTATGCTATTTTCATATCGAATCAGATCATGCATTCGTAATTGTGATTTGTATAGATTGATGTATATATGTAGGTAATTGTTGTAGTTATGTATCGATTATGTGTATATACATATGAAAATCGTATGAACCTTGGTGTTATTCCTGTTTTGGGCCGTGGGTTAAGGTGTGTGCCGCTGCCTTGCCAAAATTGATGCTTTAAATTGCGGCTAACATTGATAATTATATGTAGGAGGGTATGGAAGAATGTTAATGTTTTAATACTGTACTACATGTTTAGGAATAAGGTGTGCATAAGCTTATATTTTATTTGCTTTATTTCGTGGTGTGTGTGGCTGTTTTAAGTGAGGTGGGCAGGAATTAAGGCTATGCATGGTGTCCATATGAGTGTACATGGATGTGGTATATTTATGTGTTAATTATGGTGCACAAGTATATGGTTATCATTTGAGCCTTGTGGGTGAATATAAAAGATGGCATATTAATTTATATGTAAATGGTGTTAATTGTTTTCGCTGACACTCCGTTGATTAATTACAAATATGGAATTTTGCTGTTGATGCTCGTCGCTAACCGTGGTGAAAAGGAAAGGGAAAAAAAGGGACACAAAAATATAGATGCTGAAGTTTCTATTACTTTGTTATATTTGTTTTTTTGTTAACTGCGTGTGCATATTTGTTTATTTTAGTTTGTGTTTTTTTTATGGTGTGTGCATGAAAAATATATATAATTACATGTGGATGATAAATTGGAATCGAAGCGGTAATAAAATGATAAACGAAAAAGTGTTTAAAGTTGTATTTGTCAACTTCCTGGATTAAGTGTGGAAGTTAAAGTTTTTTTTTGTCCTTTTCCAACACAACCCTTCGAGACCTATAGGGAGAAAGGAAGGGTTTGCCCGACACCAAGCATAGAGGTCAGCGGGGTTGGGAAGAAGAGATTCTGAGTAGGAAGTTAATTCGACAAAAAGGTAGGTGCCTCTTCCCCCTCAAACGGGTATGATTCATGCATTCTTTGATGGTATACTAATGTGTTTCGTTGTTTTTATTTGTTTAAGTTGTAAATTTTGTTTCGTTGTGTTTATTGGTTTAAGTTGTAAATTTTTTATATGTTGAAAAGCATGAGATATATTGTTATGGCTACTATGTGCGTGTATGTGTGTGTGAAATTGGTGGTATGATTGAATCGAAAACAAAAATATCCTTAAAAAAATGGGGAAAAGGGGGAACTTTTACATTAGGAGCCTTTAAGAAGTTATGTTTTGGCCTTAGAATAGGTTCCTATAGACTGGAAATAGGAGAAAATGGGGGTTGTAATCGAAAAACAAATCACAGCGCACATTGTCACTGGTGGAACATCAAATTAAATAAATAAATAAATAACTCAATTAAAGCAGAGAACAGACCGGCCAACAGACCGGGTCGGCTGGCCAGCGGGTCGGACCGAAGGCGGCCCATTAACCTCTCAAAAAAAATGTATCAAGTCTGGCGGATCAAGCCAGGAAAATATAATTAAATACCAATAAGAATTCAAATAAATTCCAGAAAATATCAAATCTTAAGATTAAATTATTTTCACTTAATTTCTGAAGTTTGGTAAATTTAAGTAATTAAAAATTAATAGTAATAAATAGAATTAAGTAAGGAAAACATAGGGGAAATTAGTAGGAAATTCTGGTAAATTAATACAAGCTAAGGAAAAATAAAGGTGGTGATAAATAACAACTTTCCAATATTCAAAAATTTCACAAAGCCAAATATTGAGTGCCGGAGGATGGTGAGGATGGGCCAGGGGCCTTAGGCGATTATGCTTTTGCATTCATGGCACGTGCATTGCATGATGGCGGGTCGTGACGTACGGGTCACGGACGCTCAGGATGGTGTACGGTGGCGGGGCCACGAAACTCAGGATGGTGTGCAGTGGCGCGGCCACGCACACTCAGTATGGTGACTGTGGGGTGTACGACCTGCAGCCACTCAGTAGGACCTGGGTTCATGCATTGCACGGTATAGATATCGGCATTCTATGTGACATGATTTTGTTGCGTGTGACACGTTGATTGAGCATACATCACGTACTTGCGCATTTTACATGGAGTGCTTTACCTACTGCATTTACTTTATCTTATGCATGTTATCATATATTCATGTGCTATGTGATTTTATCTTATATTTATGTGCTATGTGGCTATATAATTTTGGTATGTACGTTTTGTATTGGTTTGAGGCGGGCATCTACTGGGTGATTTCTGTCACTCACCCCTACTTTCCAGGTGAGCCGGATGAGAACTACGAGCACATCTTTGTTGAGGACGGGACGGACATAGCTGAGTGGGCTGGTTGATAGCTGCAACTAGGATACGAGGGGAACTCTGCATCTGATTTTTCGTAGTTATCTTTTGGGGATTTTCACAGACTTCTTTATTACTATTATTATCAGAATTTTTATTCAGTAATGTAATGACGATTATTGGAGTTTAATTTAAGTTACAATTTACGTTTCCGCGAGAAAAATTTCTACGTCATTTCTGACATGTAATAGATTGATTCGACGCCTTGTATTCTCCTTAGTGAGATACGGCGGGTGCACTGTTCCCGATGTTAGGGCTCGGGAGCGGAGCGCTACAATTGGTGTTTTCTTTCTCCAAAACATTTTGTTGTGGGGTGTATACACAACTGGTTTGGTGGATGATGCCATGTTGCATATAGAAGTTAGGCATCTTAAATTCCATACCATCGTCAGTTCTCAACACTTCAACTTTCTTGTCAAATTGAGTATGCACATACTGGCAAAAACTTTGAAGAACATGCCTTGCTTCAGATTTAGATTTCAGTAAGTACACCCAGGTATATCTACTAAAGTCATCAACAATAGTAAGGAAATATTTTTGTGCATACAAAGTGGGATACATATTTGGTCCCCATATGTCAATATGAATCAAATCAAAAGGATGAACAGAATGGGATACAGAAACAGGAAATGGCAACTTCTTTAGTCTGGCCAATGGACAAATTTTACAGGGTTCATCAAGAAGATTTGTTGAAACTGAACTATCAAGCTTATGAATTTGTTTTATTCTAGGTAGTGAAGCATGTCCCAGCCTGCAGTGCCGTAACATAGCTGGTGAAGCAAGATTGGAAACTGTGAGACAAACAGACTTCTGTAATGAATCAGTTCCATGCAGGTAGTACAAACCATCATACAGTTCAGCTAAATCAATCATCCTCTTGGACAATTGATCCTGAATCAAACAACAGGAACCGAATATTTGAATGAGAAGATTAGGATCTGAAGCTAACCTACTTAAAGAGATTAAATTGTAAACAAAAAGTAGGCACATAAAGGACATTGTACAATGTAAGCAAGGGATTGATAGACACTGTCCCAATGTGTGTGGCAAAAACAGTAACCTTGTTTGTCAGACTGATGACAACAGTATTAACTGGCTTAGAAGGCAAAATCAAAGAAAGACTAGAGGCGATATGATTAGTGGCTCCAGAATCCAAAATCGATGTACTCAAATGTTAGGATCAGAATTACCTTTCATCTTACCAACTTTAGCAGACAACACAGTATTCTGTGCAATTGCACTCCCACTTTCATCTGAGTGCCCGTCATTTTTGCTCAACCAGCTCAAGAGCTTCTAATTTTACTGAGGAGTAACCATCAGGGATTGCACATTCTTTTTTACTTGGGCATCATGTGGCTCATCTGATTCAACCTCCGCTGCTTCACTGAAATTCACTTGATTCTTTGGTTTGAATCCAGGAGGGAAGCCATGCTTCTTATAACATCTATCAGTTGTGTGTCCCTGCATACCACAGTATGTACACTGAAACCTTTTTCCTCCATTTGAGTTAAACCTGCCTCCTCCTCTTTTATAACCAGTGCCTGTCCTCTGCCTGAGTAAGCCACAAAACCTTCAGACATTTGCCTTTCTGTCACCAAGGCAGTAGGATTCTGTCAAAATTACCTGCTCCACTAGCAGCCAAAACTTTCCTTTCATATTTCAATGCCATAGAAAAAGTTGTATCTATATCAGGTAATGGTATAAGAACAAATACATGTGATTTCACGGGTTCAAAATTTTCATTCAGTCCTTTGACGAACTTGATAACATAGTCTCCTTCCACAAATTTCTTCATCTTAATTGCCACATTACATCTACATCCCTACAAGTACACGTAGGAATAGGCCTCATAACCATCAACTCTTTCCACACAATTTTAGTTATGTGAAATACTCACTCACACTCAGTGTATCTTGTTTAATGCTATAGAAAGTTTATATCAAATCAGACAACCTGAAGGGGTCTACACTGCCATACCTCAATTGGAGATCACTCCATGCGTCACTAGCGCTATCAAACCACATGATGCTTTATGCAATTGATTTAGAAACTGAATTCATCATCCATGACAACACAATCGTGTTGACCTGTCTCCAAACCGCATACTGAGGATCAGTAGCAGAAGGTCGTTGTATCGTTCCATCGATGAAGCCTACTTTATTTTTCACTACTAGCACTATTTCAAAAGTTCGGCTCCATGTATGATAATTGTGAGAATTCAATGGAGATTGTGCAATACAATAGCAAGAGTATCATTAGGGTGCAAGTAGAAAGGATTCTGCGCAATATTCTCAGCAACTGGTTTTTGATTACCTCTCGAGCCAAATACCACATTTTGTAGTGGATTCTCATCTGTTTGATTCAAATTCGTTCTTGATTTCGAAGGACTAGAATTATGCATCGCCATCTCAGCCAATCAATTAAGCAGATTGAACAAGAAAGTAATCAAACAAACAATCAATCCGTGTGAACTTTATTATGCTCTGATACCATGTAAGAATTCACGCATTCAAGAATCAACAAACAAACGAAAGAGGATTCAAAGGTATGAGACGGAGAGAAGAGGAAGGAATGTAGAGCTTCATTCAGACGTTTGAAGCCAAAAATTCTGGAATCGAAAATTGTCCTGGGCAGCGGTTATAACCGCCTGTTGCACCAACCAATAGAACGAGCAAAACAGAAATAAAAGCTAAAGTACAAATATGCCCCTGAACTTCTACTACAACAAGTCATTAAAGTAGGGATATTTCTGTCATTTCACACCATTCAAATCAACGCGCCTTAATTCCTCTTCTTTCTCCTCCGCTGGACTGCAGCCTCTTCTTCCCCAATAAACTTCATATCCATCCAATCCAATGGCCCATGTAGATTCTCAAATGCACATCCTACACATGATCTAACGTCCAATACTTCTCTGTTGTTGTGCTACACGGATTGTGCTTCTAGACAGCTTGGACAATTTTTTAGCTTCTCCTTTTACTCTTCAACCACGGCATGGCATTAACATCGCTTGAATCATCCAGATTCTCAACACTTAGGAACGGTTTAGGAAGTCGGAGAAAAATGAAGACATGACGTAAAAATGGATGACTGATAAGAAAAAGGGAGACTTATTTAATTGGAATAAGGGGGAGGATGAATATCTGACTGTAGGAGTAATTGTTATCAAAATTTCGATTACTACCATGCAACGGATCAGAACAGTAATATTTTGAACTGCTTGAAGCAATAATGTGAATGAGAAAGAAAAAGAACAGACAGAGAGGTGAGAAGGCCATGGCGTGGTAGATAGGTCGCTTGAAGTTGATATTAATTGAGAAAGTGACTTGTAGTGCATATAACTGCCAACCCGAATGCTCTGAAGAATTAAGATGACACACGGCTCATTTGTGTGGATATAACGTATCTTAACAAAGGAAGTTAATCGTGTCGAAAATAAAAGGATAAAAACGAACGAAAAAAGGTAATAAAAGAGGCTTATAAGGATTGGTAACATCTGCCTTATATTGGCCACGTAGTATCTGACAAATGGTCTGCTACTAAATAAATGGTGTTCAGTATTGCTTTGCTATTAAATAAATGGCGTTCAGTATTGCTTTTCTATTAAATAAATGGCGTTCAGTATTGCTTTGCCATGTAAAATAGCGTAGTTTAATATATAAAAGAACATTATACCGTTTTAGGCTAGACATGTTGAAGAATTTGATCATTTGAAACGTAGGAAAGCAAACAGTGGCACGGTTGGCATGTGCAATGGCATGGTTGGCATGGTTGACACGAGTAGCGGCATGGTTGATACGGTTGGCACGAGCAGTGACACGGTTGGCATGGAGGCTCGGCGAGCCAAGGCTATGGCAGGTGCGCAAGATGCAGAGACAGAATAATGATGATCTCTGCGTATGATTAGAGGCAGATATTGAGTGTGGGGCTCACCTAACTGAAAGTGTTACGTTAGGAATGGCAAGGAGGTGACGCAGGTGGTATGCCATGTCGGATCAAGTACGTCCTGCAGCTGAGGGGATGCAACGAACGAGAATAACCGTCTGATATACGCACATGTGATATTTGGTCTTCTAGGAAGTTCCATGAGTTGATAAATAGCATAGGCAGCTGTACATTTGGAAGATGATGGAATAATATTTTTGCTTCTCAAAATTCTTAGCTCCTATCTGTCTTTCACAGCTTGACTTGGCGCCTAAGCTTGCTGCTTCTGTTGCAGCATTCAATTTCTTTTCCATCAATTCGTTTCTTAAGCATGGTTACCTGTTGATTGCTTAGTTTCATTGTTTTACAATTGTTGATTCAAAAATTAACATGGTATCAGAGCAATTTTCATTCTTCATTTGAATTTCTAGAACTTTTTCTGTCAATTCAATGGCTTCATCTTCGTCTGCTCCTCCTCCTGGTTTCAGAGCTAATCAAACTGGCTCAAATGAAAATCAAATGAGTAATCCGTACTACATTCACCCCAATGACAGTCCTGCCATTGTCCTTGTTCAATCACCACTCACTCCACATAACTTTCACTCATGGAGCCATGCATTTCAGATGGCATTACTGGTGAAGAACAAATCCTGCTTCATAGATGGCTCAGTACCTAAGCCAACTCCCATGGATCCTCAATTTCAGGTTTAGAGACAGGTAAACACTATGATCCAGCCTTGGATAATGAATTGTGTATCACCTTCGATTGCTCAAAGTGTGATGTGGTATGATAGTGCTTTGGAAGTCTGGGAAGACCTGACTATGAGGTACCAGAGTGGAGATCCGTTTAGGTCAAATTTGTTGGAAGAATTCTATGGACTTAAACAAGATAATTTGTCTGTGAATGATTATTTTACAAAGTTGAAGGTGTTGTGGGAAGAATTAATGTCCTTAAGACATGTTCCCAAGTGTACCTGCCATAGATGCAATTGTGATGTATGCAAGAAGATGAGTGAGTTTGTAGAGAATGACTACGTCATTAAATTTGTCAAAGTACTTAATGAGGAATTTGATCTTGTGAGGTCACACGTGTTTGTTATGACCCCGTTACCTGACATCAAGACGGCTTTTACCATGGATTTAAAATTTGAAAGGAAATTGTCTGGTCCTGGCTCTCAAACTATTTTTAATAATGCACCTACTACGTTGATGGCTGATTATGGTACAAAAGGTGGCATTTTTGCCAATACTTTTGCTAATAAGAATCAAAGTAACAGATACATGAGGGGGAATGATAGATTCTATCCAGAAAGTGGAAAATGTATTCAGTGCACTCATTATGCTATGATTGGACACACTACTGATAGATGCTACAGAAAACATAGTTTCCCATCAGGTTTTAAATTCAAGAGTCAGGTCAACATGGCAGAGAATAACAAGGATCAATTTACTAATGACTGTGATGAGCAAGGGTGCCAGCAGTCTTTCTAGTCAGACCAAATGCAGCAAGTACCTTTGCTAACTTCTGAGCAGTATCATAAATTACTGAGCCTGTTGAATGTTAATGATGATAATGCAGGTTCAGGTGCAGGGAAGGTTGTCCAAGGTGCTGTTATGTCTGCACAGGCTGATATAGGCCCAGGTAAGTGTTCTAACTCTGTTAGCTATGTTTGGATTGTGGATTCAGGTGCTACAGATCATGTTGCATGCTCTTTATCCCTCTTTGTTTCATGTAAGCCTATCATACATGCCCCTGTTAGGCTCCCTAATAATGTTACCATCTTTGCTACTCATATGGGTACAACTAAGGTCAGTGATGATCTGGTGCTAGACAATGTGCTATATGTCCCTTCTTTTTCATTCAATTTGATTTCCTTGTGTAAACTTACCACTAGTCCTCAGTTACTTATTATATTTCATAAATCCTTTTGCTTGATCCATGATCAGTTATCCATGAGGACGATTGGTTTAGCTAAGAAGCACAATGGACTCTACTGTATTCATGATTCATTGATGACTTTTGCAATTCAGTCAGCCCATCTTCTTTTTGCCTCCAACTGTTCTGACTCTGAGCCTTATCTGTGGCATGCCAGACTTGGGCATGCCTCTTATGCAAGAATGCAAGAAATTCAGAACGGATGTCCTGATGTAATAGTCTCTAAGCTATATGGCATATGTATAGTTTGTCCCGTAGCTAAATCGAAAAGGTCCTCATTCCCTATTTCCTCTTCTATTTCTCATTCTCCCTTTCAAATAATACATGTTGATATATGGAGACCAAACAGATACCCCACTTTGTATGGTCAAAAATACTTTCTCACCATAGTGGATGACTGCACTCGTTATACCTGGTTATATCTTCTCAAAGCCAAAAATGAGGTCAAAAGGGTGCTAAAAAGTTTTTTTTCATTTCGTTAACACTCAGTTCAATTCTCAAATCAAAATCATTTGAACTGATAATGGTTTGGAGTTCAAGATGAAAGAATTTTACCCGACACATGGCACTATTCATCAGATCACTTGCACTTATACTCCCCAACAAAACGGAATGGTTGAGAGAAAGCACCAACATATACTTACAGTAGCGAGAGCCCTGAGATTTCATGCCAACTTACCACATTCACATTATGGCTTCTGTGTCCAGCATGCCATTTAACTCATCAACCTTCTACCCACACCTGTTCTGCAGCAGAAGATTCCTTATGAGCTTCTGCATCATGCCAAACCAATCTATACCAACCGGAGAACCTTTGGTTGCCTTGCAGATGCCAATAATGTGTCCCTGAACAAGTCAAAATTTGATGCCAGAGAGTGCCTTGTGTTTTCTTGGGATATTCATTAACAACTAAGGGATATATATTACAAAGATCGTATATTGATGAAGTAATCATTTCCAGGGACGTTGTCTTCTATGAGAACATCTTTCCTTTAAAAGAAATTGAGTATGAATGCTAGAGTCATGCAACTTCTTTTAAACGGGTTGAGTAAAAGCGAATCAAGTTACGTGTCTAATTGCTCTAGTGCCCAAGAGATGTGGAGAATTATTGAGATGAAATATGAAGGGACTAGTCAAGTTAAAGAGTCTAAAATAAATATGCTTATGTCCACTCTTGAGTCTTTTAAATTATTGCCAAACGAATCTATTGTTGATATGGACTTACGCTTGACTAACATCTATAATTCTCTTGAGTCTCTTGGCAAAGATTTTTCTACACAAGAAAAGGTTCAAAAGGTGCTAAAAAGTCTCCCATTCGAATGGGATTCAAAAGCCACTGCAGTCGAAGAAAGTAAGGATACTAAATCATTAAAGATAGAGGAATTAATCGGATCATTGAAGGTATATGAAAACAAACTTATTCTAAGAAATACTGAATCTACTTTTAAACAAAATAAAGTCATAGCTTTTAAATCAAATTATGATCGCATAGATGATAATGACACAGATTCCGATGATGAAGATCTAATGACGGTTGCTAAAAGATTAAGAAAGATCATGAGAAAATCAATTAAAAACAAACATAAACCTACTTCATCTATGAATCATAAAAATAAAAATAATGAGGAAATAAAGTGCTATGAATGTGGAAAACTTGGACACTTGTCATATGATTGCCCAAACAAGGACAAACAAATGAACAAAAACCATGACAAGGATCGGACCAAAATTAGACTCGTCTCAGAACCTAAACAAAGGAGAAGAGCCTTCAAAGCCTCCACTTGGAGTGACTCATCTGACTTTGAGACTGATGATACTGAAGAACAAACGGCACAAGTATGCTTTGCATCTAAAGCATCAAACGAGGTATCTTCTGATTCTGACTCTGATTCTGAACCTTCCACGATGATCTGTTTAGTCAATATTTAGAATTGTATAAATACACAAAGACTCTTGTGAAAGAAAAGAAATGGTTAATTAAAGACAAGAAGTTGTCCAAATCATCTAACACGAACCTTGTTTCTCAATTAAACGATTCAAAAGAAGAGTCGTCTTGCATAATCAATGCATTGAAATCAGAGGTCTCATCATTGACAACAGAAAATAATGAAATGAAATCTGAGATTCCAAATTTGAAATCAAGGTCTAGAAAAAATGGTGAAACAGTTTGACACAAGTACAAACATGCTAGATCTCATTATCCCTTCACAAAAGCATGAAAGCGGCAAAACTGGATAAGAATACGTCGAGAAAAATAAGACACTAAATAAATCATCCAAATTCATTCCATCTTCATCTAAGAAAACCGATTCTTCCAAGATAAATGTGGCGCCTAAGAAGACGCCTAGATCACCCACTACTTCATCCCATCGTGCCTCTTCTTCATATCATACAAGGTGTAATATATGCCATATAAATATGAAAATAAACCTTTGATGCATACACGACATTCATTCAACATAAATGCATCTAGATCACGCAATATACACATGAATACAAATGCATATCACAAACAAAGATCATACTATGTGCATGATGGGATTCTCGGCCAAAGATCAAACACATACCCACATAATGTCTATTATATTGCGTTTTCATCTCCTTTCTCACCCTTAGGAAGGTCTAAGAAGGTCACTCAAGTTTGTTAGGTCCGAAATACACTCTAGAGGGGGGTGAATAGAGTGTTTGACTCTTTTGCGGAATTTTCTCGTTTGGCTCAACTCAAAAAGATATTCAAAATCAGAGCAAGAATGGGAGATGAGAGATAGTGAATGAGTACACCGGATATAGAGTGGTTCGAATCGTAAATGATTCTACTCCACTACCACTTTGTTTCCAAAGTGGATTTTCAACAACTATTCTTCTTATTATGAACAATAAGAACAACCACAACAACACTTACACTAGCACTTTAGTGTAAGCTACAACAACAGCAACTTCTTGCACAAAACACACTTGTGCAACTACAGCAACTACAGCTCTTAGCAAGAACAACTTCTTGCTTCCTCACAACTTCAACAAAAGTTCCCTCAAGAACTTCTCGCAGTAGGTTGAAGAAATATAGTAAAGTTCACACTTTCTCACAAGTCTAAGCACAAGCAAGAGATCACATATTTATGGTTCCTCTTGTGCTTGACTCACTTTCTCTCAATATACAACAATGAAGAGCAAAGAAAAGCTAAACAAGCTCTAAGCAAATTTACAAGTTTGAGAGAACTATACAACAATGGAAAATGAAGCTAGATGATGTTGAAAGTGTGTCATTGTTTCATCCAAGCCTCCTCTATTTATAGATGAAGTTCACCACGTTTTTGAGGCTCTCCACCAAGTCTTCATCTTCAAAAATGTCAAGATAGTATCCAAATAGTCTTTAGCCACCCTATGGAGTGATTTGATCTTCAATAGCTAACCTAGGATTGCTTAGACATGTATACAATAGTCAAGGAAGCATGTAATATGTTGGGTTAAAGTCCACAAGAAGTTTGAATAAGATTGGAAAGAGAAAACATCAAAAATCTCCCTAGGATTTTGTTCTAACGTTCAGAAAATTTGAATTCTGGAGGACATCGATCGATCGAAGTGCCTGGGGTGAGAGATCGATGTCCTCCAGAAGCATTCTAGTTTTTGTCATGCTGGCTGAAGTGACATCGATCGATCGATGTCCTCAGCCTGAGAGATCGATGTTGGACAGAATGCTTACTGTCTGACATCGATCGATCGAAGTCTCACTGAGGAGAGACTGAAGTGACATCGATCGATCGATGTCCTTGGATTGAGAGATCGATGTTGGACAGTAACCTCTCTGACTGACATCGATCGATCGATGTCAGAGGCTGAAGTGACATCGATCGATCGATGTCTTTAGCCTGAGAGATCGATGTTGGCCAGTAAGTTCCAATCTCAACCATTTTTGACATAGTGTAATTTTCTCATCTTGCATCAAGTTTCAAATAATAATTTAACTTATTTAAAACATCTTTTCATCATCAAAACAATTTATACTTTAACAAAGTTTGTGTGACATGGCTAACATGTTGTATTTATTCACATGAGCGATGTCTGCCGGTGCTAGCATATTGGTGGTGGCTGCGGCCAAGCGGCTAGCTGAGCGCAAGGACGATTCGGTGGTTCCACCAACATAAGTGCTAAGATGGCAGCTTTGACGGTAGCTCAGTCGATGGGAATAGCCATCGTGGTGTAGAACCAATCAATGCTTGCTCTTCCTGAACAGTTGGCGGAGCAGCTGCACAGTTGGCGGAGCAGTTGCTCTTCCTCCTTTTTTAAATCTAATCTTTTGTGCATGTCAAACAATGTTGTAGAGGCTGCGCCACTCTTGGCGCTGGCGTCCGCCATCCCCGAGGCGAGTGCTAAGGCGGTTGATGCTATCCTTCAGCTGAGGAGAAGGAAGAGGGGAAGGAAGGAAGGTGTTATGTTCTGAATCTTCCCGTTATATCGTAACCCTTTCAATACCGTAAATTTATTTACGTGGGTATATGCTCCCTAAATTCTATGGTATATCGATACACTAGCGAATTCGATAATGAACGTTATCGAACGTACGATAAAAATTACATAAACTTAGTCGGTAACAACTTAAATATTAGGCTATATTAAAACAAATGAAAATACATGACACAATAAATTTCACTACTTAAACAAAAAGAAAAATAAAACAAGACATAACAAGATAATTAAGGTAGAAGGAAAAGAAAAAAATAAATATATATATACACACACACACTCTCTCTTATAGGGGCAGCATTTAAGTAGAAAAAGAAAGAAGAAATTGTGGTTAAAAAAATATCCCAATAAAATATCAAGTGTAAGAAATTGTGTAGAAACCAAATGATGGTATTTTGTCATATTCTGCTAACTCAAATCCCCTTATGGCCGCCTCCTCCACACAAGTGGGAACAAAAGTTTTCTTCTCTTTTGTCTTCAACTACACAACAAAACCTTGCACACTTTTCCATCAATTATTATATTTTCTCCTACTTATCCTACATGGCAAACAAGACAAGCCACTTCCCCTCCCTACCCTTGTATAGGCCGGCCAACCCTCTCAAGAAATACAAGACTTTCTCTTTTCTTCCACCCATCACCCACTATCATCACACCTAAACCATAATGCCACCTAATGTAATCATAAAGCAAGAAAAAAATATCCCCTCCCCCAAAAAACCCCCCACTCGGCCGAATTCTTAAGAAAAGAGGGGAACCCCTTTCTCTTATCTCATTTCACACTTCACAATTCTTACATTTCATCCAAACTCCCTCTCTTCTCTCCTCCATGACAACAAAGTCTTCCACTTCTCCTTTTTCCCCTCTCCTTTGGCCGAGAACTCTAACAAAACAAAGGGGGAAGATTTTTCTCATTTCATCTCACACAAACATCATCCAAACCAAGTTCCAACGTCCTCCTTTATACAAGAAGTGAACAAAGAAGGTTATAGAACAAAGAGCTTAGGAAGAACAAGGTAAGAACTTTATGTAGACCAAGTTAAATCCTTTCATTTATCTACCTTCATAAGTTTCTCACTAACCCTCTCACTTTGGCCTTGAACCCGTGACCCCAAAGAAAGAAAGAGAAGAGTTTTTCTTCCAAGCTAAGTGAAGAAGCCTTCACTTTAAAGTTAGAAAAGTGAAAAAAGCAAGTATTCTTCCTAGATTCTTCATTGATTTTCAAAGGTTAAGTGTATATGTTTACATTAAAGTTGGATCCCATGTAGTATGTTCAAGGTTTTTACAACAAGAATATGAAAAATCTATGTTTCTATGTGATGTATATATTGACTTATGCACACCCATAAAACCGTCCAATATGAAATTTTTGGGACTTTTATGTATAAATAAAATGAGAGGAATATTATTATGTGATGAATGGAGAAAATAAAGAAAGAAAGTGAAGATATGTGTTATGTTAAGAAAAGTGTACTAAGAATGTAACTTTGGTGTGTTTGTTCATATATTTTTCCATGATGATCATCAAGTATGTGCCTTCTATGATGTTTTGGTTTTCATATGTTTTGATGATCTTGTTTTAGCATGTGTATGTATGCGTCATAAGCATGGCTAATATACTAGGTCACAAGTATTATTTTGATGATCATCATTTCTATACATACATACATACATACATACATACGTACGTATGTACGTACGTACGTACATATATATATAGACACACACTCACACACATTGTACACGGCCATGAGGTGTTTTTGGCTCCACACTTGAACTTCATCATCCATCTTCATGATGTGTATATTAATGATGTTCATGGCTCAAGAAGTTAACTTTTCATGGTTTCCATCATCTTTATGTTATAGGTATTTTTCATCATATTCATAAGATTGAAAGTCATCATTTGATGGAAACTATTATGCATGAAAATAGAATAAATATTAAGTCATAATATATATACACAAGATGTGAAAAGTGGAGATTATGTTGGTGTGTGTACATGTGTAAAGGCTCGGCCATAAGGCCGTCTTAGGGTGTAAATAATTTTGTTACTTGTTATGTATACATATATGTATAATAGTATGAAAAAATATATATGTAAATATACGTACATATACTTGGCCTTAAGCATCTTTTTATGGTATAAATGGCTTTATTACATGTTATGTATACATATTTTTATATATTAAGATATGAAATATGACAAGTTATGTATTTTTATGTGTCATGTCAAAATAATTAGGAAATATGTGTTATAAATAATTAAGTGTCGAATTATGAGATTATATGTGGAATATACAAATTAAGAAAGTGGTGCTAGGTGAAAATTTACAAAAAGGAGGCTGTTTTTTATGCTTGGCCGAACGGCACCTCATTAGGAGCAAAAACGGTACTTTTTAAGTTATGACATGTATGATGTAGATAAGTGATGGATATATGATGGCTAAATTTTAGAATGACCAAAGTGACCTTTAAGGGCAGAAATTCATGAGCCATGAAATAAAAGTTTATTTTTATCTCATCACATGTTTTAACAAGTTTATGCATAACGAATAATAAACACGAGATAATTGATTCTAATGACACATGTTATGTTATGTTTATGTTATGTTATGTTATGGAGTGCCGGCATGACATCGAGACCGGAGTGGTAGGTGTCATGGACATATGTTATCATTATGACCGACAGTAACACCTTGTCCGGGACACGGGATTTCTGTCATAACGCATCACCGTTAGAGCATGCACTTATGTTTTAAGGTGTACATGTTAATATACGGGGAATCATTTGGTATGTTGTGCGCTATTATTCTTATAAAAAATGCTATAGTTATTTATGAAAATATTATGTCTTCATGTTTATGAAATGCCATGTTATACATGTTTACGATTTACGAAATGTCATGTTATGCATGTTTACAAAAAAGTCATGCTATGATTTTAAGAAAAGTCATGTTTTTAAATTGTCATTTAAAAATGAACCGCGTTATGACCATGTTACCATTAAGTCATTATTAGAACATACTTAAGCCTATGATGTTACTAAGTTGACTAAAATAAGGTTTATGCATGAAAGTGTACTTGTGATAAGTATATGATCTTAGTTTAGGACATGAATTAGAAGTTAAGCACGACATGTATGTGACGCTTTATGGACTTAAGTAGAAGAATAATGTTCTATCATTTTATGATGTTAAGTTCATATGTAATACATGTTGCTCGTTTATATTTATGCTTATGTCACTTTACTTGTTTAAAATGTAGACGTGTTATGTTATGTTCTTTATTTACGCTTATTTATTTTATCACTTCGTCTCCCCATGTATGATCCATATGATGTATTTAGTAGGACTACTTGCTGAACGATTATGTTTATCGCTCATACTTGTCTTTAATCATTTGCAGAGTACAAGATTCCCCATACCAGATATATTGAGGATGAGCCTCGAGAAGATTATGCGTGAGCGAGAAGTATGCCAGGACTTATATTTTGGGAATTTATGATATGATTTAGATCATGTTGTACTCATGTTATTTTGGTACTTCCGACATTACTATTTGTAGCATTTATGATGATTTGTACGTTTATACATGTCGTATGTTTATCTTTACATTGCTTCTGCTTATTCATTCATGATTCATGTTGACATGCACATATATGTATCGACGTCTTGTACTTCTCGTAGCAGAGTACGGATGCACCAGGCTAAAACACTAGTTTCGGACGGGACGCTACAGAAGGAACTTCCACTGTGCCTCCGAGACCTCCCCTCCCTGCCCTCAAACAATCTGGCGAGGGGCCAGGGGAGATCGTCCCTAATGATATGTTCTCAGAGCTGGACTCTACCACCAATGTTGCCGTGGTGTGAAGGCTGAATAGCATTTCAGTCTTTCCATCAGATGAGCAGAGGGCGAGGGGATGTCCTAGGAGACGCTGACCAACCTCCTTCACAACAACATGGCCTTGGTCAGATATTCTTATGTTGCTCACTCTCTAAGTCCAACAGGTTTTCCTTTGGTTGCTTTCACAACTCACCCCTGTTTCTATAATGCCTTTTATTATAGAAGCCAAGAGCTAGAGTTGCAGACCATAGCGGAGGAGTTCATAGCAGCTTTTCTAGCTTCAAAGCAGCAGGTTGCCAAGTTTGCTTGTCTCAATGAAAAGTTTTCCAATAAGTTTGAGGCAGCCAAGGCAGAGGGCATCACATTCAAAGCCGAAAACACGAATATATGAAAGGAGAAAGAGGATTTTGATACCAAGTGAGCCACCTCCAACTCTACGACAGATGAGCATCAAGGCAGAATACAAGAACTTGAACTGTCTTCACCCAGGCTATGTCATAGGCGAAGTCTCTACAACAGGAGAAGGACAGTCTTGAGCAGCAGCTGGCTTAACATGATCACTAGTTATCTATAGCTGGGGGAGGCCGTAATTGCCGAGTTTAGGAAGTTAGACTTCTTTGCTGGCAACCTAGATGTATTACTTGCGTTAGTGATGGAGATGGGGCAGACATAGGCCATCGACACTGCTTGCGAGGTGGATCCCTCCTTTTCCAGGAAAAAAGATCTTTTATTAACACTAAACAAAGAGGATCGACCTCCGTGAGGCCACCCCCTCAACTACCATCCTACTCATGTTCTCTCTAATAAAAAAATTCCTCTCTGCTCCTCCACCTCGCGTCTGTAATAAAAAAAATTCCCCACACTACCCATTTAACCTCAGTAACCCGCCCCCCACTCTCTTCTTCTCTCTTCCCTTTTCTTTTTCTTCTCCCCTTCTTTCCGACACCAGCTTCCCTTTCATCCCTTCTCCCTCTCTTCCTTTCTCCTCCTTTCTCTGGTGATTTCCATCCCTCCGGTGAAGAAGGCTCTTCCCACTTTTGTCTTCTATCTTCTATTGCCTTCCTTTATTTCTTCTATTTCTTTCTCTTTCTTCCCTTCTCTTCCCTTGTCCCTCCGGCGGCCGCCTTTGCCCCTCATCCCTTCCCCCCCCCCCCCCCCCTCTCTCTCTCTCTCTCTTCTTCCCTTCTCTGGCGGCAGCTCTTCCCACTGTTTTCTTCTTTCTCTCTTCTCTTACCTTCTCTCTCCTCTTTTCCTCTGACAAAAATCAGGCAATTCTTCCATGATTTGATTGTCTTTCTCCTTGACCACAGCTAAGTCGTCTTTCACCAGCCAAAGTTTGATTGCTGTGTAGATACCGAATTATTGAAAAGAGCAAAATAAAAAGAATTATATTATAATGTATATGCATTTCCAAATAGCAATACAAATTCCTTACGTAAACATCATAATTTGCCAATCAGGGTGAGAAAATCTCATCCCCTCCAAAAGTCCCTATACGTGGGATAACTATATTTAAAAACGAACCACAGATCGTTCAACGCTTGGACCTCGTTGTCAGATTTAGGATTCTGCTTAGTCAATTACGACAGGTTTATATTTTTGTGGTACTTATTTAAGAATCTTGCGGCTTTTTTGCCCTAAATGATGTTTCGTACGAAAACTGCAACAGATTGAACATTCAACTCCCCAAAATACTTGCACAATGCCATCCGACATAATACCATACAGAAGATCTCTACTCCATCTGACTCTTTAATCCCTCTCCTTTTTCCTCTTCGGAACATTTACATAGTAATTCTAGTCTATGCTCACACTTGAGGTTAACTTACTTTGGCCCTCGTGTTTTCTTTTTAAAGATGGTACCTTAGAACTTACATACACGGGTGCTACTAGTAAGGTCATTTTTTTTTATAGGTCCACTACTTATTTTAAACCTGAAAAAAGACAAAGAAGATTCACAACAGTAAAAATGCTCAAGACAATAACGAAAAAGAACAAAGCCCCTCAATCAGGCTCAACGGCGCACAATCTCAAGCTCAAGAATGAAACTCTATAGTCGAACGCTAGCCAGCACACTTGCCAGATTGGTTCGTCTACCCCATGGGAGATGGAGACTCTAGCCAACACAAACACCGGCTGGTTCATTTACCAAATAAGTCCTCAGGACTAAGAAGTGGGGTACCTCCATCCCATCGAGGCCTTGTAGAAGTTTTAGAACATGCAGGTTAGAAATCTGCAGCTGACATAACCCAAGTGAATACTTCGAGGAAGTCAGGCATTTTCGTTTATTAATTTATTTACTTTTTTCTAATTCAAGGAAGTCAGGGATTTGATTTCCTAGACTTTCATAGAAGTTTGGTATACTCACTCCATCAAGATTTTGGTTGAAGAAATCCAGACCCTGTATCACCCTAAAGCTCTACTATTCACAGATATGGGACTTAAACTGCCAGGAAGGTAATGTGAAACCCACAAGACTAAGTACATGTGAAACCCACACGTGGTAACTAGCTTTGGCCCACGTCACCCACGATCTCAACCTAGGACTTTTTCCTTCAGCTCATTAACCTTCGCAGCCAGCGCTTGTCTATTTTGCTGCAAAATACGCCAAGGTTAAATGTATCGGAACTCGGCAGCCAGGAGAGTGAAGAAAAACGCAAGCAATCTGGATTTATATTTACCTTAAAGAGCAGATACCTAGAGATGAACCACACTGTGTACGACAGACCAACAGCTTCCAATAATTTCGGAATCTGAATATGCAACAAACTGAATAACCTTAATGAGATGCGCAACACAATAGGTAAGAATCAGAAACATATGGAATGAACAGGAATACGAACCAGGGGAATAGAATCCACGGCACCAACAATAGCAATTGCCAAATAAAGAGCAGCTAAAGCACCACCACCCAGCAGAAGAATCGAGTATGTATCATCCGAGTCAAGCTACAAGAGAAAGCATTTTGAATTGAATTAACTTTACAATGAAGTTGGTTTTGAACTAATAGATGCTCCTCGAATTTTAACCCTCCCCTGAATGATTAGCTCTTTATTAACCTAATTAGACAACATATAGAAAGAGTCCCACCCTATAAAGAAACAATGTCAAAAAGGAACAGCAAGGAAGAGAAAGAAGAGACAAGAAGAGGAGAAGAGAAGGCGGAACGAGCACAGGTAACAGGAAGAGCTGGAAGGAAAAGATGATGAACAGGTAGCTCAGGTAACCGCTCAGGATCGACTCCATGGTCCACGTTTCATTAAGTAGTTCTAAACTTTCAATACAGTCAAATTCATCACAGCAACCCATACAGATCAAATGTACGAACTTTCTGATAAAACTGGCGAAATTTTATATCAAAATACAGAAACATCCTCTTCCAGAATGGAGAAACATGAAAATATCACCCATTTTTCAGACATGGCTGTGCAAAGAAGTGCATTTCTGGAGAGTATGTGAGGGGGAAAAAATTATATAGTAAGTGTAAAAGGATACACTTGCAGGAATCTGATGCACATATGAAAAAAGAGACTTCGTACTAGGGATACCTTGCAACAAAAACCTTAACATCCTCGAGGAAATGAAACACTAACAAAACTGTCGAATAACTAGAATCTTTGTTTACACCTATAGAACCATGGTGTTATGGTAAAGCATAATTCTTTAAGGGGCTGCTCAGTTAACCTCTCAGAACAACTCACTCAGAGAAGTCGTTTCATCAAGAAACTATCAAATGCAAGTTATTCTCATGGTAGCCGAAGTAGAATTTCAGTATTAACAGCAAGAATAACTGAATTAAAGCCCAATCCTAATACAGTAAGCTACAACTCAAAGTTAACCCCCAAATCATGACATATAGACCCGTCAGAAAGTTTTCTTCATACAAAGTGTCCACATAAACTAATTTCTACTTCAACCCTAAGCATGGTCCTTAAAGGATTAGAAGCAAACCTTCAAGTCTAGCTTATCCAAAATATCGAATGGTTGCAGCGGATTTTCCCCTTGAAAATCCTCTTCTGGTAGTTTATCTTCGACCTTTTCTTCATACTCAATCGGCCGAGCATCTTCCATGGTTATCACACCATCAGGTTCGTCTTTGACATATGAGGTAGTCCCAGTTGAAGTTTCACCAGAAAGTGATGACCTGAGCGAGAATCTCGCACGGTGTCGTAACCCTAAAACAAAAATGGTAAATTTACTCGACCACTTTGATACTAATCATACTTTCACAAGGGACTGAAAGGTCTAACATCGCAATAAAAAATCAATAAATCTGCACATCTGATCATTTTTAGCTCATCAAAACTACGTTACATCAACGCCTAACAAAACTACTCGAAAATCAAGCCAAGATATCGTCATTAGCCATTTTCATTTGATCAATTACTCCCAAACAGATTAACGGTCACCCCTTGTGGGGGGAAAAAAGCAACCGTGAAGGAATGATACAACTAAAATAACCCCAATCGAATGACGGTCTGAAATCAAATAGGAAGAAAAGTATCACCAAAAAGCAACCAGTAAACTAAGTAATCCAGATTCAATCACCAGCAAACGAGAAGAAACCTTAAGCAATCCCGTAAATGAGAAACAAATAAAGCTTCAATCAAACAGTAAAGAACGTACAAAATGATTGATAATCATAACGTATGAAATGATTGATAATCATAGGACAATAAAATAGATAATCTACCCGGCTGATTGAAGTTGGAGGAAGAAATTCTCCGCGAAGAAGAAGAATGCAACCGGAAATACTTGGAGTGGGAGATGAGACTGCTCCTAAAGGAAAGATTGGAGACTGCTCGTGAGATACAAAACTCCATTTATATCAGCAGCCACCACTATGAAGATAATAAGGGTTTTAGAAAGGCCTACATTGAAAAATGTGTGTGGAAATGAGGATGCAAGGGTTTTCTGAGGCTGAATCGTTTACGGGCCGGTTCAATCGGGTGGGTCTGTTTTGATGATGAACCCGAAATCCGGATTTCTCCAACGGGGGGCACCCGGCTCGAGCCAGCAAGTGCCATGTATTGGAAAATGGAAAATTCACCTTTTTTTTTAGTAAAATCCGATATTTCATTAAAAAAATTATGAAGAATTACACATCATTGGGCAGCCCCTTCAAAAATAAAAACCAAGCCCAGAAGAAACCCCTACCAGTTGGCCCAAACCCGAGTTACCCAATAAGGGGCTATTTAAACTGTTTCCAGAATATCCTCTTCTTACTGGGTTCAAATCTCCTCACCCCTACTCACTCACCGCACGCGTCACCGCGTGACACGTGGCAACAGGAGAGGGTGGTGAGGCTAGATGAGGGTTACCCTCATCCAGCCTCACCGCCCCCACCTGATGCCACGTGTCGCGCTGTGGACCGCGCGGTGACTCACCGCGCGGTGAGGAGATCCCAACCCCTTCTTACTACCTTCTACCATCTTCTGCAGTTAATGCTTTCCTCGGGATATCAACCATCCGCTGGAGTTTGAATGCAACCTACCCATATTCAACCTGCATCTCGTCTACCCTTTTCGATCTTTCACTACCGTATTCCTTCCCTCCGAATCAACCTACATAGATCATTTGTGGAGTTGTTTATACGCTGGAAAATTCACGTTTGACATGTGAGAAACTTCGATAAATAACTAATGATTATATATTAAAAATAACATTGACAATAATTAACACGTACACGTAACAGTAGTGAATATATAATACAGAAAGTTCGTACATATTATTATGTTTTTTATTAATTCCTCTTTATTTTGTAAATGATATCAAAAGCACATGTAAGGATGGAAAGAAATATCAATCTATAGCAAATTAACCGAAATCATGCCTAATTTTAAGCGTAAATTTTCATACGTGGATGGATTCAGTGCTTTAGTGAATATGTCGGCTACTTGTGCTTCAGTACGAACATGTTCTATAACGATATAACTACTGTTCACATGATCACGAAGAAAGTGATATTGTACCTCTATGTGCTTTGCCTTAGAGTGTAATACGGGGTTCTTAGACAAACTGATAGCACTCATACTATCATAATAAATAGGAATGCGATTTACTGTTATTCCAAAATCAGATAGTTGTTGTTTTAGCCATAAAAGTTGTGTGCAACAAAGACTAAGTGCCATGTACTCCGCTTTAGTAGTAGATAATGCTACACTTGCTTGCTTTTTCGAGAACCAAGATATCAATGAATTTTCAATAAATTGACATATGCCACTTGTGTTTTTTCTATTTATTTTGCACCCACCATAATCCGGATCAGTATAAGCATGCAAGCCAAATTCCCAATTTTTATCATACCAAATTCCTAAAGTGGGAGTATGCTTAATGTATCGAAATATCCTTTTTGCAGCATTATAGTGTGACACTTTAGGGTTGCTTTGAAAACGAGCACACACACAAACACTAAACATGATATCAGGTCTACTTGCGATAAGGTAAAGCAAAGAACCAATCATAGACCTATACAAACCATTATCAAAGTCTTTTTCATTCTCATCTTTCTCAAGTTTAGTGGTTACACTAATAGGGATGGAGGATGATTTCAAGTTTTCAAAGTTAAACTTTTTAATCATGTCATTCACATACTTGACTTGACTTATATGGATGCCTTTACTAGTTTGTTTAATTTGGAAGCCAAGAAAATAATTCAACTCACCAATCATAGACATTTCAAATTCAGATTTCATGCATATTTCAAATTCTTCAACAAGTTTATGAGATTAGATCCAAAGACAATGTCATCAACATAAATTTGAATAATAAGTAAATCCAATTTTTCTTGTTTCAAGATTAAAGTACTATCTATGGTGTCTTTTTCAAATCCATTTTCTAAAAGAAAGGTAGCAAAACGATCATATCAAGCCCTAGGTGCTTGTTTTAAACCATATAGCGCCTTCTTTAATTTGTACACATGATTAGGATATTTTAAATCCTCAAAACCGGGTCGTTGTTTTACATATACTTCTTCTTGTATAAAGCCGTTTAAAAATACGCTTTTTACGTCCATTTGATAAAGTTTAAAATCCTTCATGCAAGCAATAGCAAGTAATAATTGTATGGCTTATAAGCGTGCTACGGGTGCAAATGTTTCTTCATAGTCTTTTCCCTCTTCTGATTATTTCATTGTGCTACAAGCCTTGCTTTGTTTCTAACGACTTTACCCTCTTCATTCATTTTATTTCTAAATACCTACTTTGTGCCTATTATCGTTTTATCTTGTGGTCGTGACACTAAATCTCATACATCATTTTTTGTGAATTGATTTAATTTATTATGCATAGCGTCAATCCAAGAAGAATCATTCAAAGCATCAAATACATTCTTGGGTTCAATTTCAGATATCATAGCATGGAATTGATTTATTTCATCCGGATTTATTCTTCTACGTGGCCGGATACCTTGTGTGATGTTGCCTATGATAAGGTCATGTGGGTGATCTCTATGCCATTTTGATTGATTATTTTCTAAATTTTCATGAAATTCTAAGTGATCATGCATTTCTAGTGTGTCGTGTTCATCATGTACAATATCTTCTTCTATATCATCTAACGCTTGCTTTAGTTCAAAATCATCGTCATTTTCTTCATTTATTTCATATCACCGAATTCATTAAATTTCACATGAATAGATTCTAAAATTTGTCTAGTGATTGGATCAAAACATCTATATGCCCTAGAATTACAGAATATCCAACAATGATGCATTCGATGGGTTTAGACTCAAATTTATCTAGATTATCTTTTGTATTCAAAACAAAGCATTTACAACCAACCACACGAAAGTAATCAATTTTAGGCATGCGATCATTCAAAATTTCATAAGGAGTTTTATTTATTTTCTTTATAATCGATAAACGGTTAACTATATGACATGTATAATTTACGGTTTTCCACCACAAAAATCTAGGCAAATTATTTTTACATAGCATGGTTCTTGTAATTTTTTGTAGTGTCCTATTCTTTCTTTCTATTACTCTATTTAACAGTGATGTTCTAGGTGGCAAAAACACGTGTTTAATACCTTTTTCTTCGCAAAATGCAATCATGTCCCTATTTTTAAATTCGCTACCTCTATCGCCCCTAATCTTTTTCACATTCAAACCATACTCATTTTCAAGTTGTTTTATTGTGTAGCAATCTCAACGGCACTATCATCTTTATTCGCAAGAAATAAAGTCCATGTATAGCGAGAGAAATCGTCAACGATGACACATGCATAATGTCGCACACCAAGACTCCTAGTACAACTAGGACTAAACAAGTCAATGTGTAATAATTCTAAAATTCTAGATGTGCTGATTTCATTTTTAGATTTAAGTGACTCGCATGTTTGTTTGCCTTGGATACAAGATTCACACAACTGAAAGTTGTCTAAATGAATTTAGGCAATCCTCGTACTAGATTCTTTCGTTGAAGTGTTTTAAGAGTTCAGATGCCAATATATTCTAACCTCCTATGCCACAAATTCACGTTAGGTTCATTTGACATAAAATATTTTACTTTAGCATCTAACATGTCATCCATAGAAAGTGTAAAAATATTTCCTTCTCTTTTTTCTTTTAACACTGTTTCTCCATTTTTATTTACTATATTGCAATGTGGGTGAGTGAAACACACATCAAAACCGTTGTCAAGAAACTATGAGATGCTAAGCAAATTGTAGGACATATTACTTATCAAGAAGACGTTGGAGATTTGAAGAGTGCTTGGGTTTCCAATTGTACCTTTTTCGAAGATTCTTCCTTCGTTGTTGTCTCCAAAGGTCACCGATCCACCTTTTGTAACCTTCTTCAACTTTGAAATCAACCTCGGATCACCCTTCATGTGCCTCGAGCAACCACTGTCAAGGAACCACTTGATTGATGTACCTTTAGATGTATGTGTTCCCTGCAATGTGTAACAACGATTTAGGTAACCTTTTATTTTGGGTCCTTACAAGTTAGTTCTTCACCCTTTTGTAAGAGTACCTTTAGGTACCCAAACTTGGGTGATCTTTCTTGGTCTTACAAATGCTGAGAATATAGATGAAGAGGCAATATAACAGACATGAGGTGGTGATGCATTTGGCCTTTGGCCGAGAATCCCATCATGCACATGGTATGATCTTTGTTTTTTATATACCTTTGTATTGTGTGTATGGTGCATGATCTAGATGCATTTATGTTGAATGAATGTCGTGTATGCATTAAAGGTTTCTTTTCATATTTATACGGCACATAATTATATCTTGTATGATATGGAGAAGAAGCACGATGAGATGAAGTAGGGGGTGATCTAGGCGTCCTTTTAGGTGTTACGTTTGTCTTTAATGCATTTGTTTTCTTAGATGAAGATAGAATGAATATGATTGATTTATTTTGTGTTTCTTTTTTCTCACCGTATCCTACTCTGGTTTTGTCGCTTTCATGCTTTTGTGAGGAGATGATGCATCTAGCATGTTTGTACCCATATCAAACTGTTTTACCATTTTTTCTAAATCCGCATTTCTTGATTTCAAATTTGAAATATCGGATTTCATTTCATTATTTTCCTCTCTTTAATGATGAGACCTTTGGTTTCACTGCATTAATTGTGTAAGATGACTCTTCTTTTGAATCGTTTAATTAGGAAATCAGGTTTGTATTAGATGATTCTAACAATTTCTCGTCTTCAATTAACTGTTTCTTTTCTTTTGTAAGAGTCTTTGTGAATTTATGCAGTTAAAGATATTGAGTATACAAATCATCATAAGAGGGTTTGGAATCAGAGTCAGAATCGGAAGATACCTCGCTTGATGCTTTGGATGCAATAAATACTTGTGCCGTCTGTTCTTCGATATCATCAATCTCACAGTCAGATGAGTAACTCCAAGTGGAGGCTTTGAGAGCTATTCTTGAATTCCTTTGTCTAGGTTCTGAGATGGGTCTATTTTGTTCCAGTCTTTGTCACGGTTTTTGTTTGTTTGTTTGTCCTTGTTCGAGCAGTCATATGACAAGTGTCCATGTTTTCCACATTCATAGCATTTCATGTCTTTTTCGTTAATTTTTTTATTTCTTTTAGTTTGAACGGCCTTAGGTTTATTCGTTAATGACTTTCTTATAAATTTTCTCAAACTTAAGGCAATAATATTAGATCTTCGTTGTCCGTTTCAGTATCACTATCATCTACGTGATCGGAAGAGGTAGAGACGTATTCAGTTGATTTAAAAGTAATAGTCTTACCTTGTTTTGACGTTGATTCCGATTTTCTGAGTGTAAGTTTGTTTTCGTATATCTTTAAAGATTCGATTAGTTCCTCTATTTTTATTGATCTCATTCCTTTACTTTGCTCAATCGCTGTGACTTTGGGGTCCTATTCAGATGGGAGACGCGTTAGCACCATTTGAACCTTTTCCTGTGTAGAGAAAGCTTTTCCAAGAGACTCGAGAGAATTGTAGATGTTAGTCAAGCGTAAGTCCATATCAACAATAGATTCATTTGGTAATAACTTGAAAGACTCAAGAGTAGACATAAGCATATTTATTTTAGACTCTTTAACTTGACTAGTCTCTTCATGTTTCATTTCAAGAATTCTCCATATCTCTTGGGCACTAGAGCAATTAGACACATAGCTCGATTCACTTTTACTCAACCCGTTTAAAAGAAGTTGCATGGTTCTAGCATTCATACTTAATTTCTTTTTGTCATCACTAGTATATTCTTGTTTCGGTTTTACGACCTCTAGTGTGAACAGACCATCTTTTATAATAGACCACAAGTCTATATCGATGGCCATAAGAAAAAGTTTCATTCTAGGTTTCCATTGTATGAAGGGCTCACCTTCAAAAAGAGGAGGCCTTTGACTCGACATACCTTCTTGTTTGGTCTTATGACTAGTGGTTGTCATCTCACAAAGGTCGTTGGATCCTCCTGTCGTGAGTGTGCCTACGTTCTGATAACACTTGTAGGACCTGTATAACACTACTAGAAGGAGGGTTGAATAGTGAGTGTGGAAATTTTGGTTTCTAAAAACTTTTGGACCAAAAACCTCACTTTTGAAAATAGTTTCTGTTTTTAGATCCTATTTTAAAATATTTGACAGACCTGGTTGCAGACCTCCAAAAATTATGAAATTCGATGAGAATGTAATCTCAGATGTTCTGAGTGTCTCACAAGAATTTCAAATTAAAACTTCACTCCTAACCCCTTGATAATACGTTTTTGATCAGATTGCGCAAATTTGCCAGAAACAGTACTCCGACTTGAAAATTTTATTCCTATTAAATGGAGAGTCCAAATTGTGTACAATTTTTATGACAAGACCTTCAAAATATTTGTTTTAGTGTGTTGAGACAGTTTTTGAAAAATCATTTGAGAAGTATGTCAACCACGTTGATGTTCTCAACCTTTGCAAATCTGAAAATCAGATTGCACTTGTCTCAGAATTATTCAACTTTGACTTACTTATACTTATCCAAATGAGTTGAAATTTGCGCCAAATGAACTCTAGGATATGTCGCTATGTTTCTGCGAAGTTTTATAATTTTTGAAAATTGTTTACTATTTTTACTTTTGCAACAAACTCAACACTGAAAACTGAAAAACTGAAAGTAAAGTGCAGTAAAGTAAGAACACCAAGAATTTTATACTGGTTCAGTTAAATCAACCTACTCCAGTCTTCGAGGACACCTTTCTGTTAGGAAATCACCCGAGATCACTGCAAAACGCGCAGCGGAAAATAAAAATTGATCTCTGATTTCCTACCAAGGATCCATGTTGTTCGTTTAATTCGACAAAAAAACAAAAAGTACCTCCGTAGATTCGAAATCTGCAGATGGAAGAGGTGCAAAAATACGATCACCCTCTGTCGGTATCCACACGAACGCTTCCGCCCGGAGTGCTAGCTCTTCAAACGGCGCGGCTGAAGAACTCGTTTTTCTCAAAAACGATTCTAGGGTTTCGTTTTCTGTTCTTTCGTTTTCTAATTGCTTGGTGTATTTTCGTGTGTCTAGTGTATACGAGATACACAAATATATACACACGTACGTAGACATCAAAATCCGAGTCCTAATCGGATTAGTTGATGCCAATCAAAATCCATATCAGATACGGATTCTATCAGGATATTCAAAATCCATATCAAATATGGATTCTCTCGTTATTATCCGATAACACACATGTATATATAATCACCAAAAAAAACGAAAATAATAATAATAATTAATATCCAATATTAATATTATTAATATTAAAAACGATAATAATAATAATAATAATTAATATCCAATATTAATATTATTAATATTATTAATCTCAGCCTTACGCATTCTTGTGTGTGACCCGATAGGCCCATATTAATTGGCAGTTGATTAAATCTCTATTAAACCAACAAGTCGTAATTGGCCTCTAGCAAGGCACTACAACTACCCAATTAATACGAGTAAAGTCCAACTAGCCTAATAATAGTACATGCATTAATCCCTTTGTCACACGATATCTAGTTTGAACATAAGTCATGGTCAGCGTCATACTTATATTGTTCAAACATATGATTACTCGATCTCTAAGTAGACTGATAAAACAAATGATATTGATCACATTATCAATTCATTTGAGCACGGCCATGCATTTCACAGTCTCACTAATCGAGGGGCCCAAAGATATCTCTCTCAAAAGAGAGGGACAAATTCTATCTTGATTGTTCAATATCCTCTACATAATTTCTATCACATTCAATCATGACCTTTATTATTATCCAGTTACGGATAACGTTTGATCATGTCAAAATATAATGGTCCTTATGTTGGAAACTATGACAATCTCAAGTCAAAGGATTAAAACATGACTATCATGAGATTTACTTATGACGCTAATCCATGTAGCAATCTCATGATGGGTCTATCCAATACACTATTCTCTAACAAGTATCTATGAGATTGATTCGTATCACCATACACATAATCATCTCATGATTATCAAATCAATACTCATACTGATTATAAATTATTTTATCTCCATAACAATAATGAATCAGGGACATATATCAAAATTGTGTAACATACTAACCAACAATAATGATAATAAAACCTCTTTTATTAATAATAAATGCATAACATAAATATCCAAATCATGGCCTAGGGCACATACACTAACAATCTCCCACTTGCACTAGGCCTACAAATATCTGAGACCCATAGATCTAGTGTGCTGATCATGCTTGACCCGTGAGAGAGGCTTAGTCAATGGATCCGCTATGTTATCGTTTGTGTCAACTTTGCATATCTTGACATCTCCTCTATCGATGATGTCTCGAATGAGATGGTACCGCCTGAGTATATGTTTAGATCTCTGATGAGACCTAGGCTCTTTTGCTTGTGCTATGGCACCATTGTTGTCACAATAAATGTCCACAGGATTTGCAATGCTAGGTACTACTCCTAGCTCAGTGATGAACTTCTTCAACCAAACTGCTTCTTTAGCTGCATCTGATGCTGCTATATACTCAGCCTCTGTTGTAGAATCAGCCACAGTGCTTTGTTTTGAACTCTTCCAACTAACAGATCCACCATTCAATGTGAATACAAAACCGGACTGCGATCTGAAATCATCTATGTCGGTTTGGAAGCTAGCATCTGTGTAACCATTTACAACTAACTCGTCATCCAAACCTCCATAAACCAAGAATACATCTTTAGTCCTTCTGAGGTACTTAAGAATATTCTTGACAGCTGTCCAGTGACCTTCACCAGGGTCAGCTTGATATCTACTTGTTGTGCTCAATGGATATGAGACATCTGGTCTAGTACATAACATGGCATACATGATCGATCCTATAGCAGAAGCATAAGGAATTTTATTCATTCGATCTCGCTCATCAGATGTCTGAGGACATTGATTCTTGCTAAGATGAATGCCATGAGACATAGGCAGGAATCCTTTCTTGGAATCTTGCATGTTGAACCTCTTCAACATTTTATCTATGTATGTACTCTGACTCAAGCCTATTATCCTTTTAGATCTATCTCTATAGATCTTGATACCAAGGATATAGGTAGCCTCGTCCAAGTCCTTCATTGAAAATGAATTCCCTAACCAAGCCTTAACCTTTTGCAAGGTAGGGATATCATTTCCAATAAGCAATATGTCATCCACATATAGGACCAGAAACACTACTGCACTCCCACTGACCATCTTGTAAACACAAGGTTCATCTTCATTCTTGATGAAACCAAAGTTCTTAACTGTTTCATCAAAACGAAGATTCCAGCTTCGAGATGCTTGCTTCAATCCATAGATGGACCTTTGAAGCTTGCAAACCTTCTTTGAATTCTCAGGATTTACAAAACCCTCAGGTTGTGTCATGTACACATCCTCGAGTAAATTTCCATTAAGGAAAGCAGTTTTGACATCCATTTGCCATATCTCATAATCATAGTATGCTGCAATGGCAAGGAGAATTCGAATAGACTTAAGCATAGCTACTGGTGAAAAGGTTTCATCATAGTCTATACCATGAATTTGCTTGAAACCTTTAGCCACAAGCCTTGCTTTGTAGGTTTGCACATTTCCATCCATGTCAGTTTTCTTCTTGAAAACCCATTTGCAACCAATAGTCTTAATACCCTCTGGAGGATCAACTAAAGACCAAACCTGGTTATCAAACATGGATTGCATCTCAGAATTCATGGCTCCAAGCCATTTATCTGAATCTGGACCTGACACAGCTTCCTGATAGGTAGTAGGCTCATCTTGATCTATGAGCATAACTTGACTATCATCAGTCACAAGAAATCCGTATCTCTCTGGCTGACGATGTATCCTATCAGATTTGCGTTGGACTTGTGTTACATTTTCAGGCTCCACAACTGTTTGTGGTTCTGAAATCGTCTCTAAAGACGGTTCAATGATATCTTATGGAACTTGAGTTTCCTCAAGTTGTACTATACTCCCACTTGTTCTCTTGGAGAGGAACTCCTTTTCCAAAAAGACTCCATTTCGAGCAACAAACACTTTGTTCTCTGAGGGAATATAGAAATAGTACCCTTTAGTTTCTTTAGGATACCCCACAAAAATACATTTGATAGATTTTGGAGCTAGCTTATCTGACATTAATCTTTTCACATAAGCTTCACAACCCCAAATCTTAAGAAAAGACAAACTGGGTCTCTTACCAGTCCACATCTCATATGGTGTCTTTTCAACCGCTTTAGATGGTACACGGTTCAAAATGAATGCAGCTGTCTCCAAGGCATAACCCCAAAAGGATAAAGGAAGATCTACTTGACCCATCATAGATCGAACCATATCCAATAAAGTCCGATTTCTCCTTTCAGAAACACCATTCCATTGTGGAGTTCCTGGAGGAGTCAACTGTGAAACGATTCCATAATTTCTTAGATGTTGGTCAAATTCTTGGCTCAAATATTCACCACCTCGATCTGATCGAAGGGTTTTAATTGTCCTACCAAGTTGATTTTGTACTTCATTTTGAAAAGTTCTAAACATTTCAAAAGACTCATGCTTATGTTTCATTAGGTAGACATAGCCATACCTACTGAAATCATCAGTAAAAGTAATGAAATACTGAAATCCTCCCCTGGCACTAATGCTGATTGGGCCGCATACATCTGTATGTACCAAGCCCAATAAGTCATTAGCCCTTTCACTATGTCCAGTAAAAGGAGTCTTTGTCATCTTTCCAAGCAAACAAGACTCGCAATTTTCAAATGATTCAAAATCAAATGAATCTAATAATCCATCTTGATGGAGTTTAGATACGCGCTTCTCATTTATATGGCTAAGGCGACAATGCCATAAATATGCAGGGTTTAGTTCATTTGGTTTAGTTCTCTTTGAAGATATGTTATAAATATTACCGTCATTGGAATCATCAAGGTTAAGGACATAAATGCCATTATAACTACTTGCAATACAATAAAGCAAGTCATTTTTATCAAAAATAGAACACTTCTTATTTTTAATTAAAAATGAATAACCTTCATCATCCAAAACAGACACTGAAATAAGATTCCTACTCATAGTAGGAACATAAAAGCAATTGTTTAAAACTAACAAAAGCCCATTGGGCAAGACAAGCTCGTAGGTCCCTACAGCTATAGCAGCAACTCTTGCTCTATTGCCAACACGTAGGTCCACCTCGCCCTTCTTCAGCATCCTACTCCTTTTGAGCCCCTTCATATTTGTACAAATATGGGATCCACATCCAGTATCTAATACCCAGGAAGAAGAAGTAGATAAATTAATTTCTATAACATAAATACCTGAAGATGTAGTCGTACTACCCTTCAGCTTCTTCAACTCCTCCAAATAAACATCACAATTTCTTTTCCAATGCCCAGGCTTGTTGCAATGGAAACAAGTTCCTTCCTTAGGAACCTTTGCCTTGGGACCAGGTTTCGATTTAGCTTGACCCTTTGCCCCTTTTGTACCCTTTGCACTTTTAGCCTTACCCTTGCCTTTAGCTTTCCTTTTCATTAGCTTGGTATTGACACTCAATACATGGGTAGGCTTCTTGATATTCCCCTCAGCAGTTTTGAGCATACCATGTAGCTCAGGAATGGACTTTTCCATATTATTCATATTGTAGTTCATGACGAACTGAGAAAAACTGCTAGGCAAAGAGTGTAGGATCAAATCCGTGGCGAGTTCCAAACTCAGGGGATATCCAAGTCTTGCAAGGTGATCTATATAGCCTTTCATCTTTAAAACATGAGCGCTAACAGATTCACCTTCAGACATCTTACAGTCAAAAAGTGCAACAGCGGTGTCGAACCTGTCCTGCCTAGCCTGTTGTTGGAAAGCTTGTTTGAGATGCACACTCATCTCATAAGCTTCTAAGTGTTCCAGGTCTTTCTGAAGTCCTGAACACATAGTTGCCAACATTAGACATCCTATGTCATTGGAATCTTCAACATGCTTCTTATACTTGTTCTTAACAGCAACAGAAGCATCAGCAGGAGGGGGTTCGGGGACAGGGTCATCGAGCACGTAGGACTTCTTTTCTTGCATGAGAACAATTCTCAAGTTTCGAAACCAGTCAACAAAATTAGTCCCACATTCTTTTAGTTTTTCCTTCTCAAGGATAGATCGCAGCGATAAGGTGGAATTGTTATTAGCAGCCAATTATGATCTACAAAACATGCAAAGTAACACTTTATTAATAATGAGGTTAAAATTTATAAAACTCCCACTAAAACATAACCCTCAAAAGAAATATTTTAGTGAGCTAAGATCGATATTTGACTTAATTCTAAACTCAGCTTTGGCATGACGCTTAAAATTAAGTTATTTAGGTAGGTAACATCTTTACCAATTACATCTCATGTAACTCTTAGAATTTATAGAATAATGACATCATATATCATTGTATGTTAGATTCCATCTAATGCCTTGGGCCCAAAACCGTTTTGATAGCCCAATTAAGTCTAACCAATTTTAAACATATGAGTAGCACTATTACTCATCCTACGTAGCTAGGAATGTTTAAAGCACATTGCTTTGGCAATACCTACTTTAATACAATCCCAGTTCTAATAGGTGTTTAAGACATGGATGGCATCAAGACTTAAATTATTAATGAGGGTTCAACTTAGTTTATGTCTTGCATTGCATATCATTATATCGTAGCATCCTATATGCATATATAATATATCATCCACGCATCTCATACAAAATGATAAATATGTAAACGTGACATAGCATGGCCAAACTAAATATGATCTTCATGAGACCAAATGAAGATCATAAAGGAAACCCTATGTGAAAGACTTCCTATTACAACATTTGCAATGATACATATCTTCTTATCTTGAGCTCGTGCCTCCATCTCCATGGAATCCACTCGTCCTTGGTATGTGTCGCCATCACCACTTTTGTAGCTTGATTCTTCATTTATTACAATAATAAAGAAAAACCCTAACTAATTGTATAATAAAATACAACAAAAACTACAGCGGCACGCAGGCCATAATAACCCAAAACAAAAATATGACTAAGTCAATCACATAGGTCCTGAGGCCATGCTATGCACCATGCAAAGACAGCAACAATTATAATATATCTTACATAAACATATTATAATAAATAAATATATATTGACATTCTTAATGTCACGGTAACGAACTATAGGGCGTACGCATACGGCGGTCCCGCTAGCCGGTTAGCGGGCGGGGTTCCGAGGGGCAGCACCCCTGGGCGGGGTCCGAGGGGCAGAGCCCCAGGCGGGGTTGAGGGGCAGCGCCCCTCGAAGCCAAACAGAAAACATCAATCAGATTAAAAATTTTTCTTTTTCGGATCCCTAACTCAGACGCGTCAATCATATTAACGATCTTACTGTTTTGACTACGTGTAAGCCCTTATAGAAGCACCGATTGAACCGAGAGTTATCATTCAAAACCCAAAACAGAATCATCAATCGAATTGATAATCTGTTGTTCGAAATCCGAAACAGAATCAATCTGCCATTCGAAATCCGAAAACAGAATCATCAATCGAATTGATAATCTGTCTGTTTTGAATATGCATAACTCTTACAGAATCATTATCGGTTGTTCATATCGATATAAACATAATCGTTTTTGATCATCACATGAAAAACGAAAACTTTATATCACATATAACAATCTCGAATCATAAGGTCTCATGAAAACGAATTGAAAACATCAATCCGCTCTCACCAGATGAGATTCGAATAGGGTTTTACACATAGCGTATGTTTATATCTAATATAAACAAAATCGGTTTTGATCATCACATGACAAACGAGAAATGCCGTATACAAATCATCTCGTGAAAACGATTTGAAAAACACCACTCTTCTCTCATCATATGAAATCCGAGTTGGGGTTTTTGTACATATCATGTCATACGAAAAACAGTAAACATATAATCACATAAGCATGATATAATCGATTTAAACGAAATCAACAAGTGTCTCTGATACCACTGTTAGGAAATCACCCGAGATCACTGCAAAACGCGCAGCGGAAAATAAAAATTGATCTCTGATTTCCTACCAAGGATCCATGTTGTTCGTTTAATTCGACAAAAAAACAAAAAGTACCTCCGTAGATTCGAAATCTGCAGATGGAAGAGGTGCAAAAATACGATCACCCTCTGTCGGTATCCACACGAACGCTTCTGCCCGGAGTGCTAGCTCTTCAAACGGCGCGGCTGAAGAACTCGTTTTTCTCAAAAACGATTCTAGGGTTTCGTTTTCTGTTCTTTCGTTTTCTAATTGCTTGGTGTATTTTCGTGTGTCTAGTGTATACGAGATACACAAATATATACACACGTACGTAGACATCAAAATCCGAGTCCTAATCGGATTAGTTGATGCCAATCAAAATCCATATCAGATACGGATTCTATCAGGATATTCAAAATCCATATCAAATATGGATTCTCTCGTTATTATCCGATAACACACATGTATATATAATCACCAAAAAAAACGAAAATAATAATAATAATTAATATCCAATATTAATATTATTAATATTATTAATCTCAGCCTTACGCATTCTTGTGTGTGACCCGATAGGCCCATATTAATTGGCAGTTGATTAAATCTCTATTAAACCAACAAGTCGTAATTGGCCTCTAGCAAGGCATTACAACTACCCAATTAATACGAGTAAAGTCCAACTAGCCTAATAATAGTACATGCATTAATCCCTTTGTCACACGATATCTAGTTTGAACATAAGTCATGGTCAGCGTCATACTTATATTGTTCAAACATATGATTACTCGATCTCTAAGTAGACTGATAAAACAAATGATATTGATCACATTATCAATTCATTTGAGCACGGCCATGCATTTCACAGTCTCACTAATCGAGGGGCCCAAAGATATCTCTCTCAAAAGAGAGGGACAAATTCTATCTTGATTGTTCAATATCCTCTACATAATTTCTATCACATTCAATCATGACCTTTATTATTATCCAGTTACGGATAACGTTTGATCATGTCAAAATATAATAGTCCTTATGTTGGAAACTATGACAATCTCAAGTCAAAGGATTAAAACATGACTATCATGAGATTTACTTATGACGCTAATCCATGTAGCAATCTCATGATGGGTCTATCCAATACACTGTTCTCTAACAAGTATCTATGAGATTGATTCGTATCACCATACACATAATCATCTCATGATTATCAAATCCATACTCATACTGATTATAAATTATTTTATCTCCATAACAATAATGAATCAGGGACATATATCAAAATTGTGTAACATACTAACCAACAATAATGATAATAAAACCTCTTTTATTAATAATAAATGCATAACATAAATATCCAAATCATGGCCTAGGGCACATACACTAACACTTTCTTGGTTATCACTAAACATAATACACACCTTACCATAAGGGTGACTGAAGTTAAACACTAACTCCACCCTTTTACAATCAATACAATCGAGAAAACAAATCACGGATACCACCACCGAGTGAATGAAGGTTTGATCACACCTTGATCAACCTTTTACAACAATGACGTGTATGGATGGTATATTCAAAGCCTATACAATATGTAGAGTATATGATCAATCGGCTTGAGAGGAGAAGAAGAAGAAAGAAAAGGAGAAGAAGAAAGAGTATATCTTCTTGCACTTGAGAGAATTTGAGTTGTAGATGCATGCTTGGCCGCCCCCTTTAGGGCATCTTCCTCTTGAGAATTTTCTTTGATGTCCTTGTAAGATTGTCTTGTGTAGAGATGACACCATCTTGCTTACTTGGCATAATATGATTGGAAGAATGACTTGACCTTGCTTACTTGTCACTTGTTGATTGGTCCACCTTGGCATTCTTTAATGAGCTGTAAATTCTACAAAAAAATCCCTAAAACATGTGATCAAATGTAGTCAAATTATTACCATACTATCACATTTCAATCTCTTGAATTTGGGAGACAAATTGAGGACAATAACTAGCCAAACAATCGCCCACTCCTTTTCTATGTGCTGAAATTTTGAGCATGTGGTTCTTTTGAATTCTTTCCATATGTAGTGCCCTCTTTAATGTCACCAATCTTGTGTGGCATAATCTCCACCAGTTGAAATTCCAAATAAGCTCCACCAAGGCTTCAATCAAGATGAAATAGGTGTGTAGAATAAATGGACATGTGCTGAAATTTCATTTTAGTAAGCTTTGTGAAATAATAGATAATATTTACACATATATGGTAAATAGTAACCAGCCTTATTTTGAATTTACTAGAACAATTTAACATGTTTTGAATGTGTAAAAATTGTCTAGATACATGTTACATCTATGTCTCAAAAACGTACCATGTGTGTTTGTTTGTAGAAAACCAAATTTTCGACTTTCGTCGATTACGCGATTGTTCTCCGATTAAATTCAAACTTATTGCACATGTAATATATAACGTCACACATAATATACATAAAATAAAGTATATATTCAGCTCCATTAGCTTAATTAAAACACCCATGTGCACTAATGAAGTTGAGTTTGAATTCTCCACAAATTTAGCATAAACTGTGGGTGATTTGTGTGTGCACACTGGAATGATTTAGTGGCTGATATTAACATGTGAGTCATGAAATTATTAGCTATTTGTGATATATATGGGCTGGCCATCTTTATATGGCAAGTACGTGACATGTCGTTGAAGTTTCGGTAGTCACCTGTTACGACAATTTTTGGTTTATGGCCTTGTAACTTGTCGTTATAATTTTAACGTCTATCATATGTTATAAGACCTGAATATACTCATTAATATGAGGTTTATATCGTGGTGTGACGTCGATGTACGTTTATAATATATGTGACGTGTCAGTGATACGTCGGAATATGTGTATTGTGTCTTTAAAAAATATGGATATATATATAATGTATACCAAAATGGCGTGTAAATGTAGTGGGGAGGAAACTTTCTATTCTCAAATTTGTTACCATAAAGCTTTATCCAAATATGTCTTCATTTAATGAACTAGTTAGTTCATTAACTTAAGCACTCCACTTAATGAAGTAGTTTGGTTCATTAATTGTGGCACCTGAAAATAGTACAAAGACAACAAATGTTTGCCATAAGATATAAGATTTAACGCTTCATGGCTTGTTATTACAACAACAAAATATATAAGCATATGAAGCATGTATATCACATAAATGTGTCAAGTTTATTTATGCATTTCGTAAACTCGTAGCATTTAAATCATGCATTTGTAGATCATTAAAAACACTTTTTCTCAACAATATTTTTTTCATCCATTTTATTTTTAAATACCCATTTACTTCCAATAGTAGTTGGTCTTATGTTTAGAAACTAACTTTCAAATATCACTTTTTTCAAATTGATTTAATTCTTCTTGCCTAGCTATTATCCAATCCTTCATCAATTATGGTTTCTTATATTTTTTTAGGCTTAAAATCAATGTGATTTCATGAAAGCCTCTACTAGTTAACATACATATGCTTGGTTCACCTAATATCGATTCTTTAAGATGATCTTCCTATCTTTAATCAATCCCTTTAAATTTGAAGTATCAGCTTCAATTACTACTCCAATTATCTTATAATTGGTGTATTCTCAAGTTTTTCAATTCTAAGATCAATATAAAAATCTTTTTTAGATGTATCACCTAGATTATCTAAGGGACTTACTTCAGTTACCTTATTTTTTCCATAATTATTAAGTTGTGGTTAATCATCAAATGATTCATTAAACTCTACATGAATGTACTATTCAACTTTATTACTCCTTTTGTTATAAATTCTTAATCCCTTGCTATTGTTTGCATATTAGATAAGGATTCAGTCATCTGCTTTGATGTTAAGTTTATTTAACTTATCTTTGGTGTTAAGTATGAAATACTTACATCTAAAGACCTTGAAATATCCAACACTGGACGCACTTTCTTTTCAAAGTTCATAAGATGCCTTTTTGAGAAATGGCATCGAGTAAACTCTATTTATCATATATCGAGCCACGTTAACTGCTTTGGTCCAAAAGTATTTAGGCAAATCAGACTTATTTAGCATGACTCAACATATTGTGTTTATACCATTTGGATACACAATCTTGGAAGTTACATTCATACGCATCCATCACTTCTAATTTCCTTGATAGTATCTTCTTTTAAATTTTCTAATCTCATACGAAGTTTAATAAACTCATGACATTCATCACTCGTTTTAGCCAAAAACATAAGCCAAGTATATCTGGCATAGTCATTTACGACTACAATGTTGTATTGTTTTTAAACTAAACTTGCCCTACCAATGTACCTATAAATTCATGTGAAGCAATTTTAGGAGTTTGGTGGTGGAAATTTTACTTTCGGGGTTAAAACTTGACTTAACAAGTTTTATCTTTTGACCCTTGATTTTCAGAATTCAATTTTGGAGGACATTGTGTTTTTTTTTTTTAATTTTTGCAAACCTCCTTGAAATTTTTGACACTAATTTATCCTAGTCGTCTATGCTATATTTGAGTCAAAATGTTTTTAGCAACTAAGCATGATATTTTGTGCAATCAAATCATGTGAGCTAAATTTGTAAATATAATTCTTTCTCAAAGCCTCATAAACAATTTCATCTGAAGACAGGTGCATAGAATTATATGGAAAATATAAAGAAAAAACTACACACAAATAAATGCCTAAAATAGTTGGCAAAAGTACAAAATAAGAAACAAAAGAGCAACAGAATGACGAAAAGGTACATCAACCTAAAGACACACAACTTTAAAGATGCTGGATAAAGACTTTCATTCCGAAGGGAAGAAAAACCCACCCTTAATTTGATATCTGCAGTGAGCTACACCTATTCTGATATCTCTTATATTGGCATGCACCATTAATCTCATTCATCATCATGTTTATGTTTGTGTGCGTGTATATATATATATATATATATATATATATATATATATATATATATATATATATATATATATATATATATACACGCACACAAACATAAACATGATGATGATTATATATATATATATATATATATATATATATATATATATATATATATATATATATATATATATATATTTATTTAAAGAAATTTGGGAGGGGAATCAAATTCGAGACCCAGAAATGGGATAAATGCTGCTCAACCACTAGACCTAAAGGTTTTTCGCTACGTCTATATATATATATATATAAAATTTTTTTTGGTGAATATAAACCTTATTAAGAAGCCTCTTTTATGGCAGAGGAATACCATCTTACAAAAAAGCAATGAACGTCATCATATGAGAACAAATAATATAAATACATGATGTGAGGGAATGGGCAACAATATATGATATGTCGCATTAAAACCTTGCCAAGTAAAACCATTTTTGTGGATAAAACCTTGGCGAAGGAAAAAGCGTGCATATTTATATTGTTGCAACCATAACACTGTACAATCCAAATAATAAAGTAAATGACTCGTCAATGATGCAACACATACAATCAACACTGTAAGTGATACTTAGAATGACCAGCATGTTACGTTTCTGCATCAGAAGATGGTCGAAAGTTGGGAAATGTAGTGTCTGTCAATATGATACCCCGAATATACGCTGGAAGAGCCGTCAAACGGGGATAATATACAGCAGTGGAACGCCCCAACGCTTCTTGGGCCAAAAAATGGGCTGCCTGATTAACCTCACGGGGAACTTAATGCAAGCGTATAGAAGAGACTTGAGGGAGGACCCGTTGTCTGTGTAAATCCGGAGCGTTTGTAGTTGCTGACAACCAACCTCAACCTCAAGATGTCTAAATTGTGGAATATAATAAGTAAGGGCAAGAAATACTGTTTGAGCTTCCACCCTTAAGGGATAATCATGTCGTAGGGGAAAAGAGAATGCATAGATCATTGATCCCATTAGATCACGAACGATAGCTCTACCGCCTGCTGCACATCTGCCAACAAACGCATCTGTGTTTAACTTTAATCGGCCTAATGGTGGAGGACACCAACGTATCATCCAAACCCTTTTTGATTGAAGTAGTGGAAAGAGGCCCACGTGAATGAGACGTGGAACAGATGCTGCAATCTTACTCCCACTTTATGATTTTGCCTATAGGAAGATATCACGCCTAATATCTCTAACGATGCCACATTGTGACCATGATTCATCGCCTAGCACCAAAGCAGCATATTGCTTCCATATGTTCCAAAAGAGAATATCTAGATATATGCGTTGAACATGACCTAGGAAATTAGATGGAGCCTCCAACCATACGATAATGAGAAACGATCGCCAATCCCTTGCGCGGTGTGCATCAATATCCAATAGGGCATTGAAATAATTTCTGACTAGCCGGATTTCCGAGCAATGATAAAATAAGTGAGTTGTTGTTGCGGATTTCACACGGCAAAAAGGACAAATACTGGGCAAAACCTGTACAAACCAAGCCACAAAATCTGGTAATGGCAATGCTCGATGTAAAAGTTTCCAAAGGAATACCTGAATAGATGGATGCTGACGCGGCATCCAATAATAGTATTAGTCAATTGTTTGATAGCGGATGGACGAAAAAAATCATAAGCATTACGAAGAATAAAACTTCCCAAAGCAGTAGGTCATATCGGTGTGATGCCGTCCCATTGAACTAACAAGGAGCAGCGCGGGTGAATATCACAAATTCGTCGCCAACCCAGAGAATCATATATACGTGGGAAGAAGTCATCACGTCTACCATATCGTGATCGCATATATTGACTCCACAATGAGGTACTCGTACGATAGTTCCACCACAATTTACACGAAAATGCTTCTTGGACCACACTTAGACGCCAAATATCTAGGCCTCCCTCTAATTTCGAATTACATACTGTAGACCACGATACCCATTGGTGATGATCATTATCCTATAGAAATCTCGCAAATCGCCACTCCAATGCATTTATAATACTACGTGGCAAACATGCAGCTGCTAGGACATGAGTTGGAATGGATAATAATACTGAGGGGATGTGCACTAACCTGCCAGCCATACTCAACAATTTAGCTTGCCAACCATTCAATCGGGAGTCCACATGTTGAATTCTGTTGTGGCAATGACTTGCCCGCGTAATACCTTTGTGCAAATATGAACCTAAATATTTCATAGGAAGGGACGACTGCCGCATCCCAAGCAAAGTGGTAAAAACATTTCTCTGAGATGCTGACACTGCATCAGAATATACCACAATACTTTTATGCCAGTTTACTGCTTGTCCCGAAACACGCTCATATTCAGAAAGAAATTGCTTGAATCTGAGCAAATTCCTACGGTTTGCGGTGAGGAATATCAATAAATCATCTGCATAAGACAAATGAGAGATAATCATGGGCATACGACCAGGAGAATATGGCAGAATAGATGATTGCTCAACCAACTTCTTTAACCCCCTCCTAAATCCTTCCGCTGCCAGAATAAAAAGGAGAGGTGATAGAGGATCCCCTTTCTTAACTCCCCTGGTAGGGTGGAAAAAACCATGAGGTGCACCATTAATCAAAATTGAGATACGAGTACTCTCCAAATGATTAAAATAAGATGAGAACCCAAATCGTAGTAAGACCGCTCTTAGATACTGCCAGCTAACACGATCAAACGCCTTCGCCATATTCAACTTTACAATGGCATTGTGTGGTCTTGTACCTATATCAAACCAATGTATTAATTCATTAGCCAGTAAGACCTGCTCTGTAATGCCTCGGCCTTTCTGAAATCCTGCTTGCTCCGGGGAAATAATCTTAGGTAGAATAGAATTCAAATGTGATGCAAGAATACGGGTTTGAATCTTACTAGTAAAAGTAGACAAAGCAATGGGTCGAAAATCATTAAACGTTTGTTGCACCGTGCCTTTGGGAATCAATATGATCATAGAATGGGCCATAGCACGCGGTACTGGGAAGCCAAGAAAAAACTCTTGGACTGCTTTATAGACATCCGAGGATATTATCTCCCAACAACATCGAAAGAACCATCCATTATATCCATCCGAGCCTGCTGTACTATGAGGGTCCAAGCTCCAAACTGCCTACCTAACCTCCTTTATTGTTGGCATATGTGTAAGCATATCATTATCCTCAGATGTAACCAACTGTGGGATGGAAGTGAGGAAGTATGTGCTATCCTCTACTGATTGTGCAGTGAACATACGTATAAAATGATCAACTGCAGCAACACCTAAACTTACAGACGTATCGCAGTATTCCCCATTTTCCGTATGTATGTCATGTAGTCTCTGACGACGATGCTTATATTTAACAATGGAATGGTAGTAACGCGAGTTGCAGTGGCCTTCTTTGAGCCATTTGACACATGCCTTCTGCTTCTAATACTCCATTTCTCTATGTGACGCTTGTTTCAGCTCAGATTGAGTTTCAAAATATACCGCTCGGTTGTGATCACTAGGATCAAGATCATAGGCCACCTCAGATGCACGAGCTCGGTGTTCCATAGTTTCTAAAGTATGAAAAATATTGCCAAAAATTTCTTTATTCCACCAAGTAACATTCTTTTTAAAGGCACGTAACTTAGCACATAATCCTCGTATACCTCCAACTGTGGGGTACGATGTCCAAGTGGCTCGCACAAAAACAAGGAAATCTAGATGAGATGTCTAAGAAGTCAGGAAGCAAAACTGTTTTGGGCCATGAAACAGATTATGCATACATTGTAGCAACAATGGACAATGGTCAGAAGTCGTTCGACTCAGACGCGTTAACTTTACCGATGGAAATAGATCATTGAATCTCTCGTTGCAGAAAACCCAGTCTAACCGACGCCAAACATGTCCTAAACCTTGCCCACCCTTCCATGTATATCGAGTTCCATCATGTGGTACCAAATGCCACTCAGCATATTGGACCATGTCATTAAAATCATGCAGTGTTGACATTACAGGACGAGAAATACCTTTATGATCCAAAGGAGATAGGAACGTATTAAAGTCACCTGATATAAGCCATGGCTCTGCACATGCATCATAGCATTGACGTAGTGCATGCCATAATGATTGTCTGTCCAGAATTGTGTGTCGACCATATACACAAGACACCAATCTTACATGTTGATTATGAAGTTTAAATCTGAAGTGAGCAACTTGGTCCACAAGCAGCACCTCCAGTAATTCCATATCTGAGGTCTTCCAAAAGCACCAAGCACGTTCATCACAAATACTTTGAGAAGAAGAGAAACCAAGATTTATTTGTGCCCTAGCCAAACGCGTAATAGGCTACTGTGGCTCTATAATGAACAAGAGCTGTATGGAGTACTGATGAATTAAGAGTTGCAAATGAGATAGAGAGGTGCGCAGCCCTCTTAATTTCCACGTCAATACATTCATTGAGAAAAATGGGGATTTAAATTTGAAGAACAAGTAACACTACGAGTAAGAACCTGACGGGGGAGACGTGGTATCTGACAATACGGACGCCGACTACGTTTATGAATGCAAAGTATAAAACTTTCCTCATCCGGGTCTGCACTAGGATTAGATAAACGATACAACAATTCAGCATCAGATGAGCCCTCCTTCACTGTAGGAATGCGTCGAGACAAAGTCTCAGATAATTGTCTATATTCAATCTGAGTAATATTTTATAGAATCCATATATGATAGAGCTGTAGGCATGTGCGAGAGATCTGAGTCTGATGTTGTATGTATAATCTCAGGAGCTACAGGGGATGAAGGACAATCTGGCAGAATATCCTCAAATGATCGACCCAACACCGACAAATCTTGAATAGCAGGAGTGGCATCCTCAGATGATCAACGTAACAAAGTGAAATTTTGTGAAATATGTTGGAGAATTTAAGGATGGGCTTTGGCCCATCGTTGGAGATTGAAGATTTGGGCTTCGGCCCGTTAATGAAAGTTGCAAAACTTGGTTGTGCAACGTACTATGAGCTTAATGAATCCTTAATTATCTACAAAACGAGTGGTTAATGTTAGGATGTGAACTCACTCAATTTTGAGATTGTGTGAATGTGAAATTAATGCTCAAAGTAGATGGAAATGTTGTGGATGGGTGACGTGTCACCTATATGGAGGAATGCCACGTTGGAGGGGTCCACGTGGCATAGAAGCTTCTGACGGACATCGATCGATGACATCGATCGATCGATGTCACTTCGATCGATCTATGTCATCGATCGAAGTTGATCAGAGAGCTTCATTCGATGGATTGATCGATCAAAGACGATCAGAGGACATCGATCGATCACTTCGATCGATCGATGTCTCTTAGATCGATCAAGTTGATCGACTGAAGTACTCAGTCAGACATCAGTCGATCACATCGATCGATCGATGTCACTTCGATCGATCGATGTGATCGATCGAAGTCTGACAGCAGGCAGATTTGGTCTGTTGAGCAGTTTTGATTCAAATGTGAATCAAAACTCTATCCTCCTCCATTCAAGATAAGATCATCTGTTGTGATCTAACGGTGATGAGTAAAGCAGCTTTAATCTAACGGCCGAGATTTAAACTGTCTTAACCGCTTAACCGAATATGGTTTCCATCCAACGTTCCAGGTTTAAACCTGTGAATCTATCTTCGATCTAAAGGCTGAGGTTAAACCATCCTAATCTGGATAGGAGGTTTTAATCCAACGGCTTAAATTAAACTTCGGTTTTGATCCAACGGTTACGGTACCTCCGACTCCCCTATATAAAGAGGGTTGAGGGCTCATTCATTTACACCACTTACAACACAATCAAGCATTAAAGCATTTTGCATTCGTAGCACGTGAGTCTTGCATATTGTCCGGGAGAAGTCAGGACACTCTAGAGTTCGAAGGAGTTCAAGTTCAGCAGTGCCGCTCAACTGAACAGGTACCCGTTGTATCCTGGGAGACGATTGCTCGTACCGGTTGGGCACAGTATACCGGAGCAATACGTCTTAAGGACAGAGTCCTTGACTCGCCCCGGGTTTGATTTATTTTGTTGTTTCATATGCACACAGTGAACGACTGCGTCTTGGTACAGGGTTGATTGTGCCAACAATCTTAAGACGTATTTTATTCAATTACATTCTGTACCTTTTTGTTTATTTACGCAAAGGCAGTTTCGTACTGTTTTGCAGTCTCTTTCTACTCATTCTTGTACCTGTGACTGTTCTGATCTCTACGTTTTGATCAAACTGAACAGGAATGGAGAACGAGAGCTCAAACTCTGTTCACGGCTTCAATGGTGCTCACTCCGTGTCCGCACCAGAAGGGGCAAACAATGCTGCTACCGGACCACAGTTCAATGCGGTTCCGTTGGCACCGACTGGAGGGCCTCAAATGAATCCGGCTGCCACTGCTGCTCAGGTGGAGAAGCCGGAGAAATTTGCTGGAAGCTTCTTCAAGAGGTGGCAGCAAAAGATGTTGTTCTACCTCACTGCGTTGGGGTTGGCCAGAATGCTCAGCGAGGATCCACCTGTGGTTGAGCCTGTGGAGGATCAACAGCAGAATATGGAGAATGCCTTGGGTGCTGAGGCCTGGGCATACACAAACTTCTGTTGTTTAAATTTGATTCTTGGTTGCCTAGATAATTCTCTCTATGGCATATTTTGTACTTTTAAAACTGCAAAAGCTTTATGGTTGGCTTTAGATAAAAAGTACCGCACAGAAGATGTGGGTACTAAAAAGTTGATAGTTGGGAAATTTCTCGACTATAAAATGTTAGATTCCAAAACTGTAATTTCGCAGGTGGAAGAAATACAGATGTTGGTTTCTGAAATGGAAGAGGAGGGCATGACGCTCAGTGAATCTTTCCTAGTTGCGGCTGTGATTGAGAAGCTGCCTCCTTCGTGGAGGGAATTCAAGAGCTATCTCAAACACAAGCGAAAGGAGATGAAGATGGAGGATTTGATAGTCCGTCTTCGTATTGAGGAGGACAACCGTCGCTCCGAAAGAAAGCCATCCATATCTTCTGGTCAAGCCAAGGCTCATGTTGCTGAGGCAAAGAACAAGAAGAAGCATAACACTTTGAGTGTGAACTCCAAGGGCAAAGAAATTGCAAAGAAGTTCACAGGTAAGTGTTATAATTGTGGTAAGCCAGGGCATCGAAGCAGTGAATGCAGGAAGCCCAAAAAGAATCAGAATCAGAATAAAGCGAAAGCAAATCTGGTCGACGCAATGGATGACTTGAATCTTTGCGCAGTGGTGACCGAGTGCAATGCAGTGGGAAACCCACGGGAATGGTGGGTGGACACAGGAGCCACTCGACATGTTTGTGCGAACAGGGCAATGTTCAGAGAGTACGTGCCCACGACAAACAATGAGCAATTGTTCATGGGAAACTCCAACAGCTCGAAAATTGAAGGATCGGGCAAGGTAACCCTGAAGCTGACCTCAGGAAGGGAGTTGACTCTGCAGAATGTGCTGCATGTTCCCGATATAAGGAAGAATCTGGTGTCTGGCGCGCTGCTAGTCATGCATGGGTTCAAGCTTGTATTTGAGGCAAACAAATTTACACTTTCTAAGAATGGGGTGTATCTGGGGAAAGGGTATCTTTCGGATAACATGTTTAAGTTAAATGTTATGACCATTGTACCCAAAAATGTTGCGCCCATTGAGGCTAATAAAATTGTTTCCTCTTCTGCTTACATGCTTGAGTCTTCCTGTTTATGGCATTTTCGTTTGGGACATGTAAATTATAAGTCAATACAACGTATGATTAATCTTGACTTATTGCCCAAACTGGACTTTAGTAATAAAGAAAAATGCCAAATATGTGTTGAAGCGAAATTTACAAAAGCGCCTTTTCCTTCAACAGAACGAAACACTGAATCGTTGGATTTAATTCACACAGATTTGTGTGACTTAAAGTTTGTGCAAACAAGAGGTGGTAAAAAGTATTTTGTAACTTTTATCGACGATTGCACACGATACTGTTATGTATATTTGCTAAGTAGCAAAGACGAGGCCCTTGATACTTTCAAGGATTATAAAAATGAAGTTGAGAATCAACTTAGCAAACGAATTAAAGCAATTCGTAGTGATAGAGGTGGCGAATATGATACACCGTTTAATGAATTCTGCTCAGAACATGGCATTATTCATCAAACGACTGCGCCATATTCACCTCAATCAAATGGTATTGCTGAACGCAAAAACCGCACTCTAAAAGAGATGATGAATGCTATGTTGATAAGTTCGGGTTTATCTCAGAACTTGTGGGGGGAAGCAATTCTCTCAGCCAACGTCATTTTAAACAGGATTACGTCCAAGAAGACGGATAAGACCCCATATGAACTATGGAAAAGCTATAAGCCTAGTTACAAATACTTGAAAGTGTGGGGGTGTCTGGCAAAGGTTGCTATACCTAAGCCAAGACAAGTTAAAATCGGGCCTAAAACGATTGATTGCATATTCATTGGTTATGCAACGAACAGTAGTGCATATCGTTTCTTAGTGCACAAATCGGACGTTCCTGAGATACATGATAACGTTGTCATGGAATCAAGGAATGTAGTGTTTTTTGAGAATGTCTTTCCAAAGAAGGACAAAAACAGTGAAGAAGCTAGCTCAAGTAAGCGAGTGCGTGAGGCGACTCCTCAAGGAGATGAGGAACCTCGTCAAAGCAAACGAGCCAGAATGTCAACTTCGTTTGAACCAGATTTTCTAACCTATATGGTAGAAAATGAGCCAAGGAGCTTTTCCGAGCTATGTCAACTCCAGAAGCTCCATTCTGGAAAGAGGCAATTAACAGTGAGATAGACTCAATTCTTCAAAATCACACTTGGGAGTTGGTATACCTTCCACCTGGAAGTAAACCACTTGGTTGTAAGTGGATTTTCAAGAAGAAACTGAAAGAGGATGGGTCTATTGGGAAGTATAAAGCCAGGTTAGTAGCCAAGGGCTATAGACAGAAAGAAGGCTTTGACTTCTTTGACACCTACTCACCAGTGACTAGGATCACTTCTATAAGGATGCTAGTAGCCATTGCTGCAGTCTATGATTTGGAAATCCATCAAATGGATGTAAAGACTGCCTTTCTGAATGGTGAGTTAGAAGAAGAGAGTTATATGGAACAACCCGAGGGGTTTGTCGTTCCAAGACAAGAAAGGAAAGTTTATAGACTTGTTAAGTCCTTGTACGGACTTAAACAAGCACCCAAGCAATGGCATTTGAAGTTTGATCAGGTAATGATGTCAAATGACTTCAAGATCAATGAATGCGATAAGTGTGTGTACATTAAGAGCACACAGAATGCATTTGTGATAGTATGTCTCTATGTAGACGACATGCTTATCATGGGAAGTACTCGGGACATAATCTTAAACACAAAGAAGATGTTGACGAGGAACTTTGATATGAAGGACATGGGAGTTGCCAATGTTATTCTAGGAATTAAGATTTCTAGGGTGACTGAGGGACTCATACTGTCACAAACACACTATATTGAATCAGTCCTGAAACGGTTCAATATGGATGATGTGAAACCGGTAAAGACCCCACTCGACTTAAGTATGCACTTAAGGAAAAATCGAGGCGAACCGGTAGCTCAACTAAAATACTCTCAGGTGATCGGGAGTCTGATGTACATAACGAATTGTACAAGACCAGACTTAGCTTGTTCAGTAAACAAGTTGAGCAGATTTACCAGTAATCCAAGTGATGATCATTGGAAAGCTCTTAACAGAGTAATGAGGTATTTGAAATACACAATGTATCTTGGATTACATTATACGAGATATCCAGCAGTGTTGGAAGGATACTGCGATGCAAATTGGATATCAGATAGTAAGGACTCGAAGTCCACCAGTGGGTACGTGTTCACTATTGGTGGTGCTGCTGTGTCGTGGAAATCCACGAAACAAACCTGTATAGCTCGGTCCACTATGGAAGCTGAGTTCATAGCATTGGACAAAGCTGGGGAAGAGGCTGAGTGGCTTCGGAATTTCTTGGAAGATATTCCGTGCTGGCCTAAGCCGATCGCTCCTATTAGCATACACTGTGATAGTCAGTCAGCTATAGGACGTGCTCAAAGCAGCATCTATAATGGTAAGTCACGACACATACGTCGGAGACATAACACCATTAAACAGTTGATCTCTAATGGCGTGATTTCCATAGATTATATAAAATCAATGGAGAATCTTGCGGATCCGCTTACAAAAGGCTTGCCTAGAGATCATATGTCAAGATTGACAAACGGAATGGGATTGAAGCCCATAATGCATGAATCTTTGTAATGGTAACCCAACCTTGTTGACTGGAGATCCCAGAATCTTGGTTCAATGGGACAACTAAGTTATGAAGATTCAGTTAGCACTTACTCATTCCGTCTGACAAAAGTGATGTCTGCAGAGATTTCAGGATAAGCTAAGGCTTTTAATGATGTCCTATATCTTGATGCGTCAAGTGGAGTATGGCAGAATACTCTTGATAGGAATCACCTATGTAAGTGTGAAGTGGGGCCGCTTCTATGAGAAAGTCTGGGTGGCAAGATTTCTCTAAAACACTTTCTGAAACCAGGTTGTTCATGGCCAAAACGAACACAACCATGAGAACCAAAAGGGTGTTAAAGAAAATATTGTGTGAGTGTCATTGTCTTGGTTCACAATAAAGGCTGACTAGTTCAAGACATCAAGTCACTACTTAGCCGAGTGGATCCGATGGTATATCACTATGAAAGGTTCAAAGCCAGAAGCTACCTCTTCTGATGCAATATTTTCTTGTCTGACTTCTCCTCAGAGTCTGCATATGGGTCTGCATTAATTTCCATTCATGTGGGGGATTGTTGGAGAATTTAAGGATGGGCTTTGGCCCATCGTTGGAGATTGAAGATTTGGGCTTCGGCCCGTTAATGAAAGTTGCAAAACTTGGTTGTGCAACGTACTATGAGCTTAATGAATCCTTAATTATCTACAAAACGAGTGGTTAATGTTAGGATGTGAACTCACTCAATTTTGAGATTGTGTGAATGTGAAATTAATGCTCAAAGTAGATGGAAATGTTGTGGATGGGTGACGTGTCACCTATATGGAGGAATGCCACATTGGAGGGGTCCACGTGGCATAGAAGCTTCTGACAGACATCGATCGATGACATCGATCGATCGATGTCACTTCGATCGATCTATGTCATCGATCGAAGTTGATCAGAGAGCTTCATTCGATGGATTGATCGATCAAAGACGATCAGAGGACATCGATCGATCACTTCGATCGATCGATGTCTCTTAGATCGATCAAGTTGATCGACTGAAGTACTCAGTCAGACATCAGTCGATCACATCGATCGATCGATGTCACTTCGATCGATCGATGTGATCGATCGAAGTCTGACAGCAGGCAGATTTGGTCTGTTGAGCAGTTTTGATTCAAATGTGAATCAAAACTCTATCCTCCTCCATTCAAGATAAGATCATCTGTTGTGATCTAACGGTGATGAGTAAAGCAGCTTTAATCTAACGGCCGAGATTTAAACTGTCTTAACCGCTTAACCGAATATGGTTTCCATCCAACGTTCCAGGTTTAAACCTGTGAATCTATCTTCGATCTAAAGGCTGAGGTTAAACCATCCTAATCTGGATAGGAGGTTTTAATCCAACGGCTTAAATTAAACTTCGGTTTTGATCCAACGGTTACGGTACCTCCGACTCCCCTATATAAAGAGGGTTGAGGGCTCATTCATTTACACCACTTACAACACAATCAAGCATTAAAGCATTTTGCATTCGTAGCACGTGAGTCTTGCATATTGTCCGGGAGAAGTCAGGACACTCTAGAGTTCGAAGGAGTTCAAGTTCAGCAGTGCCGCTCAACTGAGCAGGTACCCGTTGTATCCTGGGAGACGATTGCTCGTACCGGTTGGGCACAGTATACCGGAGCAATACGTCTTAAGGACAGAGTCCTTGACTCGCCCCGGGTTTGATTTATTTTGTTGTTTCATATGCACACAGTGAACGACTGCGTCTTGGTACAGGGTTGATTGTGCCAACAAAATATGTGGTTAATTAGGAGCAGAGATAGTAGGTGCAGGATCACATACCATGACGTGATTATTGCAGTATTATTTTCCTCTTGTGAAACATTAAGCTGATCAGGAGCTTGGATAGGAGGCGCAGGATCAGGGGCCATAACTTGCTGATTTGCAGAATTGGTTTCTTTCTGGGGCTGTTCAGCAGACATAGGCTGGGCATTGTCTTTTGGCTTTGGGCGCCATTGTTGAGCTGTTGCAGCAGGTTGGGCATCAACAGGATTCTTACCACACTGATCACGTTTATGCCCCAGGATATCGCATTTATCGCAATAATCAGGAACATCCTCATATACTACCGTCTGAAAATGATGATGATCAATGCTTTGAATGTGTAATTTTGATGGTAGTTCTTTGGATACATCAACTTCTATGCATACCCTAGCCACTGAAGGAGGAAGCAACTTCTGTGTGGCTACATCCATTCTGATCGGAGTACCTATCATCGAAGCAATAGCAAAAAGGGCAGATTGATTCTGTAAATATACAGGCAAGCCATGCATCGCTATCCACACAGGGACTATTGGGGAACCATATCTTGGATCAAAATCATGTGTATATTTGGTGATTTTCATGTGAAATCCAAGGATATTCCAAGATCGACGACAAAAACAACGACTATAATCCTCCTCCTTCTCAAATCGCAAAAGTACGTGCGATTTATCTAACAAGCCAGCATGGACAGTTCCAACAAAACCTATACGATCCGAATTTTTTTGAAGAGCAACCATGGATGGTCTTCCATTCCAAATGGAGCCAACGAGCGTGTAGCGGAATGGAGGCAACATGGCCGAAACCTCAATTTCATCAATTATAATAGAGGGATAATCTTTGAAGCGCTGAGGCTGTTTTTTAGAGATTGAGGGGAGTACCGGTGGCGTATCACCAGTGAGGACAGCGGCAAAGGACCGGACGGCCGAAGCCGTCGGCCCTGATGATGGCATCGTAATGACGGCGCAGGAAGGGGATGATCGCAAGAATGGCGGCGCGAAATCGCCATAGCCTTTTTTCATATATATATATGTATATATATATATATATGCACACACATATTTATATATATACATATACATATATATATGTGTGTGTTGTGTGTGTATATGTGTATATATATGTATGTATGTGTGTGTATGTACATATGTATCTATGTGCTGATTAAGTTTTCTTTGGTTGGTGACTTTTTTGATATTCCAAAAAGGTAAATGGTGGAAATATTCTAATCCACCCATATTTAGAGTATTTGTCTAAAACAGTATATTTTGTTTTCCATTTACTAAGAAGTATTACATATTATTCATTTTATTGAGTGCTTATCACTAATCCTGGAACATGTCATTGTTTCTGAAGCAATAGATAATTGCCGATGTGTTTCGAAACAGACTCAACGCAAAACATCTAAACAGATGAATGTGTTAATTTTCTACAAACTGACCACGTATAAACGAAATTGGATGAAACTAAGAAACAGAAAACATAGAGAAGTCTCTGAGAGAGAAGAGAACCAAAAACGATTGCAGCAGAAATTGGAATGAATGCAAAATGGCTTCTTGAATTTTCAGTCCAGCAACATCACACCATATAAGGAAGAAGAGAACGCGTAAAATTACAAGAACAACCCTGGTAACTAACTGCCTACACTTATTAACGTAAGGGCAATGTAGACATTTCACGTGTTTAAACCAACTCTCGCCTTCGTCCCTTCGCGCGTTCTAACGCCTTGCTGCAGCAGTTACAAACTACTGCAGCATGCCTTCGTCAGCTCCACTCAATCACGTGGGTTGAGCCAATCATCTCCCTTCAGTTTAACATCTTGAGACTTCTACATCCAGCTCAAGCTAACTGCCAGCTTCTCCAACGCATAACACCCTCACTTCAGCAAAATCTCCAAAGTGTTCGACCAAATGCCTTTTGCTACACTTGATGCAAAGCTCCTACATCTTCAACACCCCCCCTCAAGCCGTGCTTGGCATAAATGTTACAGACTCCAAATGTGCTAAGAAGGTCATTCATCCTCTTTTTGAATCCAGAGCTTTCGTAAATATATCTGCAGCCTGAAGATCAGTTCTGATGGGCATCAGTTTAATAACATCACCTTGCACCTTCTCCCTAACTATGTGGCAATCAATTTCGATGTGCTTGGTTCTTTCATGGAACACAGGGTTCTCAGCTATATGCATTGCACTTTTGCTATCACAGAAAACCTTCACTGGCTCTGCTTCTGGATCTGCAAATCTTTAGACAAATACAGCAACCACTGTATTTCACACACCAAGGCCGCCAATGCCCTGTACTCAGCTTCTGCTGAGGACTTCGACACAGTTGATTGTTTTTTAGCTTTCCACGAAATCAATGCGTCCCCTAAGAATACGCAAAAGCCTGTCACACTTCTTCTTGTCTCACTACATCCTGCCCAATCTGAATCAGAAAATGCCTTTAGCTGCAGTTGAGTGTTAGCTGGATAAAATAGCCCTTGACCCACTGTTCCTTTTATGTATCTGAGCAGCCTGTGAGCAGCTTTGAGATGCTACTCTGTTGGACTATCAAGGAATTGACTAAGCTGTTGTACTGAAAATGATATGTCTGGCCGTGTGATCGTAAGATATATAAGCTTTCCTATCAAACTTCTGTAGTCTGAATTGTCTTCCAATGCGGGTGAATCTCCATGGATTAGCTTCAAGTTCGTCTCCATGGGAGTCTTGGCAGGCTTAGCCCCTAGAAACCCAGTCTGTTCCAAGAGTTCCAACGCATATTTCCTCTGATTCACCACGAGCCCCCTGGGACCGAGCCACTTCGATGCCTAAGAAGTATCTTAGGTCCCTAAGATCTTTAATCTTGAAAGTATTATGCAGTTGAGATTTCAGATGCTGAATGGGCAGCAGAGATGAGGAAACCAAAATGATATCATCCACGTAGACTAATGCAATGAGAAAATACTCTGACGTCTGTTTAAGGAACAGTGTATAGTCGTTCTTAGACTGAGTGAACCCAAGAGAGAGTAAATACGTAGTCAGTTTCGCATTCCATTCCCTACTAGCTTGCTTAAGCCCGTATAGAGATTTCTCAAGCTTACAAACCAGACCATGCTGAGCCAGAGCCAATCCAGGAGGTGGAGTCATGTAAATTTCTTCATGTAGATCTCCATGAAGAAATGCGTTGTTGACGACTAATTGCTGCATATGCCAACCTTTGCTAGCTACCAAAGCTAAAACGAATCTGACAGTAGTCATCTTTGCTACGGGCGAAAACGTCTCTTGGTAGTCAATGCCGTATTGTTGTGTAAACCCCTTTACCACGAGGCGTGCCTTATAACGTTCCACCGTGCCATCAGCCTGATATTTCACTTTGTAAACCCATTTACATCCTATGGGATGTTTTCCTGGTGGCAAGGGTACCAATGTCCAAGTATGGTTGGCCTCAAGTGCTGCCAATTCACTTTGCATAGCTGCTTGCCAATCTGCAGAACTACATGCTTCTAAGTAGTTAGTAGGCTCTATGTGCAAACCAGTAGCTAAGACATATGCTTTGTATTTAGGTGCCAATGAACTGAGACTGAATGTTTTGGCAAGAGTGTGGGGTGTAGAAGAGACATACTGAGGAGCATGACAAGATGAAACATATTGATTGCAATAGTATTGCTGTAGATAAGAAGGTGGCTGTTTCTTTCTGTTGGGTCTAGCATTGGGAATTTCTGGAAGGCAGATGTCTATGGAGGTAATGGGAACAGGAGTAATTGGAGAAGGAGTAGAGTCAAATGATTGATGATGGTCCGAAGAAGATGAAGGGCAGGTAGGAATTGGACTGCTAGGCTGCACTGGGGAGTTGGATAGGGATGGTCAATGGGCTGGTAAAGACTGGGATGAAACTTGGCTTGGTGAAGGCTGGGACAGAATTGGAAGGGGATTGTCATCTGAACCTGAAGGGGAGGCATTTGTTACTGGAACAGAAGGACAATGAAGAGGTTCAAAAGGAAAATCATGAGATTGATGACTGGGGTTGTACATTGGTGAATAGGGAAATATGCTTTCAAAGAATTCAACGTCCCTAGATATGAAAATTTCCTTCGTAGCCATGTCTTGAAGTATGAAACCTTTAGTAGTGAGAGGAAAGCCAAGGAAAATGGACTTCCTGGACTTGGGACTGAACTTCCCAGAGGTGGGACAGACGTTACTGGCAAAGGCCAGGCATCCAAAGGTTCTGAGCTGTTGGTATGATGGGTTTTTGTTGTATAGAAGCTGGTATGGGGCTTTGTTGTGAAGGATAGGAGATGGGATTAGGTTGATTAGGTACACAGCATGTTGGACGCAAAAACCCCACAGCTGAATAGGGACATGGCTTTGAAATTTGATGGCTCTGGCTACGTTTAGAATATGTTGATGTTTCCTCTCAACTACCCCATTCTGTTGAGGTGTATAGGTACAACTAGTCTGGTGTACAATTCCTTTTTCATCATAAAATGAGTTCAACTGAAATTCTAAACCATTATCAGAACGAATGGATTTAATCTTGTAATCAAACTGAACAGCCACAAAGTTATAGAAACTAGGCAATATATTTCTGACTTCAGATTTGTTTTTCAACAGATACAACCATGTAAATCTGGTATAGTCATCCACAATGGTAAGAAAATAACGTTGTTGATACATCGTGGGGTGCCTGTATGGCCCCCATATGTCAATATGAATCAAAGAAAAAGGAGAAACAGTAACAGATAGGGAAACAGGGAATGGTTTCCTTTTTTGTTTTGCAAGAGGACAAATGAAACAAGGCACAGAATCATCATGGTTTGCTACTAGAGGTTCAATCTTGTGGATTTCTTTCAGTCTGTGTGAAGATAAATGTCCAAGCCTTGAATGCCAAAGTGCAGCTTGTGACTGAATAGTGGCTTGGAGTGAAAGATGAGTGTCCATCTCAGGTTTAGTTTCAGATTGCTTCAATGAACCAGGAAGCTTATATAGGCCTTGACTAACTTCAGCTATACCAATCTTCCTCATAGTGATCTGTTCATATAGAACACAGCAATTAGAATGAAACAAGGCTTGGATGTGATTATGTTTAGTAAGCTTGCTGAGAGATAGCAAGTTAAAGCAGAATGAAGGAATGAAGAAGACATCATTAAGGATTAGGTTTGGGTTTACAGTCACAGTCCCAATGTGTGTGACTTGAACGGACTGAGCATTAGGCAATCTAACTTTTATAGGCAGAACAGCATTATAAGAATCAAAGAGACTCAAAGAACAACAAATATGATCAGTGGCACCTGAATCCAAAATCCATAGATCTAAGCTCCTGGATGACATATTACCTGACCTCTTACCCGCAGCATGTAGTTGCTGAGCTGAAATAACAGAATGCTGGCTCTCATTCTTATCATCAGAGCCTAACTTCTCCTTCCTGTCCTTTGCCTGATAATCCTTCAACATATTCATCAATTGGGTGCATTGTTCCTGTGTAAACATGCTCAACATCTGAGGCTGCTCCATTGTTTGATGAAACGGCTCATCATAACCAGCGTCTTCCTGCAATGCATTCCCATTGTACTGCAGATTACCATCAAAGCTTACACAATTAGCTTGTGATTTCGGTTTATATCTAGACGGATAACCGTGTTTCTTGTAACACTTTTGCTCCAGATGTCCTAACATACCACAATAATTGCACACCGATCTCTTGACATTACCCTGTCCAGACCTTGCAACATAACCTCCCTCCTTTCTATAGCTATTCTGTGGTTTAAAGTTTTGTCTGGATCCAGGTCCTCCAGAAAATCCAGACATTGGTCCAGCAAGTACACCATCATCACTTCCCATGCTTGACACCATAGATGGATTATTAAGAAAGGCAGATTGATTGTTAGAATACAACACTTTTCTTTCAAATTTAACTGCCATTGCAAATGCAGTATTAACATCAAGCAAAGGATTGATTAATAAGACTTGAGCCTTAACAGGCTCAAATTCATCCGACAGTCCTTTCAAAAACTTTATAACGAAGTCATCCTCAACAAACTTGGACACTTGACTAGTGATATTGCAAGTACACCGTCTACATGTACATGAAGGAATAGCCTTCAAAACTGTTAACTCCTCCCACACTACCTTCAATTTCGTGTAATATTCAGTTACGGACAAATTTCCTTGTTTAATCATATAAAACTGCTCCTGAAGGTCTGACATCCTAAACGCATCAGCATTTCCATATCTAAGTCGTAGATCCTTCCATATTTCAAAGGCACTATCAATCCACATAATACTTTGGGCAATTGAAGGACTTACCGCGTTCATAATCCAGGATGCTACCATATAGTTCGCTTTTATCCACACAGCACATCTATGATCTCCTTCTGCAGGTTTAGTAACCGTGCCATCAATGAATCCAGTTTTATTCTTTGCTTCCAGAGCACGACGCATAATTCTGCTCCAACCGTGGTAATTTTGTGATGTGAGTAAATTCTGAGTGAGAATAAGTGACGGACTGTCAGAAGGATGTATATAAAGCGGATCTTCATGTGGATCAATGGATCCAAAGGTGACTGAAGAAGAAGCCATTCGAATCACAGAATCTGAATCAATACAAAGAGGTGATCATACGCTCTGATACCATGTTAATTTTCTACAAACTGACCACGTATAAACGAAATTGGATGAAACTAAGAAACAGAAAACATAGAGAAGTCTCCGAGAGAGAAGAGAACCAAAAACGATTGCAGCAGAAATTGGAATGAATGCAAAATGGCTTGTTGAATTTTCAGTCCAGCAACATCACACCATATAAGGAAGAAGAGAACGCGTAAAATTACAAGAACAACCCTGGTAACTAACTGCCTACACTTATTAACGTAAGGGCAATGTAGACATTTCACGTGTTTAAACCAACTCCCGCCTTCGTCCCTTCGCGCGTTCTAACGCCTTGCTGCAGCAGTTACAAACTGCTGCAGCATGCCTTCGTCAGCTCCACTCAATCACGTGGGTTGAGCCAATCATCTCCCTTCAGTTTAACATCTTGAGACTTCTACATCCAGCTCAAGCTAACTGCCAGCTTCTCCAACGCATAACACCCTCACTTCAGCAAAATCTCCAAAGTGTTCGACCAAATGCCTTTTGCTACACTTGATGCAAAGCTCCTACATCTTCAACAGAATGAACTCTTTATCATTATCTTCTATGACAAAGTCATTTCGTAATGTGTGATGTGTTCCTCTGCCTTGAGGTAACTTGCTCTATCTGTAAAACTGTAGGAAAGAAAATACAAATAATATCATAAATTAGATTTTTTTTTTTCAAGAACCTAGAACCAAACTTGGCAGTCCTCAAAACAGTTTCTTTTTTCGATGCTGTAACGGCATAAACTTGTCAGTCGAGTTATTATTTTTGTCGCGGGGTACAATTTCATTTCACATGAAAACATGATAAAACTCCTCAGGCGTTTGAGGTTCGTTGAGGCTCTTTTGGATCCGAAAAATACTGCTATATAGAATCGCAACACAAAAAATTTCCAGAGTCGATATGATTTCATATACTAGGTGTCAAACATACATAAAGAAAATGACAGGTACATGCATTTATTTAGAAATTAAAACATTTTGATAGCAGAGACCATGTTGACCGTACAACCACACAACTGAATGAGAGTTTCCAGCCGCACTAGTTCCTGTTGGACAAAGTCATGAAGAAAAGAAATGGTTATATTTTTTAAATAAGAAAAAAAAGAACAGCAAAACGAAAAAGCGATACATATGGTTTACTATAAGCCTAGATAGATGAATGTTACTTACAGCTCATAGATAACGCTGATCATACCAGCACTTGGATCAGCAATAGTATAGTATGCATCTTGAGAGATTATAAACCTCTCGCCACAGTCTGTGCATGCTTCATCAACTATTTGCATAGTGACAGAGCGAGTGGACAAGCATGGGTCGATACCCTTCACGCAAGTAATCGTTATGCTTCTCCCACACCACACCTCGGCACTAGTCCATAGGTCCGGGGGAACTGATACAATAAAGGAAGTAGGAGCACCAGAAGCACACGCGGAGGCTGCAGTAAAATACGCAACCACATTTTGTTTAAGAGTTCATGATGGGTATAAGAGACGGATGTACACAATCATATCCATATGTTAGAAAAACACCGAAGTTGTTTTCTGTTGACCCATAATAAAATTGGTTTAAACCATTATGACAACTTAAATAGTTATTCTGTACCCTGTTAGGAAACTACCTCTGCACACTACCACAATTGGAGACAGCAAACGCCCACGCCGGGGCTGCAGTAATATATGCTATCATGCAGTTAGACTCTGCTACAAATCATATTTAGCACGCTTTTCTTTTTTCCTTTCTCCTAGTTTTTGAACTTGAGAAGGGCTGAACTTATGAGTACAGGAAAGCCCCGTTTAGGGTCAGATTTGCAATAAATTCTTAACGATTAAAGCCAATGAGACACTTTAATCAAAAGAGTGGGCTTTTACTCCTTTCCATCTTTAGTTCCTAAAAAGAAAGAGTTTTTATTCGACTTACTTCAGCTAGCTAGAGGAAAAAGGGAGGTTCTTAGAAAGCTTACCGGGTCCTACGCCTCCGGGCACTGCCACTGGACCCTGTTGTGGATTGTATGGAATATCTTGTGCATTTGCAGCCAGGCCGAGTCGTAGTATGGCGACCAACATCACAACTTTGACCATTAGAACCATTTTTAATTGTCTATACTGTTTTGGAAAATCTCCACACTTTTGTGTTGAATACAAGTGATGAGGAAAGGTGAATCAAATTCCAGCTTTTATAGTGCATTGTAGGGGCATTGTTGGAATTTGCTCTGTACCAACACAGACCTCATAAAAATTCCCATTTGTGCCGTATTCTTTAATTCCTGCTTGTTTGTCGATTTCGATGGTCAGCGAATAATTCAAGTCAAACTAACAATAATTTATTCGAATATTTTGCAACCAACGGATTTAGAACTAACAATAATTAATTCACACCTTCAAAGTTATTCTCTGTTAGCAATCTTTGTAATTACGAGACCAAATTAGAGGAGGAAAATTAGGAAACGTGTGATTTGTAATTGATGTGTGAGTAATTGTGGTAGGAAAATTAGGAGATTGTAATTGAGGATTTAGTGCTACTTTCCTTGTATAGGTATATAAAATTTGTATAAGATAGCATGTATGATGAGATGAATAGTACAAGACAAAATTACAGAAAATTTCCCAACTGTTTGCCTTCGTTTTCTTGCTTATTCTTGCTCTTTTACACATGGTATCAGAGCGGGTTCTGCCCATATCTTAACTAGTGTATTTTGAGCATCGTTTGGCTCAGAATATACAATCATCGTTGCCTTTTCTTACCCTTCTTGTGATCAAGTATCATATTTGCTCTATTCTGAGTTTTAACGAGGCTCTGATTTAAAATTCATCACTGTCTCTGATTACCTTTCTTGGCTGGAAACAGACCAAGTGTATACCTTGCTCTTATCTGCCGTTCATACCTGTGTATCAAACCAGCAAAATGTCACAAACTCCGAGTTCATCAGAAACAAGCCAAGAAACACCACGAAATAAACCAAACTTCCCTGAACACTTCGACTTATCTGAACAATTTGCCCGATTTTTACAGCAAAGCATGAATATATCCCAAGCACCTGCACCTCCTGTGAATTTGTCACTGAAAATTAAACTCAACAGCTCCAACTACACTCTATGGAGTCGTTTGATGAAAATTGCTCTTGGTGGTAGGGGGAAGAGTTCCCATATTACAGGGGATCCTCCACCCCCTACCAACAGATTCCAATTACTCAACCTGGGAACAAAACGATCAACTGGTATTCACATGGATTATTGACAACATTGATGACAGTCTGGTCACCAATGTGTCAAGGTATTCAACAGCAAAACATTTATGGGATGGGCTGCAGACCACATATGGGTCAGGGAGTGACCTTTTACAAATTTTTGACCTGCACAAACAGTGCTACACTATTAAACAAAGGGACCGTTCGATTGAATCACTTAGGGACCAATTTCAGGGTCTCTGGATGGCTATTGATGCCATGGACCCTAACCCTATGGAGTTACCCAAAGATATCGCAACATATAACCGTAAGATCCAAGAGCAGAGACTGTACCAACTATTATTAGCCGTGGATGAGAAGTATTCTGACACAAAGAAGGAAATTTTGAAACAAGAGCCCAAACCCACAGTAGAAGTAGCCTATAATGAACTTCACCGTTCAAGGATACAGGATGCAGTTCTCACCCCGTCAGGACGGACATCATACGGGCTTGGTCAAGGTCTGGTGGTTAAACCCCCAGACACCAGAAAATCGAAAGGGACGCAGGAACATCCACGCTCAGGCATGCCATCACAGCGTGGAAAAGAGGATAAGTCTCACTGGGAGTGCAGTTTTTGTAACAAAAAGAGACACATTCGAGACAAATGCTTCCAAATACATGGATATCCTGGCTGGTAGGACGATTTCAAGAAAAGGTCTCATGGAACAGCAGCACAAATCACTGGTGAAGGCAGCTCAGACACCAAGAAGGTCCCTGAAAGCCAGACCTCCAGAAAACCAGAAGGAAAAAGCAGCGCAGCCGTGGTAACGACGGCCACTCTTGAGGAAGACGCAGGAAGCAAGACAGAGGATGGCTGCGGAGGTAATAGGGTTAGGGAAGGGTATAACCCTAACCCTTCCTTAAATAGTTCTTTGAATTTACAATTTCACCCCCTACCCCCTGCAATTAATGAAATTCTTAGTATAGTCCCTGAAGTATATGCGTATGATAAAACTGGCCCTAAATTAACCAAAACCGTAAGAAAGGCCCATATTTCACCAGAAATTACCCTGTTGCCCCTTAACTTTCCCAAGAATATGTCTCAGTCCTCACAGTCCAATACCTTATCCGATTTAACCCCACAAAAAATCAATTTACCAAAAAAACCCTCAGAATCTCAGTGCCACCTAATTAAGCCAACTCCTCAGTGGATATTCGACTGTGGAGCAACTGACACTATGACCTGTGACCAGTCTGACTTCCTCACATCTACCACGCCAACCAAGACTGCTGTAGAAACTGCCAATGGGACATCTATCCCAGTGATGGGCGGAGGGTCCATCTCCATTACCCCTCGTATCACCCTTGAGCACTGTCTATATGTACCCTCTTTATCTACAAAGTTATTATCTGTTAGTCAACTCACTAAAGCCCTTGATTGTATTGTACTTATGTATCCTAATTTCTGTCTGGTACATGACATTCATACACAGGCGATCATTGGGCGTGGTACTGAACACCAAGGGCTGTACTTTGTTGATGCGGTGGCGCAACAGGGACAGTCTAATCTTGCCACTGGGACGTCTACTAGACAGGTGTGGTTATGACATCTTCGTCTAGGACACCCATCATTTGGTTACTTACATCGTCTTTTTCCTACATTATTTACCTCTCAAAAAAATATGTCCACTTGTGATACTTGTCTTCGGGCAAAACAAACACGTGCATCTTATGTTCCAAATAATACCCGGGTTGATCGTTGTTTTTCATTAGTACATTCTGATGTACGGGGTCCCTCACCATATAACACTTCATTTGGTTTTCGTTACTATGTTATATTTATTGATGATTACTCCCGTATGACTTGGCTATATATTATGAAACACAAATCTGAAGTCTCTCAAAAGTTTATTCATTTTCATAATATGGTTCACACTCAGTTTGATACCAAGATCAAGATTCTTCGATCTGATAACGAGGGGGGGGAGTATCTCGATGGTGCTTTAAGCCAATTCTTTCATGATCAGGGCATTATCCATCAAACATCATGCCTCCATACACCAGAACACAACGGTGTCACTGAGCGCAAAAATCGCATTATCCTAGAAATGACTCGTGCTATGATGTATGACTCAAATGTTCCTATGAGTTTTTGGCCTGAGGTTGTTTCCACTGCTACATACCTAATCAATCGTATTCCTTCAGAGATTCTCAACTATAAAACCCCCATTCAGACCCTATCATCTCAACATACTATACCCTCAGTCTTTACTCTACTTCCCTGCGTGTTTGGCTGTACAGTCTTCGTTCATACTCCCAAACACGAGCGTACTAAACTTGATCCATGCGCTGAGAAATGTATCTTTGTTGGTTATGCCCCTACACAAAAGGGATACCATTGCTATAATCCTCATACTCATCGTGTCCACACTACTATGAAATGTATCTTCCTCGAAACTGAGTACTACTACACCTCCCAATCTCGGGTTCAGGGGGAGTGTCCAATTGATGGAACCCTTGATTGGTTGATGCCATCACCTACGTGTACAGTGGATGTTCTAACACGGCAAGTAGATGGCGCCAACTGTGCTATAGCTCCCAACATTGTGCCACCTGAGGCAACAGTATCATCTCATGATCTACCAGTGGTGAATGCCAAACATCAGGTAACAAATTTTGATACAAGTACTGAACAATCTAGTCCCATACCATATCAAGAAGAATGAATAACCACAGAAACTAACAACCCCACTACCGAAACTGATCATCAGATCATGCTAGATACTCATACTAATACTAATGATTTCATTGAGCAGCAGGTGCGGACTTTGCCACCCAGGACAAAAAGAGGAGTCCCCCCTGAACGATACTCTCCCAGAAAGGTTTCCAAAGTATCCAGGTATCCAATGAGTATATCTGAAAAGGGAGTATCATAAGTAGCTTGAGCCTTTTTTGTATCTCTGTGCACTGAACAGGTACCACGAACTGTCAAAGAAGCCCAAAACAAGCCAGAATGGAGAGAAGCCATGGTGACAGAAATGAGAGCTCTAGAAAACAATCAAACATGGGAAAAATGTGTTCTTCCTCAAGGAAAGAAACCAGTTGGATGTCAATGGGTGTTCACTGTCAAATACAAAGCCGATGGAAGTATTGAGAGGTACAAGGCTCGGCTAGTGGCAAAAGGATATACTCAGACATATGGGATAGATTACTCTGAGACTTTTTCACCGGTAGCCTGCATCGATACAATAAGGGTGTTATTTTCTATTGCAGCAACTCAGAACTGGCCGCTTCATCAATTCGATGTCAAAAACGCCTTCTTACATGGTGCCCTAAAAGAAGAAGTATACATGGATCCTCCTCCAGGTTTCTCTGAGGGTTTTGGAACTAGGGAAGTATGCAGGTTAAGGCGAGCACTATATGGATTGAAACAGTCCCCTCGAGCTTGGTTTGGAAGGTTCACCACGGTAATGAAGCAAGATGGATATCGGCAAAGTAACGCAGATCATACATTGTTCATCAAACGAAGGGGAGGTATGGTAACTTGTTTAATTATCTATGTTGATGATATGATAATTACAGGAGATGATAATGAGGAGATGACCCGACTCCGGACACATCTGTTCACTAAGTTCGAAATGAAAGATCTTGGAGGACTCATGTATTTCCTAGGTATTGAAGTCTTGAGATCAGATACCGGGATTTATATATCACAGCGAAAGTACATCTTGGACTTACTGACAGAGGTTGGAATGATCGATTGCAAACCGTGTGATACTCCAATGATAACCAATCATAAATTGCAAACAATTGATGGAATTCCCTCCACAGACAAAGGACAGTATCAGCGTCTTGTAGGCAAGCTCATCTACTTGTCACACACGGCCCGACATTGCGTATGCAGTAAGTGTAGTCAGTTAGTTTATGCATAACCCCCAGGAACATCACATGGATGCAGTCAGACGGATCTTGCGATATCTAAAGCATACACCAGGAAGGGGAATTGTGTTTCAAAATAATGGACATTTGGAGATTCAAGCGTACACAGATGCTGATTGGGCAGGAAACTTGGTGGACCGAAAGTCAACCTTAGCCCACTCGTAGGGGGCAATCTTGTTACTTGGAGAAGTAAGAAACAGAAAGTAGTCGCACTCTCCAGTGCTGAGGCAGAGTTTAGAGGAATCGCAAAGGGAATTACTAAGGTTTTGTGGCTTCAAAAGTTACTCAAGGACATTGGAATACGAGTTAATTTGCCTACTCCGCTGCTGTGTGATAACAAAGCCTCAATCAGCATATCTGAAAATCCTGTACAGCATGATCGAACCAAGCATATCGAGATTGATAGACACTTTATTAAAGAAAAGCTGGAAGGAGGGATTATTGATTTGCCGTTTGTTCGATCGGAAGACCAGTTAGCTGATGTGTTAACTAAGGCAATTAATGGAAGATCATTTGAAGCCATTTTGTGCAAGTTGAACGTTGTGGATCTTACCGTTCAACTTGAGGGGGAGTGTTAGCAATCTTTGTAATTATGAGACCAAATTAGGGGAGGAAAATTAGGAAACGTGTGATTTGTAATTGATGTGTGAGTAATTGTGGTAGGAAAATTAGGAGATTGTAATTGAGGATTTAGTGCTACTTTTCTTGTATAGGTATACAAAATTTGTATAAGATAGTATGTATGATGAGATGAATAGTACAAGACAAAAATACAGAAAATTTCCCAACTGTTTGCCTTCGTGTTCTTGCTTATTCTTGCTCTTTTACACATTCTCTACCCTAACTCTACACACTACCACCATTAGAAACAACAAAAAGAAAAAAACATTACTCTATGTCTAATAAAAAAAACTCTAAATGCAAGAGAAGACCTTACAAGAATGAGATTGAGGATGCGCCATGTTTTCCTTACTGAATGGGACCTAGAGTTTGTATTTCTTTCTACAGTTCTATACAGCGAAACTATGTTTTATAGGTTAATGTTCCTTTTCGTATTCTCTTTCAATCTCCAATGGAGTTAAGGACACACTATTCCTTGACTTTGGAATATGATGGAATAAAGCAAAATGACTCACTAAATTAGCTGTGCTTCTTATATTGTGAAATAGCAGTTGATCGACATGCAATTTTCATTATGGGTCATCGGAAAACAACCTCTATGTGTTTCTAACACATAGGTATGGTTGCGTACATCGAACCCCTCATACCCCGTCATAGACGGGAGCCTCTTAGACAATGGGGTATTGTTGTCGTTGTTGTTCCTTTTCGTTATTCCGCTGCGTTTTTTGCTTGTTATGTTGCATTTTTTCCAACTATATTATGCATTTATATGCATGTGTGTGCGCGTATGTATGTATATATATATATGCATATGCATATGTATATGTACACGTACACAAACACATAAACCAATAAAAAACTTCTGTTGACATCGCCATCCGGCGATTTTGGAATGCCTGCGTGCAACCTGTGTGTTTCCGCCATGGCATCATTGTCTGGCCCTTCGGCTCTGGCCTCCTCCGCTGCCGTTCTCTGCAGTGACTCTCCGCTGCTTGTTTGTCCTAAACAGCCCTCCCATTTTAAGGGCTGCCACTCCATTCACTTCGCCGATGATAAGGTAGATGCCTTGATTGCCCCCTTTCAATTTACGCTCGTCGGATCCTTCTGGCATGGTCGGCAGGCAATGGCGGCGTTAAAGAAAGCCTTCGATCGCATTGGCTTCATGGGCACTGTACACCTCGGCCTCCTTGACAAGACGCATATTTTGAGCCGCTTGGATCTCGAAAAGAATTACAGCCGCTGCTTTTGCCGTCGCACTTGGTCTATCCCCTGCTAGCCTATGCGAGTGACAAAATACACATTCGACTATGATCCACGGTACGATACACCCATTGTTTCGGTATATATTTCTTTCCCTGGCCTCCCTGTTTACCTAAACCATCAGTCGTCGCTCTTTGTAATTGCGTCCATGATAGATACTTCGATCCATTTGGATACCACGACACAAAAGCTTCTTTGGCCGTTTGTGGTGCGTGTGTATATTGAGGTTGACGTTTCAAAAGAATTACCCGCAAAACTACACATTCAAAGCCGTGATCATGAATTCTTCCAACCAGTGATATACAAAGACGTCCCGCCGTTTTGTTCCAACTGCTATGTGTTGAGTCATAAGTCTGGCACTTGCCCTCCTGCTGTCACTGCAGAACCGCCTGCTAAGCCACAGACGATTTCGAAAGAAAAGCTACCATCTGTAACAGGACAGCATGCTATGCCACAGGATAGCCTGCTTTGTTGGGATTAATTCGAGATACGTGTGATGCGCAGCACGTTCATAAAGTTTATACGAATTAATCATAAGGTGGACGTTATGTATGATAATATCATATGTCACATATGTCATGTAATAATATTAATTGTTACGTAAAACATCCACACGTTAAGTGATCATCGGGTATACTCGTGGTCTAAATGGAAACCCCGAATATGTAGACAGTCATATGGTCAGAGACCGCGATAGATGGGCTCAAAGTGCAACGACCATAAAGTTACGACATCTGGTCCCCGAGGGGCGACAACCCACGTGTGACTAGTAGATAATCGATTGGCACAATAATTAAATATTAAGGAAGATAAGGTTGGGTTTTAAATTCATATTTAAATTTGAATTCAGATTTAAATTTGAATTTAAGTTTGAATTTAAGTTTAGATTTAAATCCTAACCTATCAGATCCTTTCATCCCCTTTATATAAAGGAGGAGGCTTCACCTCCTCAGACGATCAAAAATCAAAAGGGAATAGACGCATACAGACTAAAGAAAAGCGCCTATTACAGTATATTAGAGGGAAGGTGTGCCAAATTTTCTATAAAGTCCACACTGCCTAGCCTCTCCATCGGGTAAAGCAGTGAATTGTTGATTCCGTTCAAGGGGTATATCAGCAATTGGAAGGAGGTCGTGAATCCTTGGATCACGCCAGATTCTTCATCAGCCGGAGCAGTTGCAGCATACGTGTTCAGATTAAGAACAGCAATGGAGCAAGGTATACTTTTCCGCATTTGGTTACTTTGTCCATTGATTCGATTTAACGGTCCTATTCAAGGGTTTATTAAATTAAATCCAACAAGTGGTATCAGAGCAGGCCTAATCGAATCAATTTTGTTAATCTGTTCATGCTGAAAAACGGAATTTTTTCGTGGTCAAAACGTTTTTTTTTGGATCAAGTTTTGGTGAAAAAAAGACGTCTGATCTCAGATTAAGCAAACGCCGTAAGGCTTCAGACACAAATCTGATGCTGCTCATGTGGCCATCACCTCTGCCGGAAGGCAAACCTTCCCAGGTTCAATACTGGGAAGCCGAAAATTTAGCCTTTTTTGGTTTCTGGAATTCTGTTTAATTTATTATAAAGTTATATGCTCCCCTTCAATTAGATAAAACGGCTGCTGGCCTAGCGGCCGGCTCCTGGGACAGCATCAGAGAAGGCAGGGGATCGATACCTTCTCCAGCATCTCTGGAGCATTTTTGCTCCAGGCAGATTCTGGCGGCGGTTGGACTTTGGATCCGGGTTTGACCCGGTCTGGCCCTGCACTTAAAATTGGGCTTTGGTCTAAATTCGGATTTAATTAAAAAAAATTGCGAATTCCAGATTTCAGGTGGGCTGGCTGGCAGGCTGAATCCGGGTTCGACCTGGTTCAGAAATCGGGCTCGGCCCAAATTGCAGTTCATTAAGAAAAAAAAGTAAACAGATTGGGCGGGCGGGTTCTACCCGACCCGCGCCCAGTTTTAAAATTTCAGTTTTTGTTTATTTTAGTTTATTATTATTGTTTTGGATAAAGTAAATAATAATAATTTTTATTATTATTATTTAAAGTTTCTTTTAAAGGAAAATAGTAATAATAACAAATTGTTGTTGTTGTTATTATTTTAAAGTCTCCTTTTAAGGAAAATAATAATAATAATGATGATAATTTGATTATTATTGTTATTATTATTAAAGAAAAATAGTAATAATAATAAGTAATTATTATTATTATTATTATTTTAAAGTTTCTTTTAAAGGAAAATAAAGTAAATAATAATGATAATAATTTGATTATTATTGTTACTATTTAAAGTTTATTAAGAAAAATAGTAATAATAATAAATCCTTGTTATTATTATTATTATTATTATTATTTTAAAGAAATCCAAAATAATAATAATCAGGTGTTAAGTTTAATTTCCAGTTGTTGCATTATTTTTTTATATGCATGCAGTTAATTATTTATTTATTTATTTATGCCATATGTTTATGCATGTTAATAAATAAATAAAATAAAGTTAAGGAACTTAATCCAATAAGGATCCGAATCTTGCTTGACCCGGTTTGGCCGAGTTCAACAAAGTTAATTCGATGGGCTAAGTTGACTGAATTAACCAACACTTATCAATCAATGCGGTTTATACTCGTGATAGATGACTCATTGAGTTGTGATAAAAACACCGTACACATAGTTTTGTCTAAGAAAGCCGATACTTAAGCGAGACCATTGTGACTCCATCGGTGGCCTGGAAATTATGTGGAATGGTAATACACCCTTATGGCAAGTGGGTATTACTGAATCGGTTCACTTCACACTCAATGTGACCCATCATAAGGTTATATCACATGTTAAATTGATTGATAAAGATATTGTTTTCTTATACCGTAAGGAGAACTAAGCTTGGTTCAAGGTGGTTCTTATTTGAGCCGTAAAGGGAATCAAGCTGGTTCGAATTGGTTTAAGTAAAACAGAACAGATGTTGGTGTTAAGTATGCACGGTACGTGCAAAAGGGTCAGTCAGTAAACTGCGGATCATGTAGAACCATAAAGTTACGCGACTTAGCAAATGTAGGGCTTTAATATGATCCCCTTAAAGTGCGGTAATCATATCATCGCCACTATATTTGTTATGATCGTAAAGGGCATGTATGTGTTGGAGGCAATCATTGACCGGCCCAAAGGAAGGTATGATTGTCGAAAACACATATGAGCATGGTAGTGGACCCAAATAGGGCCGGCAGCGAAGCTTTAAAAGCGTAGGTTAACTCATCGGCCCAAAGGAAGGTGGTTAACCTGTGCTTGGAGAGCCGTCATATTGACCACTACACCCAATTGTTGGAAGGTATTGGGATGACTCCAAAGAGCCCCAATATTGGAAGACAATTGTTAGATGGAATCGGGGTTCTATTTTGATATTTGGTTTGTATGCAGTTTAAAGATTACACGTGTTGTGTATTTAATTCTATTTCTTGTTTGCTTTTCAGCAATAATGTCTAACATTAAGGACATTCCTACAATGAACGGTTCAAACTATAAGCAATGGAAAGGTCAATTTGAGATCTTTCTGGGGATTGCTGAGCTAGACAATGCGTTACAGATAGATCGTCCAGCTGTACTAACAGACGAAAGTACCAGTGAGGAAAAATCTCACATGACACGTTGGCTACGATCAAATCGCACGTGTCTCATGATCATGCAAAAGACTATCCCCAAATGCTTCAGGGGACACGTTTCTGAGTCCACGACGGCTAAAGAATTTTTAGCCGATCTCGAGCAAAGATATGTAAAGAATGAGAAAGCCGAGGCAGGCAATCTCTTAAAGAAACTTTGGTCGAAACAGTACTGTGGAATCGACAGCATAAGGGTGCATAAAGTTATGAATGCTGTCGCCACCAAGTTTGGTGGTAAGAAACACAAAGCTGCGGAAATGGTTACTGTGCAAAAGGCAAGTCAAAAGGAAAAGAGAGTGCCTACTACTGACACACCCAAAAGCATGACTTGTTTGTTTTGCAATAAGGAAGGACATTTAAGGAAGAATTGTACCGGTTATATATCTTGTCTCAAGAAAAAGGGTACATTCTTAGTTTGTTTTGAAGTTAATTTTGTTTCGGATATAGTCACTTGGTGGGTCGATACGCGAGCCACGACTCACCTATCTGTGACTATGCAAGGTTGCCTAAGCCATAGAAAACCAAGAGACGATGAAAGATACGTCTATTGGGGAAATGGCAGCGGCATAAGGGTTGAAGCTATCGGGCATTTCTGATTGCTGTTGAAATCCAGTTTCTATCTAGATTTGCATGACACTTTTGTAGTGCCATCGTTTAAACGAAATCGTATTTCGTTTTATCGATTGGATAAAAGTGGATATTACGGTTATTTTGGAAATGGAAGTTTCCAACTTTATCATGCTTGTAGATTGATTGGTCACGGTATAATGTCCGAAATTGATAAATTCATTCAATAAATGTTGTTTCAAATCAAGAAACCTTGCATGTTGTAATGCGAAACGTTAAATCAAAATTAACTCATGAGAATTCAGGATCACTTTGGCATCGACGTTTAGGACACGTGTCCAAAAACAGAATAGAACGTCTTGTCAAAACAGAAATTCTCAATCCTTTAGACTTAACCGATTTAGAACTGTGTGTATTTTGTGCTAAAGGAAAACGAACTAAAGTCCGAAGATATGAAGCAAATCGTGCAAATAGTCCATTAGAGTTGATTCATACCGATATTTGTGGCCTATTTCATCCGGTTACTCGAAATGGCCACTCTTATTTTATCACCTTTATTGACGACTATTCGTGATATGGCTACATATTCTTGATTAAAGAAAAAGCGCAAGCAATAGACATGTTCAAATCCTTTAAAGCTGAAGTTGAGTTACAACTCAACAAAAGGATTAAAGCCGTCAGATCGGACCGTGGGGTGAATACTATGGTCGATATGATGGATCAGGAGAATAGTGTCCAGGACCATTTGTTAAATATCTAGAGGAAAACAGAATCGTCCCTCAGTACACTATGCCTGGGTCGCCAAGCATGAATGGTGTAGCTGAAAGACGAAACCGTACACTTATGGATATGGTGCATAGTATGATGAGTCAAACTACACTACCATTATTCCTCTGGGGAGAAGCGCTTAAAACCACAGCTTACATCCTCAACCGAGTACCAACTAAAGCAACAATAAGGACCCCTTATGAGTTATGGACTAAGCGTAAGCCTAGCCTTAACCACTAAGGGTTTGGGGCTGTCCAGCAGAGGCGAATCCTTACAGACCAAATGAAAGAAAGCTGGACACCAAAACAGTTAGTTGCTATTTCGTTGGTTACTCGGAAAGGTCACGAGGGTATAAATTCTACGATCCCACAAGTAAAGTGTTTTTCGAGACAAATTCGGTAAAGTTCTTTGAGGATACTTTGGTTCCGGGGGGAATGATTTGCATCAGCAGATCATCAAGTTAGATGAGGCACACTCAGATGCGACAGAAATACAAATCGAACCATCTTTTGGGGAGATAGCATCAGCGATACCCGTACCTGAGGTACCTCATCCCAGTAGTGACGCTCCATAGGAACAAGTTCATGTTCCTGAGGAAGTTACTGAAGGACTCGATGAATTGCCGGCTGATGCAGTTCAGGAACCTACAATATCCCAAGAACAAGTGCCCCTAAGGAGATCCACTCGTGAACGGAGAAACCCTATACCTAGTGACTATGTAATGTATCTCCAAGAACATGAATTCGATATTGGTATGTTGGACGATGATCCCGAAAACGTCCAGCAAGCATTGCAATGTCGAAATTCAGAAAAGTGGATAAAAGCCATGGAAGAAGAAATAAAGTCTATGCACGACAACAAGGTATGGGATGTCGTCTCGTTGCCTAAAGGTTCGAAACCCGTTGGTTGCAAATGGATATTTAAAACCAAACGGGATTCAAAAGGCAACGTAGAACGATATAAGGCTCGACTTGTTGCTAAAGGGTTTACCCAAAAGGTGGGCATAGACTATACGGAAACCTTCTCTCCAGTATCTACGAAGGATTCCTTCCGGATAATCATGGCTTTAATGGAACACTTAGATCTTGAGCTACATCAGATGGATGTTAAGACTGCGTTCTTAAACGGAGAACTCGACGAGACCATTTACATGGTTCAACCGCCTCATTCGAGGTGGGAGATCCAAAAGGTATGGTTTGTCGACTAAAGAAATCCATCTATGAGCTCAAGCAAGCGTCTCAACAATGGTACTTCAAATTCGCCAAAGTGGTTGTCTCCTTCGGTTTTGAGGCAAAACAAAATTGACGAATGCGTGTATCACAAGTTCAGTGGGAGAAAGTTCATATTCATGATCTTGTACGTAGATGACGTACTGCTTGCAACAAACGATGTAAACATGTTGAGCGACACCAAAGCCTTTCTGAGAAAACATTTCGAGATGAAAGACCTTGGTGAAGCCTCATATGTGTTGGGACTAGAGATACGGAGGAATCGTACCCAAGGTATCTTAGCTCTCTCACAACAGGCATACATCGAAAAGGTGTTGAAGCGGTATAACATGGATAAGTGCAAACCACTTAATACCCCTGTGGCAAGAGGAGATAAATTCAGTCTGAAACAATGTCCCCAAACAGAGTTTGAACATTCAGAGATGAGGAATACTCCCTATGCTTCGGTCGTAGGGAGTATAATGTATGCCCAAGTATGTACACGACCAGACTTGGCATTCATTATGGGAATGTTAGGCAGATACCTCTCTGATCCGGGCAAAGATCACTGGATCGCGGCAAAAAGGGTGCTAATGTATTTGCAAGGAATGAAGCAACACGTACTGACGTATCAGAGATCTGATGAGTTAGAGATCACTGGATATACAGATTCCGATTTTGCTGGATGCAAGGACAGTATGAAATCGACCTCGGGCTTTGTGTTTACTTTAGCCGGAGGTGCGATCTCATGGAAAAGCGCAAAACGGACCTTATTGGCGTCTTCCACTATGGAGGCGGAATTCGTTGCATCATTCCACGCATCTAATCAGGCGATATGGCTTCGCAATTTTGTCACAGGGCTGCGGGTATTTGAGACTATCTCATCTCCAATGAGGATTTGCTATGACAGTAAAGCTGCGGTGCTATATTCAAATAACAACCGGAGTTCATCTAAAGCAAAATACATAGAGATGAAGTATCTGGCTGTTAAAGAAAGAATTCAGAGTGGTCTGATCAGTATTGAGCATATCAGTACAGACTCTATGGTGGCCGACCCTTTGACTAAGGCCGTGGAACCGGTTGTGTTTCACAAGCATGTTAGCCGTATGGGTCTTAGTCAAGTTGAGGATGTTTTATCCTAGTGGGAGTCTGTGAGGTTTTTTCTTGTGTTCAATAAAGTTGTTTATTTCAGACAAACAGTATAATGTACATTCCGGTTATATTAAAGGTTTTCTACAGAAGTAATGTACATTAAGCAGTTACGGCATACATTCTGAATTCTATTGATCTCGCTTAATAGGGCCAAGTTGGAATTAGATATGTATGATCACCTAGCATATTAATTCCACACTACATATCCATTTCAGTATCTATGTCATTCAGTAGAATGTTAGTATCATGATTTAAGAGGGACTAGTCACTAATTCAATGTGGCGACGTACGGCTTAAGTCTTTTGCTAACATTTGCTGATGGACCGGATAAAGAAAGACACACTAAATGACATACGGTATATGAGCTCAACAGGGTGACATATAATCTTTAAGATACATACATAGTCCAAGTGGGAGATTGTTGGGATTAATTCGAGATACGTGTGATGCACAACACGTTGATAAAGTTTATACGAATTAATCATAAGGTGGACGTTATGTATGATAATATTATATGTCACATATGTCACGTAATAATATTAATTGTTACGTAAAACATCCACACGTTAAGTGATCATCGGGTATACTCGTGGATATATAGCATGGTCTAAATGGAAACCCCGAATATATAGACAGTCATATGGTCAGAGACCGCGATGGATGGGCTCAAAGTGCAACGACCATAAAGTTATGACATCTGGTCTCCGAGGGGCGACAACCCACGTGTGGCTAGTAGATAATCGATTGGCACAATAATTAAATATTAAGGAAGATAAAGTTGGGTTTTAAATTCATATTTAAATTTGAATTTAAGTTTGAATTTAAGTTTAAATTTAAATCATAACCTATCAGATCCTTTCATCCCCTCTATATAAAGGAGGAGGCTTCATCTCCTCAGACGATCAAAAATCAAAAGGGAATAGACGCATACAGACTAAAGAAAAGCGCCTATTACAGTATATTAGAGGGAAGGTGTGCCAAATTTTCTATAATGTCCACACTGCCTAGCCTCTCCATCGGGTAAAGCAGTGAATTGTTGATTCCGTTCAAGGGGTATATCAGCAATTGGTGGGAGGTCGTGAATCCTTGGATCACGCCAGATTCTTCATCAGCCGGAGCAGTTGCAGCGTACGTGTTCAGATTAACAACAGCAATGGAGCAAGGTATACTTTTCCGCATTTGGTTACTTTGTCCATTGATTCGAATAAACAGTCCTATTCAGGGGTTTATTAAATTAAATCCAACATGCTTTTCTCGGAGCCCCTCATCATTGCCCTGGCTGAACCATTACTGCCACCACGAAGTGCTCCTCAGCCCCTGGTGGAACCTCCACTTCCATCATTCTGTTGGGCTGTGTTGCCGATGATCTACGTCAGTCACATTGCCTGTCAGCAGATATATCCCATGGACATTCAGACACAGAGGTACACCTTCTCATGCACTCACGATCGACTCCCCCCAAATATAGCTGATCTTCGCAGTACCTATTAGGCTGTGTCTGAGGATGTTGCATGTCGCGTGTCACATTTCACTCAGCCACTATCGGATGAGACATTGCTTCAACAGCTCCTTCAACCTCCTCCTACATCAGATGACCAATATGTACGTTAAAAAACGGTATCGTTGACCCGAAAGCTCAGGTATCTCGCCCTTTTCGACAGGTGGTCAATCGTAGTTTGGCACGTACCCGACGCTCTTTATCCTTGTTTTCTTAATGCAGCTCTTAATTTGGAATATTCGAGGATTTCACACCTCCTTGTCTCGTTTGCATATATTATTGCATCAGCACTCTGTCATGTTTTTTGTCGTCATTAAGCCTCAGCAGCATGTAACACACCTGCGTCGTGCTAAGATTCAGCTAGGGTTTACTTCTTGTCTAGTATTATGTGAGGATCGCATGTGGTGCTTTTGGCATAGAGAATTAGTGGATTTGTAGGAATCTCAGAGAGGGGAGCAGGTTTCGCACCTGCGGATGCACATTTCCATGACAAATTGTAGCTTTTGACATTCTTGTGTATATAGACGACATACTATTGTGGAGCGTCGATCATTGTGGGAAGAACTTAAAACATTTGAGGACTTCACTTTGGAACCATGGTTAATATCTGGGGATTTAAACACTTTTTTTGTCACCCTAGGATCATAAGAGGGTTGCTTGGCCTGTGCTATCCTCCTAGCGGATTTTAATGCCATCGTTGATCATTGTGCATGGCATGTTATACCACATATTGGCACCCATTTTACTTGGCTAGGTGGTGATGTTTGAGTCGAGTCTGGTGTCAATTAGATTGGGTGTTCTGCAACACAGCTTTCTACGATCTCTTTCTTCACATTAAGTTCACTCACTTAAGTCGCGTCACATCTGACCATTGCCTATTATTGCTTCAGTGTGGTTCCGTCGTGACTGCTAGCTCCAGACAGTTTTGCTTTCTCTAGGTATGGACTTCCCACTCTCAATTTATATCTTATACTCGCCATAAATGGGATTCCTACCCCACCAATGAGGGAGTGAGGGGCTTTTGCACCAAATTATGCTTATTGAAGTGCGACCTCTCAGTTTGGAATAACGTGTTTTTGGGAATATATTTCGGAAAGTTGAATATGCTGAACGCCTCGTACAGGGCGCTGAGTTGGCCTATGACATTGCTCCATCCAATAACACGCGCCTAGCATATCATGCGGCGTAGGCAGACTTCAGAATAGCCTGCACTCAGAAAACTGAATACTGGAAGCAGAAAGCATGAGTAAAGTGAAGGAAGGCGAGGCAAATACAAAATATTATCATGCCATTATTCGGGATCGACAGCGATCACAGTACATTGATCACATACAACGTTTTGATGGTATTTTGTGTGAGACTCAAGAAGACATTCAACAGGCTGCAGTTGACTTTTATACGACCATGTTCATAGATCATCCTACAACAGATGATCCGGATTTGGTCGATGCCATCCGTCACCTCCTGACGGCTTCAGACAATGACCACTTTACCGCTACGCCATCCAAAGGTAAGTTCTGTTGCGCTGTCTGGGCATTAGACCCTCAAAGTTCCGCGGGACCGGACGGCTACAATAGGTGCTTTTACAAAAACATGTTGAGAGATCATCCATTCCGATGTGTACAAGGCCATACAAGAATTTTTCTTAGGCTTTCTCCTCTCCCTAAGTCTGTGGCTCACACATTGATTGAACTCCTTCCAAAAGGGTCATCTCAGACATCTTTTACTGATTACAGACCAATCTACTTGTGTACATTTTTGAGCAAGATACAGACCCAAATACTTGCAACTCAACTGAACACTATATTGCCCAAAATTATTTCTCCGGAACAATTCGGCTTTCAAAAAGGTCAAAGTATCGCTGAACACCTTTTACTTGGTAATGAGATGGTTCACTGGCTTGATCACACCCCCTGTTCCTCCAATTGTATCATAAAACTTGATCTCGCTAAAGCATTTGATCAAGTGAGTTGGCATTTCCTGCGATCGGTATTGGCTCGATTCGGGTTTTCTGAGTTCTTCATCACTTTAGTGCCCAATCATCGCAGTAGCACCTTTTTCTCTGTTTTGATCAATGGTCTTCCCAGTGTTTTCTTCAGGCCTACCCGTGGGGTGAAGTAAGGTGATCCCCTCTCTCCATTGCTCTTTATTAGAGTGGCGGAAGTATTTACCCGGGCACTTAATTCCCACATCAGCCGTGGCCTTATTCGTCTGCTTCCTCTCCGCCGGCTCCCATTTACCATCTCTCACTTATCCCATGCAGATGATTTCCTTCTTTTTCTTGCTACTGATAGACGCAATTTACGTCATGCCAAACATTTTCTGATCATGTACGAACAAACTTCTGGTCAGGCAATTAACTATCATAAGAGCAGTGTCATCTTCTCCTTCGGCATCTCCAACACACGTCAGTAGGAATTGATCACCATCTTGGCTATACGCCAGTCTTCTTTTCCATTGAAATACTTGGGTTCATATTTGCACAAGGGCATCACACGCATGATTTATTACACGGATCTTTTGTCTCATGTTGATAATCGCCTTTGTAGTTGGCAGCAAAAACTCTTGAGGGCGCAAGCCATATCACACTTATACAGTCTGTATTATCATCCATTCCCCTACACATCATGGATAGAGCTCGTCTTCCTCGGGGGTCATTTGGCCCCTAGAGAGCCGCTTTGCCAGATTATTTTGTGGACTTGGCCGCCATCACTGGGTCTCTTGGCCGCAACTCTGCCTGCCCACACAGGAAAGAGGCATAGGCATTCGTGATTTGGCTGCACTCTAGGACACATTTGCATGCAAGGTGTGGCATCTATATCACTGCAGCAATTCTTTATGGGACCGCTACATGCAAGCTCGCTATGGGGTTTGCCAATATTTTCGTCCACGCATATATGATTCTGCTAGATGGAAGTGTATTTTTCACATCCATCCCCTATGCTCCGACATCACAACTTTGAAGTCTTCTGATCCAGTCTGGCCTACTCCTTCATGCGCATTTGCTTTGCGGACGGCCTATTCCATGGTTCGCCCATCTCTGCCCACACTCCTCTTACATGACTTTATCTGTCGTTGGACACAACGGCTAGCTATTCATCTATTCTTTGGCGTCTCTATCACGGTGCCCTTCCTTTACCAGGTAACTTGCTTAAGTTCACACAGGCTCTGCCCTATGGGTGCCTATTTTGTCTGTCAGATAGCGCTTCAACACTTCATCTTTTTTCCTCTGCCCTAAGGCACGCATGATATGGTGGTATTTTGCCGCTTTGCTTGATGTTTTTCCTTTCAGTGTTGGTTCTTAGAGATCTTATTTGATGCTCATTTGGTGTTCGGCTCCCTCAACATTTTTGAGGGCAATGTATCTGATCTTTCCTGGGGTGTTGCTGTGGAAGTATGAAAAATGTGTGCCTCCATTGTCTTCGACGCGTCTCTTTGGTCTCCACGCTTGGTTATTCGTTCTATTCGTACAGATCATTATGTATGGGCGTCGTCGATGCTGGTACTAAGATAGCAGAGAATGTGCCGCACTTTATTACTACCAGCCTTTCACCACCCTTACGTATTCTTCGGTGGTCACCACCTCCGGTTGGTCGTCTCAAGATGAACACAAACACCGCAGTTGGCCGCTCTATGGAAAGCGACGGAGCCATCGTTCGTGACTTTTCTGGGCATTTATGCATGCGATTTCTATCTTCCTCCGTATTGATATGCCACTGCGGGTGGAAGCCCAGGCTGTACTTCTTGCTTCTATGTATTGATATCCCACGCTCTGGCTGCTTTATTCTAGAGGTAGATTGTGCCTGAGCTCTTATCCGTCATTGCCTCCGCCTCTTCCTTGCTGGCCCCAGATTTGATGCGCTTCCATGATTTGTTGCACTTGATATACCTGCAGGTTGTACATAAACCACGCGAGACAAACATGCCTGCTCATTTGCTAGCACAATTTGCATTCCCCACTCAGCTTTTCACTACCTACCCCCACGCTGTCCTCCTTTCCACCCTATGTTCGAGGCCCGGTTCTTGTTGATATTTCATTATCAACTTTCCAGCATCCAGTTGTGATACGCACCATGGACACAACCACCTTGACTGCATTGTGCCTGCGGCAGTTCTGTCTCCCAATGGGCTGGCGATTTTTGACAGTTGTTGCCCGCGGCCATCATGGCTCCAGGCAACTTGGGTACGCATTTACTTACCTATTTCTCAACTCCTATTATGCCTACCTTCATGTTTATATACTAATGATTGTTTTCTGGATTTGCCTGCTCTCTAAGGTACACTTTCTTTTACTTGGACCCACTGCAGCATAAAGTCTTCCATTTGGGTTGGCACACACTTCTAGATTGTTGCCATCCTTCTTCGGGCCAGGCAACGTAGGTACATGGATCTCATTCTTCGTTGCCTTATTTCTCGCTTCTACTATTCTTCATTTGTTGTCCATTGACCTATCTTCTTTTGCCTGCTTGAGAAGACTGGGGTTGCTTCGACCAGATCTGCATCGTCGTGACCACTGCATGACCAGATGCTTCATATGTTATCATTCTACAACCCATTGTATTTCGAATTAGCTAGTTTTTATCACTTACTTTCTTTGGTTTGCTTTACGACTCATGTATTTATTTCAACTTCTTTTGGGAAAGTCTCCCGTCGACATAGGGCCACATACGTAACCACGGTATTCCTCCGCCATAAGTGAGGGTAAAATTATGCTAATAAAATCCCGGACAGTACCGCCCATCCTTCATTAAAAAAATACACAAACATATATATACCTATATATATATATATATATATATATATATATATATATATATATATATATATATATATATATATATATATATATATATAGATATGTATACATAGAAACACTTGACAAAAAATAAACAAACCCATAACAATAAACAAACCCAAAGTATTTAAAAAAAATATAAGGCTAAAGCTGGTGACAGAACAAGCGCCTCAACACAGAGCAAGTTAAGAGATGACTTTTTCATAGACATTAATGATAAAGCAAAAATAAATATTAAGGAGAAGATGCCGTCCAGTCAAAGTAATATTATGCCATAATTTGTTATTATATTGACTGGGAATTAGATTTCAGTGTATGCATATGATGTGCATATGCTTGCGTTATACTTTTTCCTTTTTTTTATATCTACCTAGTGACATTTTGTGCATGGCAAAGAATATGGGATATCATTTACAAGATTTTTTCTACTTATATCAAGGAGAGCTTGTTCATCTATTTGGATGTTCTGCATTGAGTCTGTTTTGAAACATCCCAGCATTTATCCATCGCTTCAGAAACATTAACATGTTCCGGGAGTAACGATATGCACTCAGCAAAAAAAAAAAAAATATGCAATTATTCTTACTAAATTGGAAAAACAATTCTTAGGTTTTAGACAAATACTCTTAATATGAGTGAATTAGGATATTTCCACCATTTTTTTTCTTAACATCAATAGAAATCATCAACCGAAGAAACATAATCCACATATACATATGCATACTTATATACATAAGTACATACATATATATAAGATTTCGGAAAAATGGCGTCTTCTTCCCCTGGCACTGCTGTCAGTGGTGATTGCTCTTTTGCGGCTGTCCTTTCCGCCGCTGCGCCATCACCTGTCCCAATTACATCGAAACCGATCTGTAAATATAAAGGTCATCCCATGCTTTGTTTCACGGATGCAGAGATTGATGCATTAGCCGCGCCTTACCGTCTTGTGCTTGTTGGAATATTCTGGTTTTGCCGGCCACCATTGAAGGTCATACGGGATGTTTTTGAACGCATAGGTTTCAAATCTGACGCAAAGATCACACTTTTCGATCAATCCCACGTTCTTTTGAATATCCTGCATGAACCCGATTATATATGATGCTTCTACCGTCGATCATGGACAATTGCAAGTTGCACCATAAGAATCACAAAGTGGACTGTAGATTTTGATCCAGCAGGAGTTGTTCCAATTGTCCTGGTATGGATAGCTTTACCGAGACTACCTCTGCATTTTCATCAAAAGTCGGCTCTTTTTGATATTGCCTGTGTTGTTGGAAATCTGATCAAGCTAGATGTGGCTACTGCTGATGGATTACGACCATCCGTGGCACGCATTTGTGTAGAAACTGATGTTTCTCAATAACTCCCAAAAAATTATTTTTGCAAGGGAAATAGAAGATCATCCAACAGCAGATAATATATGAAGATCTACCTTCCTTCTGCACCGATTGCCGGCGACTTGGTCATGTTGTCTCATCTTACGGCGATCAGCCACCGCCATAGGCTCCAAAGGCTAAAAAACCACAGACACGTTGGACGCCAAAGAAAACACAGCCCCCTGGTCCATCAAACACAAATCTTGTAATGTTACTACGCCGTCTTTCATCCCCTCAAGCAGACACCGCTGCCACCAATGATCAGGATGCGCAAACTTCAGTACAGGACTGTGAGAATGATAATCACGATGTCACAATTCCGATTGATGACGGCATTCTCCAAGCTTGCTTTAGCCAAAATCCTCCTGACAATGAAGGGTTTATACCAGTGGCTCCAAGGCGCAGACACAGACGTTGTACTGATTTACCCCCACGGCCACCTTCAAGTATAGTAACACGAAGTGCGGTACGTACTGGTTCCTCCCAATTGGATTGTTCATCATGAATGCTTTAACATGGAATGTAGGAGGTCTTCGCACCTCTTTGGAGCATTTAATTACAATATTACACCAAACAAGAATTGATATCGTAGTCATCATTGATCCTAAACAGCGAGCTTCATAGTTAACCTATTTATGTTTGAAGCTAGGGTATTCTAATGCAGTTGAAACATGCAGTGGAAATGTGGGTGTTTTGGAATTCTTCGGCATTGTATTTGGTAACTATAGCTCATGATTTCCAAACATCATTATTCTCATTTGTGTGGCGTCAAACACAACAATAATTTGCTTGGTCTGTTGTTATTGGACGTCATACACTTGCTGACATGCAACCCTTTTAGAGATCGATGATTGAAATAGCTCGTACAATCATGACACCTTGGATTATTGGCGGTGACTTTAATACGTACTTACAGTTGGAAGAACATAGACGTCGTACCACTCCCTCTCTCCGATCTTTAGAAGACTTCAAATCATGTGTGCAGGTGTGCTGCTTGCAAGAGATCCCATTTATAGGTTCCCCATTTACTTGGGCTACAGGGAATGGACCAGGTCGAGTTATGAGGCGACTAGATCGCTATCTATGCAGTACTTCCTTCGCTGACCTTTTCTCAGATATGGTGGTTCATCACTTGCCCCAAGCAACCTCAGATCATGCGCCGTTGTTATTGAAATGCACTCTGAATCATTCGCAACCATCACGTCCATTTCGGTATCTTAATGCTTGGTCTCAGCATTAAGATTTTCTAACATTTATAGCAGCGCAATGGCAACAATACCCCACGATAGGGGGAATGCTAGGCTTATATAATAAGCTTCTAATGCTAAAGAAAGATCTTCGACACTGGAATCGTGAAGTCTACGGCAATATTTTCAGTAATATAGCTGCGGCAGAACAAGAATATTCCCGATATAAAAAGATATACGATAAAGACCCAACTCCAGAAAATATAATGGCCCTATCTCTAGCTCAGGCCCAGCTTCTTCAGGCCAATAAGGCTCAAACCTCTTATTGGTGTCATAAAATCTCGGGTAAAATGGATGGAGGAGGGCGAAGCAAATACTGCTTATTTTCATACCTTGGTGAAGGATAGGCATCGTCGGTAGCACATTCGCGGCCTTCAAGATTCAATAGGATCCTTACTGCAGAATAATGATGAGTTAGGCAATGTAGCAGTGCAGTTTTTTCAGCAACTCTTCTCAAATGAACCAGTACTAAATGTTGATTCCTTTTTGCAACACATCCCCTCCTTGATTTCATCATCTGACAATGATATGCTCTTGACAATTCCTGACATAGCGGAGATTAAAAAAGCAGTATGGGATATTAGTCCAAATAGTGCAGCTGGTCCAGACGGATTTAATGGTTATTTCTTTCGCACCTGCTGGGATACATTGAAGACTGACATGATTCTTGCGGTGTAAGAATTCTTTTTGAGGGTACCTCCGCCGCAGGTGATGATCTCTTCCTTGATCACGTTGATTCCCAAAAAAAACCAAATCCTCCTCTTATGCAGATTTTTGGCCCATATGTCTTTCAAACTTTGTAAGCAAGGTCATCACTAGAATCATAGCCACCCGGCTATCTTCTTTGCTTTCAAAGTTGATATCTCTAGAACATATTGGCTTTCTAAAGGGACATGATATTAGTGAACATGTATTGATTGCGAATGAATGGTGCATTTGATTGATAGAAAAACCCATGGTGCCAATGTTATGATCAAACTAGATATGTCAAAAGCTTTCGACAGAGTGAACTGGACCTATATCGAAGCAATTCTACACAAATTTGGCTTTTAGGCACGTTTTATTCGAACTATTATGAACAACATGCGGCATTCCAAGCTTTCGATCGCCATCAAAGGCTCTACTTATGGTTTTTTCTCACCCACACGCGGAGTCAAGCAAGGTGATCCTCTTTCACCGTTAATATTTATAATCAGTTCAGAACGATTTAGCAGAGGTCTAAATCACTTATTCACTGTGGGGTCATTAAAAGGCTTTGCCTGTGGAAGGGTACCGGTTGTTTCCCACTTGGCATATGCTGACGATTTGCTTTTTTTTAAATGCAACGTCTAATAACTGGACTGCCTTTCAATCATTTCTTCATTCTTATCAACAAGCGTCTAGGCAATTGTTCAATTATAGCAAAAGCCAATTTGTCACAAGTACATATGTCACCCCCCGCCATCTTCGAAATATTGGTCAGGTATTGTCGATGCAACCATCAGAACTATCCATTAAGTATTTGGGGTCTTACCTATATTGGGGGATAAATATAGCCATCTACTGCACTTCATTGATACAACACTTTGACGTTAAGCTTACTGGCTGGGCACGAAGACTACTTACTCCTAGTAACCGGCTGATATTGTTCAAGACGGTGCTTATGGCTATCCGTCTTCACCTCCTAGCAGCAGCCCATCTACCCAAAAGTCTCCTATCAGCTATTAATTGGAAGATATCTCAATTCATTTGGAGAGCGGGGGGGTGCTATCATTCGACGACGCTAACTGACTTATGATATCCAGAAAGGGAGGGTGAACTTGGAATCCGTAGTTTGTCACACATACAACACGCATAAAATTACAAGCTCTGGTGGAACTACCACACAAAACCATCGATTTGGTCAGTTTATATGCGTCATCATTATGGGGGCTCATATGGACTACGTACCTTGTATATACGATTCTCCGGGTTGGAAAAGAATTTGCTCAGTACGTCAGCTATGCCTGTAGCTTTCTTCGGGTATACCGGACCCTTTATGGCATTCCAGCCCTTTGGGTATATTCTCTATCCATCATGCATACAATGATCTTCGTCCTACTCATGCACAACTCTACTCTCATAAGTTTATTTGGTCGAATAAACTTCCTAAATCAATAAACATTTTTATATGACGGCTTTTTCACAAAGCTCTACCAATAGAGGATAACTTGATTTGTTTCACTAGATTTCGTCCCACAATATGCTCATTTTGTAAGGAGAATTCCGCAAACATCAATCACATCTGCATACAATGTTCATATGTTAAGGATGTCTGGATGCATTTATCGTGGTTACTAGACGGTCCCATTTATCAGGAGTCACATCTGTGTCCTTTCTTACTCCAATGGTGGATGACTTCCTCCGCTCAGATGCTACAAGGTAATCTTCGAGTTGTAGGGCCAGTTATGCTTTGTTGGGTGATTTGGAAGGTTTACACAAATCAAATATATAGGGATGCTGATATTTTGCCTGCTCACATTTTCAACATTACACGTCAACCTTGTTACGACTGGACCTCATTACTATCTGGTACATCTCTCGCTGCGCACATACCATGCCTCATTTCTGCAGGTTTTACCCCTCGTCTACGTGCTAAGACTGTTCTTAAGCTAAAATGAGAATTACCACCATTTGGGAAGTTAAAACTGAACGTAGATGCTTTTGCGGGACGTAGCACAGCTGCGGCTGGAGCCATACTCCGCAACTCACATAGTCAGCTGGTTGCAGCAATGTCCTTTGTGCTTCCTTGTATTTCACCTCTACGAGCAGAAATTCAGGCTCTGTTATACAGCATGATATTTTTTGGCGCTTGCATCGGCATTTATTGATAAAAACTGATTTTTTACAAGCAACTCAAATGTGGAATTCACAGCTCTTAATATTGCTAGAGTACTCTCGTCTCAATATGTTTCTCAACCTAACAGATAGTCACATTGCATTTATTCCTAAGGAACTTAACATGGTTGCTCATCATCTTGCACAACATGCACGAATGTTCCCGACCACAATTCTCTTCTCTTCGGTTGGACAACTTCCTCTTTCGGCACGTGGTTTTTATTACATAGACTACACCACCTATGCTATCCGGACATAGCTATTTTCGCAGGATCCTTCTAAGTGTTGCCTGTATCAAAATGATGCAGGCAACTTGGGTATGCATTCTTTCACAAAATAGGTTTTACTGTATTTTCTTCATGTCGCCCATCTAGGTTGGCGCTACACTCTCTTGGTTGCCCGCAATCTTTAGACTATGGGCAACGACGATATGCGGATACATTCACTTTATTCGAGGTTATTTCTTATACTCCTGCATGTATATTAATGTATCTCCTTTTGTTTTCCGGCGAGGATTATTTCTGGGGATCAAAGCTACTACCATTATTTCTCCTTTATGAAGCTGCTGTCGAGGACGCTATACTGAACTACAATTTTAAGGCTGGAAGTATACACACAAAGAAATTGCTATATACTCACCATCGTATTCTTTGCTGTTTTTTGTACTCTGTCATCACTCCAATGATATAAATACGTATGCTTTTTTCCTTTGCCAAGGTTTTATCCACAAGGGTGGTTTTAATTGGCAAGGTTTTAATGCGGCATATCATATATGATTGGAGGATGACAATTCTGACTGCTTTGCATTTTCGGTTTTCGTATGATATACATTGCTGTACTACGGTTTTCCTCCACCATAAGTGAGAATTTCATTTAATAAAAGCGCCTTTATATAAAAAAAATACATATATACATATATACACATACACACAGAAATATGTGTGTGTACATATAATGAGATTTGTGGTGCATGCCAACAAAGATATCTGAATAGACGTAGCTCATTCGTTGTTGCACATGTCAAATGTGAGAAACGAGAATCTTGGGTTTTTCTTCCCTTCAGAATCGAAGTTTTATATTCAGCATGTTTAGACTTGTATGTTTTTATGTTGATGTACCTTTTCATTATTCTGCTGCATGTTTTATTTGTTATTTTGTTTAAGCATTTATTTCATGTTTATTTGTATGTCTGGATTTGTTCTGTATATTATTCATGTAATTCTAGTCATTCGTGTTATGTATATACATATATACACAGACGCATATATATATATGTATACATACATATATGTGTGTGTATACTTTCCCAATATATATATATATGTGTGTGTGTGTGTGCGCGCGCGTGTGTGTGATTGTACATATATGTGCAGATATAAACACTTGAAAAAATAAAAAAATATAGAATCGTAAACCAACAGAAAATAATTAAGAATAACATATGAACTTAAGAAACATAGTTGGAATATGAAATGTTTTCCTGAAATTTAAAAAATGTACGGAAAATGATTGAAAAGGTATTTTATAATTTGAAAATAATAAAGGCTTGAACAAATAAGTAAGTGACATCATACTATGACATAGATCTCCAAACATAAATCAATGTATACAACATACCCTCACATAGATTTCTAAAGAATATTGATGTGCATATTATACCCTACATGGATCAATCGATGTACATGTCATTTTGAATTCAAATTGAAACCACACTAACCAACAGTATATCCTACATAGATATATCGATGTATATCATACTCTCACATAGATCGATCAAGTTCATCTAAATTTAAATCGAAACCACAATGTTCAATATCATACACTTACATAGATCGATCGATGTATATCATACCCTACAAAGATCGATCGTTGTCATCTTAAATTCAAATTTTTATAGGTGTTGCTAACATATTCAAGGAACATTTAAAGTGTTTTATCTCTCCAATCTTTCCAAAATTGATTATGGACTTTTCCGCAACATCCATAATGTTTTATTGACTATTGTAAACCAATCTAAACGTGTTTTGGGTGGCATTAATTATCAAATTCAAGTATAGGGTGGTTGAAGGCTATTTGAACATCTTCGAAGCAATTAATAGATTGTAAGACTTTCATGGAGGCTACGGAAAGAAGATTTACACCTGTATATATTGAAGAAGATAAGATGAGGCGTCTACATACTTTTATCATCTTCAAGATTCAATCCATATTGTTGTAAAAAGATCTCAGCGGTGCAAATGTGCTTAAAGCTTATTAAAATCATGTTGCTTGTTTACATTGATATATTATGAGAGTAGAAGTCTACCACAAAAAGAACCAATATATTTGATGTCTTTTTTGTGATTCGGACTCATTAGAAAGTGTAATTTTACTTCTTCTCCAAAACACATTTGGTGAAAGTTCTTCGATAGGACTTTATTGAAGGTGAGAACAAGCAAGAAATGTTTCTTGCTTGTGGATGATGTTGTTGGTATTGCACAAGTTGTTTGTGCAATAAGTTAATATTGTTGTTGTTACTTGCACTAGTAGTTAGTGTAAGTGTCGCTATGGTTGTTTCTTGCAGTAGTTGTTAACGAAATTGTTCATGTTGCTGTCCTATTCTTTGTTGAATGTAATAAGAAAAGTTGATATTGAAAATCCATTTTGGAAACAAAACGTTAGTGGAATAGAATCAAAGAGATTCGTATCACTCTAAATCGTTTGTCTCCATTTATTGTTTTTCGCCTTTTCCTTTTTTAATTTGGAGGGCATTTGAGTGTGTGTGAATTAGAACAAGAAAATTCCAAAAAATTATCCAACAACCTATTATTTTTTCTTTAGAATGATTGTTAAGGAGCTAATACAACATATAGCAGGATGGAACTTCCATTCAAATTTCGGAAGGAAAGAAAACCTAGCCGGCTGATGAGGTTAGTGCTATAGATTTTCTTTTCCAAGTATATAGAGGCTAGCCGCCTAGTATTTAACATGTAGTCCGTCTTCAAAGAAATAAAAGAAGAGATTCACTCTTTTCCATGTATATAGAGAGGACAAAAATATGAAAGAAAAAAAAATAAAACTAATGTTACAGAAAGAGAAAGTTGACTCAAGGCAGAGCAAGTCGTCAAACTAAGAAATGACTTTGTCATCGAGGTTAATGATAAAGGAAAACTTCCTCATGGAAATTTTGTTCAACTTAGACTACGGACAAAAAGTTAACCATTTGTGCTGTGATGCCGTCCAATCACAATGATATTATGCCACAATTTGTTCCTATATTGACTGGGAATTAAAATTCAGCATGGATATGAAGTGCTTAGTGTGAATTATACTCTTCCGTAATTTTTTTTATTACAACTAGTGACATTTTGTATATGGCAAAGAATATAAGATGATATTTAAAAGAGTTTCTCTTGATATGGAAATGAAGTGCATAGTTTGCATTATACTTTTCCCTATTTTTTCATATCTAATTAGTGACATTTTGTATATGGCAAAGAATATAAGATGTCGGTTACAAGAGTTTCTCTATTGATATCAACGAGACCTCATTCATCTATTTGGATGTTCTGCATTGAGTCTCTTTCAAAACAGCTCAGCATTTTCTATTCTTCAGAAACAATTACATGTTCCATCAACAAAATGAATAACATATAATGAAGTAAATAACGGATTCAAAGAACACTATGCATAAAGCACAATACATTTTATTAATATTTGAAAAATCACTCAGAACCGAACTGAGCTACTCGGCACGCCACACCAATGGTTCGGCCGTTCTTAATTTTATAGACACCCTAGTCTAAACAAGCCATAACCTAATAGAAATAGATAAACATTAATAAGGAAATAAATTTAAATTGAAACTCCTACTTCCTAGGAGATTATTAATCCTTATCCAAGAAGGAAATTATCCAACAATCTTTCCCTTAATTTCCTAATGTACCCTTGGAAGGTCTTTCACGCCAAGCAAGCTTCACATCTCCTTGAACTTCGTCCGCGCCAACGGCTTCGTCAGGATATCTGCTCTTTGCTCGCCGCCACTCACATACTCCATCTCGATCAATCCATTCTCAACGCACTCTCGAATGAAGTGATATCTCGTATGTATGTGCTTGCTCCTTCCATGAAACACGAGGTTCTTCGTAATTGCAATGGCCGACTTATTATCCACGCGTATGACAACTTTTTCTTGCTTCCAACTTGTTATTTCGCACAACAATTCTTGAAGCCACAAAGCTTGGCATGCCGCGGCTGTGGCGGCCATAAACTCGGCCTCACAAGATGATAATGCTACGGTCCTTTGCTTTTGAGAACACCATGTAATCGGAGAATTATTAAAGTAGAAGATATGTCCAGTTGTGCTCTTCCCATCGTCTTGATCAATATCGTGACTACTATCACTATATCCAACAAGCCTCTTGAAGCTTCCTCGTCTAAACACTATTCCAAGTGTACTGGTTCCTTTCAAGTACCTTAGAAGATGTTTAATGGCAGCCTTATGACACTCCTTTGGTTCTTGCATGTAGCGACTCACAACTCCAACCGAGTATGCAAGATCCGGTCTTGTGTGCAAAAGGTTTTGAAGGCATCCAACCGTCCTTCGAAAATTTGTGGCCTCCACTGCATCTTCACTTTCGGCCTTGGTGAGCTTTGTGCCGAGATCCATGGGAATGTGAGATGCATTGCAATCAAGCAAACCCGCTTCCTTGAGTATCTTTAATGCATAGCCTTCTTGCTTCATTGTTATGCTATCATGACCTTGGGATACCTCTATGCCGAGGTAAAATGTGAGTAGTCCAAGATCGGCCATTTCGAATTTGGTTGCCATGTCTTGCTTAAATTCCTTTATAAGCGTCGCATTTGTCCCAGTTACAAATAAATCATCAACATAAACGGCTATTATAAGAAAAGCCTTATCCCTCGTTTTCTTATAAACCGACCTTTCCTTAGCGCATTGTACAAAATTCAAATCCTTTAAGATCTCATCTAGCTTCGTATTCCAACACCTCGGTGCTTGACGTAACCCGTATAAAGACTTTGAAAGCCTATAGACCTTCTCTTCTTCTCCCCTCCTTTCAAAGCCTTCGGGTTGCGTCACATATACTTGTTCTTTTGATTCACCATGTAAGAAGGCCGTCTTAACATCCAAGTGATGAATTTCCCAACCATAAGACGCGGCCAAAGCAACAAGTAACCGAATGGTCTCAATACGTATCACGGGTGCAAAAACTTCATCATAGTCAATGCCAAATTTTTGAACGTACCCCTTTGCAACTAGACGAGCCTTGTACTTGTTTATAGAGCCATCGGCGTGTTTCTTGATCTTGAGCACCCACTTCAACCCTATTGGTTTAACGCCTTTGGGTTTGTCAACTAGCACCGAAGTCTCGTTTTTGTTGATGGAATCTATTTCATTCTTCTTGACGATCATCCATTCCTTCGAATCTTTTGCTTCAACAAAAGTTCCTGGCTCGTCATTAACCATCAAGGCCACATCGTCATCATCCATATATGAAGCAAGAACATAATCATCCAGATACTTAGGTTGATTCTTAGGTCGGCTTGACTTTCGTAGCATCGTGGGCGAGTTTCTTTCTTCTGGATCAGGCAATGATGGTGCGCTAGCCCCACTTGGCTACATGCGTCCAGGGCTTGTTCGCTCCGCATGCTCCGCCACTGGGCTGGGAGCAGTCGGCCTTGGGCTGGTCAGGGCCGAAGGCTCCAAGGTCTCGGGCTGCTGTGTCATCTCTGGGGCCGTTGAGATATACGTGGGTCCTTTTTCTTCATCAAGTGTATTACGCCATACTACTTGGAACATGCCCGACGGCTTCGATGTCTCGTGTCCTTGATCCTCCCATTTCCATCCAACACTCTCATCAAATATAACATCGCGACTTATGCAAATCCTTCTTGTCTTTGGATCATAAAGGCGATACCCCTTTGTACCCGGCTCGATCCCAGATGGACTAGTGGCCGTACCCTATCATCAAGCTTCTTCAAATGATGCTCTTCATTCTTGGCATAGGCTAGGTACCCAAAGATTCTTATGTGATGAATGCTTGGTTTTTCTCCTTTGTACATCTCATATGGTGTCTTATTTTATAAAGCTCTCGTAGGAAGACGATTAATCAAATACGTTGATTGTCGAACCGCTTCTCCCCACATATAATTAGGCAGGCACACACATAGCCTTCAAGATACTCCTTGTCATCTCCATTAATGTCCGATTACGGCGTTCTGCGACTCCATTTTGCTGAGTTATATGGAGTCGTCAAATGCCATACTATCCCCTTCTCTTCACAAAACGTGTTGAACGCGATAGAGGTGAACTCCCTTGCTCTATCGGAACGAAACACCTTTAATTCTTTTGAAGTGGTTTTTTCGGCCGTTACTACAAATTTCTTGAAGACTTCAAGTGCACCACTCTTCTCCTTTAACAAATAAGACCACATATATCGTGAGTAATCATCAATAAGTACAAACACATACCTATTTCCGCCAAGTGAGCTTGGTGTGATAGGGCCGAGCAAATCTCCATGCACGAGCTCTAGGGTTGTGTTCACACGGTAATTTATGCTGAGGGGAAATGGCACTCGAGACTGCTTTCCAACAAGACACAACTCGCATATCCGATTCTCATGATCAATGTAAAGTAATCCATGTACGATGTCTCTTCTCTTCATGTTCTTCAAGGTTTCGAAACTCGCATGACCTAGGCGTGCGTGTCAGTTCCATGCTTCTTCATCAATTTTACTTTGAAGACATGTTGGAATACCTAGCTTTATGTTGATCTCGTATAATCTATTTGTGCTCTTTGGTACCCTCATTAACACGCGGCCCTCCTTATCATATAAAGATAGACTTTCGCCTTTTAACCTCACCTCGCACCCGGCCTCGGTCGCTTGCCTGAGACTAATTATGTTGCTCCGCAGCTCCGGTATAAAGTAGACTTCGCTAAGCAAACGTTGCTCGCCCGATTTTCCTTGAAGGATTATAGATCCTTTGCCTTTGATTTCAACACATGATCCATCACCAAATCTCACCTTACCTTTTACGTTTTCATTCATCTCGGAGGAGTAAGATCTATTCTCCGACATATGATTTCTTGCTCCGTTGTCAAGATACCATACGTGATCTTCAAAAGGTTAAGAAGTCAACTTACTCGGCATCAAGTTCTTCTCATTCAAATTACTTTCATGCACAAAGACGGTCTCGTCAACGTCATGACCATCGGCCATGAGAGCATCACCCGGCCTTGCTATCTTTTTGGGGCACTTACTCGTGAAGTGTCTCGGTTTCTCATACCGAAAGCATATTAATTTCGAACGATCCCTCTTCGATTTTCCCTTGCCTTTACCACGGTTGGAGTGCGCATCAAAGGCTTCATCGTCTTGGTTTGAATCGGACCACTTGTCGCGGACCCTTCCCCGGCTGCGGCCCCTACCGCGTGCGCCACGTCCACGGCTCTTTTGATCCGAAGACCCTCGCTTTTCCCCGGCGTTAGTATATAAGAGAGAACTTTGAGGAGTTGAATTAATTGTCTCTTCATTAATCCGTTCCGCATACGCTTTCAAACGACCAATCACGTCCTCGAAGTCGATTTTGTTCAAGTCCAACACTTGTTCGAGTGATGCAACGATGCGTATAAATTTCGATCTTGGCAACCCATTAAGGAATTTCTTGACCATCTTGGAGTCTTCTAAGGGCTGCCCTAAAGTAGCCGATTTTGCTGCTACTTCGGACAATTTTCCGGCGAACACATCGATAGAATCGGTTTCTCCTATCTTGAGTCTATCAAACTCGGCGGCTAGGGTTCGGAGACGCGCCTCCTTTACTCTATCCGCCCCAAGATAGCGAGTCTTGATGGCTTCCCAAATTGCTTTTGAGGTTTCTTGATTGCCAACTTGCAAGATCAAGTTTTCGGAGATCGCTTGAAACAAGAGAGCAATCGCTATATTATTATTTTCAGTATCATCCGAACCCGGATTAATTGTATCCCATACTTTGTGAACCCTTAGAACAACCTTCATGCGCATAGCCACATGGTATAATTGGTTGGAGATAACATCGGACATTGTACGGTTGCGGAACTTACCTCCCTTCCACGCGTTTGATTTGCGGTGCTCATGGGCCTTGCTAAATTATCCAACATATAATACTTCTTACTAATTTGAAAACAAATCTACGGTTTCAGACAAATACTTTAAATGTAGGTGAATTATGATATTTCCACCATTATATATTTTTTGAATATCAAGAAAATTCACCAGCCAGAAAATTAACATATACATCTATACAAACATACATATACACACGGATACACATAAGCAAAGACACATATATACATATATATTTATATATAAACATGATGAATAATGATATTAGTGGTGCAAGCCAACAAAAGAGATGTCAGAATAGGTGTAGCACATTCCTTGTTGCACATATCAAATGGGAGAAAGGAGTATCTTGGGTTTTTCTTCCCTTCGGAATGGAGTCTTTACTCTTTACTCTGCATCTCGTTATCTTTGTTATTTTGTATCTTTTTCCAACTATTTTATGCATTTATTTGTGTCTAGATTTTTTTGTCTATTTTCCATATATTTCTATGCATTTTTGTTATATATATGTATATATGTTTTTTTGGCAAAATATATATCTTTTATTAAGAAATCTCACTTATGGCGGAGGAATATTGTAATACATGAAGACCATATCATCTTATGAAAAATGTGTATGTAAAAAGCTAGTTATTGTCAATCTCCAATCATATATGATATACCACATTAAAACCTTGTCAAGAAAAAACCACCTTTGTGGATAAAAATTTAATGAAGGAAAAAGCGTACATATTTATATGGTTGGACCATTGACATTGTACACTTGTGCTCATCGGAAAGCAGTCGAAGCAAATGTGGGATGTATGCATGCGAGAGATGAAATTCTGATTAGGCTACAGATTGTAACGAAACCTAGAGCACGGCCAAGCGGACAAGGAATTCGCCAGTGCGTATATGTATGTATGTATGCATGTATATGAATACATACATACATACATACACATATATATATATATATATATAATATACAATATACATATCACGTAAGTTGGCAATATTTGAAGCTACTATTACGGAAGATGGGCATGCATGAACGCCTTGTGCGGATCTTAATAAACAATTTAAGCGTGACCCATTGCTTTATTATTCTCAATGGCAGCTTGGCAGATTCTTTTCCTCTTGGGCTCGGAGTTAAACAGGGTGATCCTTTATCACCGTTGCTATTTATATTGTCTTCGGAGGGCTTCTCAAGAGGTCTCAAATATCTCTATCAGACGGGGATTATTTCTGGATTCAACACAGGCCGCGTGAAATGTGTCTCACATTTGGGCTTTGCGGATGATTTATTGATTTTCTTAAATGGTGCAGCGCGTAACTTAAGCAGGTTTCCAAAATTTCTGGACACATACCAGAAGGCATCGGGACAACTGGTAAACTGCAATAAAGTCAGTTTGTGTTGGGACAAGGAGTTTCATCCAATAATGCGTTACAAGCTTTGGGCATGCGATCAACATCATTGTCCATTAAATATTTAGGATCATATTTGTACAACGGAATCAAGAAAGCAAGGTACTGTATTCCCCTACTTAATCACTTTGATGCTAAGCTGTCTGCATGGTCGACGAAATTACTTTCAATGGCGGGTCGACTTGTTCTTATCAAATATGTGCTCAACACGATTCCAACTCATCTCATAGCCAGCTCCAAGCTCCCAAAAGGGGTGATTATTATTCTAAATCGCAAAATGGCAGTTTTTCTCTAGAAAGGAAGGCACCATTGGTAATCTTTGCCCTCAGTATGTCGGGATGTTGTATTTGGTGGACTTGGAATTCGAAGCCTTTCAAGTGTTCAAAAATCATATGATTGTCAACTTTTGTGGAAATACTTCCATTCAAATACGCTATGGTTGGAATTCATCAGAGCTAAATACGACCAACATTCCTCCACATATTCACATATTTATGACTCATCAACATGGAAGCGGATATATAAAATCAATGCATATATGGAGTTGCATACGACTCGGATACAAGATATGATCCACTGGATACCGGATGCAAATGGCCAATTCTCTATACGGTCCGCCTACTCACTAATCGCAGCCCAAGACACAAACAAAGTTGAGCCACGTTGCATCTGGTGGAAAACCTCTCACCCAGGACAAAAAATATTCTTATGGCGCTTATGGAATAATTCACTTCCGATGGTAAATAATTTATGCTACTGGCTCACATCAATGCCACCTGAATGTATATTTTGTTGGCATCAACACGATCATCAGGACCATGTCCTTCTGCAATGTTCAAAGATAAGGCCTCTTTGGGTAGATATGTCGATCACATTCTCGGGTCCCATGCCATAATCGCGCACAATAAAAGCGCATCACTACGTTGGTGGAACACTTCTTCGTCGAAAACCATGAGGGGCTAACTACGAGTAATTGTGCCGTGGATAGTGACTTGGGAAAAATGGAAATCATACGCTGCATGTAGATTCGAGGAAGAGCATTTCAGCCTTGAACGGTTATATAGAAAGATAAAGACTGCTATCTACACATGGTGCGCTGCAGCGAGTGGAAAAAAATTTTCAATGTTTATACCTCACCTGGTTCAACAGCAATATTCGCCACCCATCTGATCAAGGCGATTGACAATTGTCCGTTGGCAATTTCCACCATCTGGAAAGCTTAAACTAAATATTGATGCATCAGTTAGACAAAGACTAGCAGCAGGGGCAGCGATTTTAAGATCGGCCCGTGGTCAATTCATATCGGCGGTTTGCTTTGCACTACCTTTGGCGACTCTCCTGCGAGTGGAACTGCAAGCAATGACACATGCACTGACTACTATGCATAGCAATATGACAGCATTATCATAGAAACTGATTGCCAAATGATGGTGGCACTACTGGCAGAAACTCGGTCTATTACACGATTATTATCCACGGAGATAGCGCGTGCTAAACATTTTCTCAGCCTCAACCATACAACACTGCAATACTGCCCCCGGGAAGCGAACTCGGCAGCACATAGATTAACACGACATGGTTACAGAACGGCGGGTTTACGGACTTATATCTCTAATCAATCACTTCCATGTGAAGTTCGTGGAGCTTTACTCATGGATCTTTAGCTGCCGGCCTTTCGTCATTGACAAATGTCGAACACTACATCGGCTGTATTCTCTTGTCGTTGCCTGTGTTTAAGCACACAGGCAACGCTGGTGCATTTTCTTTGTATCTGTTATTTCATTATATCTGTGCCGCTCAGAGTACTCGTTTACTATGCATCCTTTTATCTAACATCTGTGTATCATTTGTTATGGTTGGCGACAATGCACATATCATTGGTGAGGAAATTCACAAGCCACAAAGATTCATGCCAGTACCGCTGGAAGGTAACAATCGGGTGCAGACAAAAGCTATTGTTGCCTTGGCTTGAGTTTAGCCAAGGCGACTCGGGTACACGATTGGTTATTTCATCTACTTCAAGCTCAATCTTCTTCATCTTCAAAGCTCTCAAGTGCAAAGGTACTCAAAGTTCATCTATTTTTTATTTCTTATATTTATTATTTTACTCATGAGAATATTAAAGTCTAGTATAAATGGAACCAAACACATTTAATCTCTTGCTTGTGATTTAGACTTGATTTTAGAGTGTAACTCAACTTCTTCATCTAAAATACATTTGGTGAAAGTTTTAAGCAGAACTTTGTTGAAGTTGTGAAGAACTTTGTTCAAGTCATATAAGGATGCTCTAATCTTGAAGCATAATTTGACTCTTCAAGCTTTAATATAGAAAGAATAAGATCCATAAACTTATTTTTATTATATTTATTCAAGATGGTCAACTTGACATATTGTTGGTACAAATAAAAATTTGTACGCCAACCATAGCTTAGAAGGCCTCTTAGAACTTATAACCTTGAGATAAAACAAAAGTTTCATCCATGTATTCATGATAGTCTAGAGCTATAATTTAAGATTGCGGTTGTCAAGATTGGTTTTGATTATTTACACAAAAAGAGAAGTTTCAAAATCAAAAATTTCTGGAACTTCACATGCAAATTAGACATGCTACTCCTCAGGAAAGTATAGCTAGGGAAAAGCTCTGTTCAGTCATTAAACGTTGAATAGAGCACTTCATTTAGTAATAAGAAAATAAAGCCTTTGTACAGAGAGTTTCTAATGATGCATAAGAGCACTTCATTCGGTAAAGAATAAATTAAGTCTTTGGACAGAGAGTTTCAAACACTGCATAAGAGCGCTCTATTTGATAAGAGAAATAAGAAACTCTTAGACAGAGAGTTTCGAACGCTACATTGAGTGCTCCATCTAATACGAAAAGTTTCAAACAAAATGCCTGAAGAAAAAGGTTGAAGCTCTTCGTACATTATTACTCTTGAGTTCGAAGTCACTTTAAGCGCTGCATTCATAAATTCTGATGCGCGAACAAAAGGTTTCAAATGGTACACATTTTCTCTTTCTTACACTTTTTGAATTGACAAAAATATTTTTTATCTTCCCTATGCAATCATGGCAAAAGTACTTTTATCTTTCTTATGCAATCATGACATTTTTAGCTTTAGCCAAAATGTCAATCAAAGGTGGGTGAACAAATCTTATCCTTTTTGAGCTTAAAATGCATAGCTTCCACAAGAAGTTTTGACTTCTTCCAAGAAAAGATTTCCAAGGCAATGAGGTGTCAACATGTGAGAGATAGTCTTCTTCCAATTCTCTCTTTCCTCTCCAACGGCTAGGAGACCTTTCTATAAGGCTTGGAAGACTCCATTTTTGAAGACAACTTTCTGCCTCGTGTCTCAAGTCTTCATTTGTATTTTGCTATCAAAATCATTGTAAAAATTACTTTATTGTTGAGATGTGTGATTGTAAAGGAGAAGAGGTCTTTTTCTAAGTGAGGGTTGTGAGGAGCAAGATTTAGATTGTTGGTCAAGAAGCAAGGGAGCTTCTTGTTGGGCAAAAACTCAAGCTTCTAAGAGCTAGTTGATGGTGTAGGAGCTACATCATACTCCATCGAAGGTTTCTTTGGTGCAAGGAAGATCTGAGTTTTTTGTGTTCTTGTGCTACGTTTGCAAAACCAAATTTGTTGTTGTATTTTCTTTGATTGTTGTTCCCCCAAAGAGAAATAACAATACCTTGTTTAAAAATCCTTCTTGTTCAAAGCAAGAAGATAGAGGAGTAGAGTCTTTGACTTGAACCTCTATAAATTTAATGCCCTTTCATTTCCGCAATTTATTTCTTTCAAATAACACATCAAGTATTGGTTTAAACACTTCCATTGTAAAAAGATTTGAAAAAGAACCATACTTGCATAAACACACTATTCAACCCCCAATCTAGTGTGTTTCACGGACATAACAATTGGTATCAGAGCCTAACCTTGATTTTTTAGTAGTCAAATAGCAAGTCTTGATCCTATCAAGTATGGATGAAACACCTTATGATTGGGAATCTTCGGGTGGTGAGTCTTCTAGGACAAGAACAAGAAGACAAGAAAATTTGATACCTTCCGTATCTCATATTCATACCAAAGTGCCTATGCTTGATCCAAATAATTACTCTCTATGGAAATCCAACATGGAGACTCATCTTAGAGGTTGTGGCTACCGAATTTGGAAAGAAGTCACTAAGGGCTCAAAGGCTCCTATTGACTATGATAATCCAACCCAAGAAGAGAAGTTATTTGCAATAAATGGAAAAGCTCTTGATATCTTGAATAGTTCTCCAAGTCCAAATGAGGGAGCTAAGATTCATGGTGTTCAATCCACTCATGAAGCATGGTTAAAGTTGGAAATGATTCATAAGGGTACTTCTCAAGTTAGAAAGGCAAGGAGGACGATGTTGATCAAGCAATTCTATAATTTTTCCGTCCCAAAAGGTGAAAAGATAGAGGAAATTATTCAACGGTTCACCAAACTTGTAAACTTGCTTAATGCGGTGGGAAAAAAGATTGAACAAGAGGATCTTAATCATCGAATTTTGAATAGCTTGGGAAGAGTCAAAGGATCTTGAAAGTCTTACCTTAGATGAGTTATATGGAAATCTAATGACTCATGTAATTCAACTTGAGGAACAAGAGAAAAATGATCCTATCAAACAATCACCTAAGGCATTGGTGTGTGACACGGATGATGAGTTTGGACTTCTTGTAAAAAGGTTCAAACGCTTTGCTAGAAAGAATGGAGATGAGGCTAAAAGATCTATCAAAGGGACTCTATCCAAGGATAAAGACAAGATGAAGGACCCAGATAAAAAAATGTTTCAAGTGGGGAAAATATGGTCATTTCATGAAAGATCGTAGAGTGAAGGATCCTCATCCAAAAGATAAGAAGGCCATCTATCAAAACAAAAGGCTCTTCAAGCAGAGGTAGCTCATTGGGATAGCCTCTTATCCGACTCCGAAGGTGACCATGATGATGAATATGATCTTGCCCTTATAGCATAAGTGATGATGATCTTGAAAGGGAATATTCTTGTTTCATGGCCATTGAAGATGATATGGAGGTATGTACTAGATCTTCTCATTATAAATTGCAAGATGAACTTGATGATATGATTGAGAAGAATGATTTGTTAAGTCACAAATATAAGCTTGTCAAACGAGACTTTAGGGGATGCATAAATGAATATAATATCACACTTGAGAACAACATTACATTTCAACTTTAAAATGATATTCTTATGACCATGCATAAGGTAGTTGCTAATGAGAATTATTGTTTAAGATATGAAAGTGAAATTTATTTGAGCACAATAGAAAAAATGAGGATAAGCATGCTTTAAACAAGATGTTAATTAGTCAAAGCGCTAGCATTGATAGAACCGGATTAGGCTATGATCCATCTAGTGTGAGCATGAAACCTTCAACCATGCATTTGATAAAATTTTCAAAACCAAGTAATGCATTCACTCCCTCCTTCAAAGAATCAAAATCTTCTTTGAAGGAACAAAGACATATGCCTCATGTCAAGGCAAAAGAAACCAAGGTATCAAAACCTTTGGTTAAATCCGTTGCTAAAAATTCTTCCTTTATACCAAGGAAGAATGTGCACAAGCATGAATCACGAAGTACGTCTACACAAAAGCATCATGATCACTCTTGCTCTTGTAAACATATTCCTACATGTTTTTATTGCAATAAGAAAGGTCATGTATAAAGAAGGTGTAGAGCTAAGAGAAATACATATCTTGTATGTGTTACTAACCCTTACGGGCCCAAAACTAAATGGGTACCAACGTCATATATTGATTTTGTAGGCCCTAGCACTAAATGGAGATATGAAGGACAAAGGCGTCCGATGGGTCGTGGACATTGAGTGTTTCAACCATATGATGGGAAACAAAAGATAGTTTCATAAGATCACTATCAAGATGGAGGAGTTGTCCACTTTGGAGGTAGCAAAGGCCAAATCAAAGGACATGGTAAAGTGGGAAACGATTCTTTCTCTCTTAGTGATGTACTTTGTGTGGATGGACTTAAGTATCATTTGATAAGTGTGAGCCAATTGTGTGATGCCAATTATGAAGTTACATTTGTGAAACAAAATGCATTATGAAAAAGGATGATGTTGTTATGTTTGAGGCTTTGAGGGACAAAAACATTTACAAATTTAGCATAAATGATTTGGTTTCACAAAGTGTTTCATGTCTAGTTGCTAAAAATGACTTGTCACAATTATGACATAGACGCCTTGGACATGTTTTCTTTAAAACGTTTAAATATATTTGTGAAAATGAAATAGTTCAAGGGCTTCCCAAAATGAATTTTGAAAACCAAGAACTTTGTAGCACTTGTCAAAAAGCAAAGCTTGTGAAAACAAGCTTTACGTCCAAAACAAATATTTCCACCTCCAAATACCTACAAATGTTATATATGATTTGTACGGGGATATTGATACAAAGAGCTTGGGTGACAAACATTACATATTTGTGGTAGGAGATGATTACACTAGATATACATGGGTAATGTTCCTTGCTAAGAAAAGTGATGCATGTCATGAGTTCATTGACTTATGTAGGCAATTGGAAAATTACATGAGTGACACCATTAGAATGATTAGAAGTGATCGTGGTGGAGTGTTTGATGGGGATTTTCAAAGGTTTTATGTACCCAAAGGGTATGTGCATAACTTTTCAGCTCCAAGAACTCCACAACAAAATGGTGTTGCCGAACGAAAGAATAGAACCCTACAAAAAATGAGTAGGACAATGCTTAATGAGTTTGGCTTACCCAAACAATTTTGGGCCGAGGCAGTTAATTCTGCTTGTCATGTAATTAATCGTGTCTATTTGAGACCATATCTAAATATGACTCCTTATGAACTTAGGAATGACAAAGTTCCCAACATTCGGTATTTCAAAGTGTTTGGTTGTAAGTGTTTCATACTTAACACTAAAAACACTTGGACAAGCTTGATTTCAAAGCGGATGAGGGCATATTTTTAGGTTATGCCTCAAATAGCAAAGCATTTCATGTATTTTAAAAAAAAGAAGCCAAAAGGTTGAAGAATCTATTCATGTTAAGTTTAGTGAATCACTTAGTGATGAAACTAAATTCAATCTGGAAAATGAAGATGATGAAGGTGATACTTCTCAAGAAGAATGTCTTGATATTGTTCCAAGGATTGTTCATCAAGAAAAAATTGTTGATGAACCACCAAAAGAAAAAAGCTTCATTGATTTAAAAATTGATCTCATTGAAGGAACTCATCCACCTAGTGTCAAAGACCAAAGTAAAACAAATAGAGATATTTCACAAGCTCCTTTTGATGATACACAAAATGTGGTCAATGCATCTCATCTTCTGGAAAATGACGAAAACATTGAAAATGATCATTTGTCTCTTCCGGTAAGTGATCATGAGGAAGTTGGAGGGGACGTATCCAATCTTCCTAGGTCATTTAAGCATAAAATTCCTCATCCTCATGAACTAATAATGGGTGATATAAATCGTGGTATTACTACTGGGAGATAATATAGAAAAAATGCATTTGTGTCACTTTTAGAACCCAAAAATGTTAAAGAAGCACTTCTTGATGAGGATTGGATTTTAGCTATGCAAGAAGAGCTAAATTAATTTGAGAGAAGTGATGCTTAAGAATTGGCTCCGAAACCTCATTATCATCCTATTATTGGCACAAAATGGGTGTTTCGTAACAAGATGGATGATCAAGGTAATATCAAAAGAAATAAAGCTAGATTAGTTGCTAAAGGATACCGTCAAGAAGATGGTATTGATTTTGATGAAACATTTGCACCCATAGCACGACTTGAAGCTATTAGAATGTTGTTAGTGTATGCTTGTTACATGGATTTCAAGCTTTACCAAATGGATGTTAAATCCGTGTTCTTAAACGGAATTATTCAAGAAGAAGTATATATGGCTCAACCTCCTGGTTTCGAATGTCATGATTCTCTACATCATGTTTATAAACTCAAAAAGTCACTTTCTGGCCTTAAACAAGCTCCTAGAGCTTGGTATGATAGATTGAGTACATTTCTTCTTAAAAGTGGTTTTTCAAGAGGTAAAGTAAATACAACCTTGTTTATCAAAGAACAAGGTACACATCATTTACTTGTTCAAGTATATGTAGATGACATTACTTTTAGTGCTGCTAATAATCTTCTTTGTGAGCGATTTGCTTGCTTGATGCAAGGTGAATTTGAAATGAGTATGATGGGAGAACTCACTTATTTTCTTAGACTCCGAATCAAACAAACCCAAGATGGAGTATACATTTTTCAAACCAAGTATACAAAAGACTTACTTAAAAAGTACAACTTTGGTGAAGGTAGAAATGTGAACAATCCTATGAGCACAAGTTTGAAACTTGACAAGGATAAAAAAGAAAGTAAATTGAGGTAACTTGTATCGTGACATAATTGGCAGTCTACTTTATTTAACCGTTCGTACACCGGACATTTTGCATGCCACATGTTTATGTGTTAGATTTCAAAGTGAACCTAGAGAAATGCATCTTATTGCGGTAAAACGTATATTTCGCTACCTTAGAGGAACTTTGAATTTTAGTTCATTTTATCCTAAGAATGCATGCTTTGATCTTAGAGGTTATAGTGACTCCGACTATGCCGGAAGTCTTGCTGATAGGAAGAGCACATCCGGAACTTGTCAATTTCTTGGAGATTTTTTTTTATCTTTGTTTTCCAAGAAACAAAATAGTGTTGCTCTTTCTACGACGGAATCCGAATATGTTTTGGCTGCCTCATGTTGTGCACAATTGTTATGGATGTCACACACATTAAATGATTACAATGTTCATTTTTCCAAGATACCTATCATGTGTGGCAATACTTCGGCTATAAATATTTCACAAAACCCGGTTCATCACAGCCGAACCAAACATATCGAAGTGAGACATCTCTTCATTAGGGATTGTTTGCAAAAGGGATTGGTTTGTGTCAAATTTGTCTCTACTAATGACCAACTAGTTGATATATTCACAAAACCATTGCCTTGTGAAGTATTTGAGTCTATTAAAGGTCGATTGGGATTTCTTAATATTGATCAAAGTCAAATGGTATGAAAATAAAAATCTCGGTTTACTTTGAGCGCCCAGTCATTATCATTGTGGTTCAATGTTCCATCAGTTGCTTTAACAAGTGCCTGATGTGGATGTTGCACACAGGATCAAGCGCTTTGTCCTAAACAAAATTATTTCAAAATTTAAACCTTAAAATGTTCAAAATCCCTGTATTTAAACCCAATTGTCTATTGCATCTATCAGTTTGAACATTATCCCTCACTTAACTGCCTCTCTTCACTCTCTAGTCATTCTCCTTCATTTCTCTTCCTAAATATAGTCAAAACTCCTTAATCTTTTCAATTCTGTAATGTACTTCAGGTTAACAATGAAGGGTTAGACAAGTTTGATGTCTTTGGTTGGGATAAAGAAGCCTATGATTTGACAGAGGAAGTAGTTAAAACAGAGTTAGGCTTCCTTCCCTCTAAGCAACTCTAAAAATTGTCACTAGTCAACAGGGTGTTGTTAGGAATCGTTCTGGCTTGCGAGTATGACAAAGCAACTAGACATCCAAGCATTCTGGATTTCTATGTTACTTATTGCATCTTGAGAGGCAGACAGTAATTTTGGGTGCATTTTTCTAGTGGTATTCCTTGTCTCCTTACCCAAGAAAACATAAGTCTTACCTTTTAAAAATTGCATTCATGTATTGCTTCTGCACCGTGGCATTGAACTTGATTCTATCAATCTTGAACAACTTGTGTTCAGAGGGTAGTACGATAGTTTACACATTGTTGCGGATCATGATGATG
>AP025047.1:15296308-15418919 GCA_036186865.1 Eustoma russellianum
TCCTTTTCTTCTTCCTCAAGTTGAGGTTTCTCTCTGGCGTCATAGCGCACTTTTGCTCACTCCGAGCTTCTCCATAGCAAATTGTTTCTTGTTTGTTACGTCTTGATCAACTTGATCATTTGTTTTGATTTCTATCAGAATTTTGACACCATCAACCGCATCGATTCTTTACCATCACCAGCATCGACTTTTGTTTCTTTTTGTTAATTCTCCATTTGATTCTCATTTGCGTGTTCTATTCGTTGTTCGCCCGAGAATTCCATATGCGGTCTATCTCAACGCCGCCATGGATCCTTAATTGCCAAGGTCACTGTGGGTCCTTGCCAAACCTTCTTTTGTTGAAATTTTAGCACCGAAAACTCTGTTGCCCCTCGTGATCCCCCGACCCATTCAAAGGTATAAAGGCTTGCCATCCATCGTGTTCTCCGATGAAGATGTATCGCGCTTCTCTCATCCATATCTTTTTTCCCTGATTGGCTCCCTCTGAATGGGTCGGCCAACCATGAAAAAATTGGATACTTCCTTTGAGCCAATTGGTTTCAAAGTCACGCCTAACCTCGGCCACTTAGATGATCAGCATGTTATCATTACATTTGATAATGAAGACGATTACCAATAGAGTTTTCTGCGTCGCTCCTGGACACTGAATGGTTCACATGCGGGTGACTAAATGGACTCCTGACTTTCATCCTAAATAGGACAACCCTATAATTCTGTTATAGGTCTCTATTCGCAGGTGTGTCGCTCTTTTTGAATAACAAAGCTACATTTCTCATATGATTGGTACATTTCGTTGTATGGATTCCGCAACCATGCATGGAATTCGACCGGCAGTGGTTTCAATTTTGTATTGAGATTGATATATCAAAGCCCCGTCTGACAATATGAATTTTATCTGGTGGTCGAATATGAAGATTTTCCTTTGTTTTGTTCAGAATGTCGTATATTGGGCCATGCACCTCCAATCGTGATAAACAAGATGAGGATCAAAAGGCAGCATCGGAGGGGACAAATGCTCCACCCGAGGTTGCTCCTCGTCAACAAGAGTTTCAACAACGGTGGACCCCTAAGAAAATAAAGGACATTCAGCCTAGAATACGACTTCTCTCGCATCCTGTGGCTAAGCAGATTCATAAGGCATTTGTTGCTGCAATTATGCCTCAACCATCAGCTAACATGACAACGACAATGCATGAAGAAGGAGTCAGTCTTACCTCCATTATGGCGGGGTTAACACACCCCTTTGCACAGCCGGATACATCATTACTCGACCGTGATCCGCAGCTTGGACATCTGCAGGTCTCTAACAATCAAGATCTCACCAAGTTGGGCCATTTGTCAAGAATAAACCAGAAGAGGCTGAAAGTGGTGGAGGAAAGGAAGAGTAGATGGTACACTGGATGATGAGTGTGATCCGCCTCATTAACAATTAGGACCGCAGGATGAATGAGGGAATCAACAATTAAGATGCTTAGTTGGTGATGTGAGCTGAAGGAAACACAAGAGAATCAGTTGGCACGATGATCCCGTGATTTGCCGAAGAGGTTGGCTGGAGGGCGCAAGAAGAAGAAGAAGCAGAGGGCGCCAAACATTTAAACTAGTGAAATGTCGAAAATACCCTTGACAGTTATATGTACAAGTAGTTAATAAAAGGGCTTTCTTGTAATTTTGTTTGGTATTTTTTCTTCTATATTAGCGCATCTGATGGTTGCTAGCAGAACACACATTTTTCCAGTATTGTAATTCATCTTCTTCTTGAATAAGATCTCCCAAGATATTTTCTCTCTCAAGCTTCTTACTCTATTCTTTGATATCTTCAGTTTTCCGCATTTTGATCATTGTTATTGATAGTTCGAATCAATTATTTACAAATTTCACATGGTATCAGAAGGAAATGTGTAGATGAATTTTGGCACATTTATGGCTTCGAATAATTTCTCCCCCAATAATTCTCCTTCTTCATCAAATAATCCTCTTTCTAATAATGATGCGGTGGATCCAGCAGCAGATCCATTCTATGTGCATCCTAGTCCCTCGTTGATATTGGTACAAACCACTCCTTAATGGAAACAATTATCACGGCTGGAGTAGATCAATTAGACGTGCATTGGAGTCTAAAATAAACTAGGCTTCGTTAAGAGAATGTATCCAAAGCCAGCAGAAGCAACACGTAGATACAATGTTTGGATCAAGCTAATAACATAGTGGCAACGTGGCTGGTAAATTCCTTAACCCCTAGTATTGCGCAGAGTGTTATGTAGTTGGATAATGCGGTGGAAATCTGGAATGATCTATAGTTTAGATATAGTAATACAGATTCCTTTAGGCTTTCTGATTTGCAAGAAGCATTTTATGCGGTAAAGCAAGAAAGCACATCCGTAACTGAGTACTATACAAAAGTAAAGGAATTTGTGAAGAATCGTCTGTTTTAAGAGCAATACCTAATTGTGAATGTGGCAGATGTACTTGCAATTTGACTGCCAAGATTAATAAGTTTGTTGAAGATGATTGTGTAATCAAGTTGTTGAAAGGACTTAGTGATGACTTTGAAGGGGTCAAGTCACAGATTCTGTTGTCCACTCCTTTGCCTGATCTTAAAACTGTGTTTGCAATGGCAATTTAAGTTGGAGAGAAAAATGACATATACGAATAATCAGAGTCAGTTTTTGAATAATCCATCTACGGTGATGAATATGAATTTTAGTAATCAAGAGAGATCGAATACATATGGTTCTAAGTCAAGTGGTGCATCTGGTTCAAGTGGAATGTTTCCCAGACCAATGGGGAGAGGCTTTGGAAGAGGAAATACAAAGTTCAGACAAAATACATCTAAAACGCCTTTCTGTACATATTGCAATATGGTTGGAACACACCGTTGATAGATGTTACAATAAGCATGGCTGTCCACGGGGCTTCAAGCCAAGGAGTCAAGTAAATCTTGTATGTGGTGATGAAGGATCACAGTCAGGAGGTGAGGTGTTGAGTCATGGAGAATATGGAGGACTTGATGGCTCTAAAGAAAGTCAGGAAGGACTTGTGATGTCACCTTCATTCACAACTGAGCAGTACACACAACTGCTTCATATGTTACATGAGCACCAAGACAGAGCAAGCAAGAGTGGTTTTGAGGCTACTGGTAGTGCAACAGCTCACCATTCCATCATGTCAGCATAGAAAGCTAGTGATTTAGGTAAGAGTACAGGTAATGAATTGCATACGAAGTTAAACGTTTAGATATTGGATTCTGGAGCCAGTGATCATGTGTGTTGTAACTTAATCCTTTTTGATTCCTATCACACTGTGAATTTTTCGTTTGTGATGCTTCCAGATAAGTCTTTTGTGAGAGTGTCTCATGTTGGGACAGTGTAGGTCAGCTCAGACCTAATCTTCACATACGTATTTCATATCCCATCATTTGTATTTAACCTATTATCTTTGAGCAAATTGACCAAATTCAGACATATCACTGTCTCATTTCATCATAATGTTTGTTGCATTCAGGACCTAAGGACCAAGAAGATGATTGGTTCAGCTGAGGAGAACCAAGGACTTTATCATCTTCATGGATTTCCCAAGATCATCCCTCAGCCAAAGACGCTGTCTGTCATTTCCTCTACATCCTGGTTATGGTATGCCATGTGACATACATCCTTTGCCAGACTTAAGGAAATAAATATGATGGATCCAACAGTGATTGTAGAATTTGATGAATTCAATAAATGTACTGTATGCCCAATGGCAAAACAAAAGAGAATTCCATTTCCTGTATCACATTCAATTTCCTCAGCCCCTTTTTCCCTCATACATGTTGACATTTGGAGACCTTATAAATACCCCCACAATGTAAAGACAACAGTACTTCCTTACAATAGTTGATGACTATAGTAGATTTTGTTGGGTGTATCTGATGAAGAGTACGTCTGAAACAAAATCCATCATAGAAAACTTTTATGAATATGCATTGATACAGTTTGATTGCCATGTCAAGACCATTAGAACTGACAATGACCAAGTGTTCAATATGGATCAGTTCTATGCATCTAAGGGTATTATGCACAGACAAGTTGTGTTTACACCCCCACAACAAAATGGTATTGTAGAAAGAAAGCATCAACATATACTCTCAGTAGCTAGAGCCCTTAAATTCTAGTCACATGTACCCTCAACCTATTGGGGATTTTGCATCCAACATTCGATATATCTCATAAACTTTATCCCCACACCATTGCTGAACAATAAATGTCCCAACATCTGTACCACAAACCTCCTTCTTATTCTCACCTTAAGGTTTTTGGATGCTTTGCTTTTGGGACCAACACCAAGCCAAACAAAGACAAATTTAGCCCAAGATCCAGAAAGAACATATATTTGGGAATGTCACATAATACAAAAAGATATATTTTGCAAGACCTTGATACAAAAGATGTGTATATAAGCAGAGATGTTGTTTTCCATGAAAGTGTATTTTCTTATGGAACAGAGTCAGGTCATCATGATAACATGCCCTTGGCTCCAACAACATTCCTATAATCTGTTCACTTGCCAGAAAATGATACTATGCCTAACTACATAGATAATCCAGTTTCAATACCCAACTCTGCACCACCTCTCTTACCCTCTTTGTTCAATTCACCCACAACTCCAGTGAATGACCCTGACCTGAACTCATCAAAATCTCTTTCTGAAGCTAATAAGCCCTCTTCCTCTCCAAGACATCAATCACGTTCTCCACTGCCTCCAGTTGAACTAGTTGTTGAACTGCCTCCTCTTGACCCTTCTGATACGCATGATTCTATACCTACCAGTCATATACCTCATCGTACAAGACAAACATATGTTTTAAATTTAAGTACACATTCATAACCTCAATCTTACCTAGAAGCATCTAGTTCTTTTGTATGGCAGGAAGCAATGGGAGAGGAGATAGCAAAACTGGAAGCAAATAAGACATGGACTGTAGTACCTTTACCTCCAGGAAAGAAACCGATTGGGTGCAGGTGGGTCTACAAAACCAAGTTGAAATTTTATGGTACGGTGGAGAGATATAAAGCTAGATTAGTTGCTAAGGAGTATAACCAGCAACTTGGCATAGACAATCAGGACACTTTTTTCCCGGTTGCCAAACTAACCATAGTGAGAGTAGTGCTTGCCCTTGCAGCTCAACATGGTTGGCCTATCCATCAAATGGATGTTAATAATGTTAGGTCTGAAACACACTCTAGAGGGGGGGGTGAATAGAGTGTTTGACACTTTTGTAGAATTTTCTTGCTTGGCTCAACTCAAAAGAAATTCAAAATCAAAGCAAGAATGGGAGATGAGAAGCAATGAATGAATACACCGGATATAGAGTGGTTCAAATCGTAAATGATTCTATTCTACTACCACTTTGTTGCTAATGTGGATTTTCAACAACTACTCTTCTTATTAGAGACAATAAGAACAACCACAGCAACACTTACACTAACACCTTAATGTAAGCAACAACAACGGCAACTTCTTGCAAAAACACACTTGTGCAACTACAGCAACTACAACTCTTAGCAAGAACAACTTCTTACTACCTCACAACCTCAACAAAGTTCCCTCAAGAACTTTTTCACTGTGGGTTGAAGGAAATAGTAAGGTTTACACTTTCTCACTAGTCTAAACACAAGAAAGAGATCAAATATTTATGGTTCCTCTTGTGCTAGACTCTCTATCTCTCAATATACAGCAATGAAGAGCAAAGAAAAGCTTAACAAGCTTTAAGCAATTTTACAAGTGTGAGAGAACTATACAACAATGAACAATGAAGCTAGATGATGGTGAAAGTGTGTGATTGCCTCATCCAAGCCTCTTCCTTTTATAGATAAAGTTCACCACGTTTTTGAAGCTCCATCAAGTCTTCACAAGGAATCTAAATGTCAAGATAATGTCCAAATAGTCTTGAGCCACCCTATAGAATGATTTGATCTTCAATAGCCAACCTAGAGAATCTTAGATATGGATAAAGGAGTCAAGAAAGCATGTAGTATGTTGGGTTAAGTTCACAAGAAATTTGAGCAAGATTGGATAGAAAATATACCATGAATCTCCCTTGGATTTTGTTCCAACGTTCAAAAAATTTTGAATTCAGGGGGACATCGATCGATCAAAGTGCCTGGTGTGAGAAATCGATGTCCTCCAGAAACTTTACAGTTTTTGAAACTGCTAACATCGATCGATCAAAATGCCCCTGGGAGGGACTCATGTCACTTCGATCGATTGATGTCCCCTGGACTGAGAGAGCGATGTTGACAGAAAGGTTTCTGCCTGATATTGATCGATCGAAGCTAGAGGCTGAAGTACATCGATCGATCGATGTCCCTAGTCTCAGAGATCGATGTTGGACAGTGAGTTCCAATCTTAACTATTTTTGACATAGTGTAATTTTCTCATCTTGCATCAAGTCTCAAGCATAAATTTAACTTATTTAAAACATCTTTTCATCATCAAAACAATTTATAACTTAACAATCTCCCCTTTTTTGATTATTTCAAAACCATGATTCAAAAGATGTTTTTACTTGATAAATTTTCATCTAAACTTGATATTTTACAACTCCCTCTTAATTCATGCTCCCTCATCATATGAACACATCAAAAACTCCCCCTTAACATGTAATCTATACAAAATCAATAAATATGATGTCAATGCTCCCCCTCAACCTATGCATCAAATTTCACATTTTCATCTTTTCAATATGTGAGATAGCATACCAAAGTAACAAAGATTATCAATCATTTTACACATGCATATCAAGAGACTTCATGCCATGTCATGCCAAATTCAACTTCTCAAACCAAGCTATGTTATGCAATACACCAAGGCTTAAGCCATCAACAAACCATGCCACAATACCATATCAAAACAGCCATCAACTTAAGACAATAAAGCCAACTTAAGACAACAACCATGCCAAGAAAACAACCATGCCCAACCATGCCCAACCATACCATGCCAAAACTATACCATGCCAAACCATGCCCAACTAAATCTATACCAATATACCAAGACAACTTAATCAATATATCAAGACATATCAAGACATCATCAAGAACAACCATCAACACCAATATATCAAGACATATCAAGACTCTTCTCCTCCTTTTTGAAACCATGAAAAAAATGATAAGAGACACGAAGATAAAGGATAAAATATGATTAAGAAAAACCAAGTTTTAAGATACATAGGTAAACTCAAATTTCCAAGCTAATCTCATAGCTATGAGGGTAATGGAGAAAATATAGAGTAACTACTCTTCATCGGAAGAGAAGCATAAACCGAAGAGGGCCACCTTAAGCTTTGTATTCAATTTTTGGTATTTGGATTTTTGAACGGTCAGCTCCGTTTGCAGCGTCGTGACTTGATTATCAACTATCGTCTCTAACGTTTGGACACGGTCTTGGAGGTTCTTATAGTGCTTCTCGAGATCATCTGTGCGTACGGCCTCCTTGGTTAGATCTTCACCCCATTGTCCAAGAGTGTGATGTAGGTCTTAAATTTCAGCCTCGACGTTGAATTCCTCCTCTGAGTCACTACCCTCCTCAATTGGAGCTTTTCCCTTGTCCGTTTGGGAGGTGGAGCTTGGTTGTGGATGCGGTTGTGCTGAAGGGTAAGAAGAGGGTTCCGTAGGAGGTTCAGTGGGTGATGATGGAGGAATGGGATCTTCAGGTTCTTCCTCTTCTTGTTCTTGTTGTCCACCCCGTCTTTGCGTCTCTTTCCGGGACTTATGGATTTGTTTGATATTTGCCTTTGTATAGTAATCCTTGTTGGATATCTACTCTGTGCACTCGTCATACAACTCTACATTAGCCTTCTTTAGCAATCTATAAATGAGATTGCTATATAGAAGCGCTTTGGATTTCTTTGTGACGGCTTCCATCATATTGGCAAACACAATTTCCCCAAAGTTCACACCCTCCTTCATAACAATGCGGTAAGCAATGTAAAAATCTAAATTGCTTGGAAGTTTAAACCGATTTACCATTGACACAAAAAGTGACAATGGCAAGCAACAGTCTATATACTAGAGGCATGTCATTTGTGTTCTTGGTGAGGTGAAATCCAACAAATGCTTTTACCTCATCCTCAAAGATTTGGTACTTATAGGTATCCCACCACTGGGGGTCAAAGTCTTCCCAACCCTCATTAGGAACTTCAAGTAATTCATTAGTGGTCTTAGAGGTAAACATCAACAACTGACCCTCTACTATCATATTCGAAGCATAAGGCACCCCATTTCTGTAGTCTACCCATATATTGGTATAAAACATTCTAGTAAATCGGGTAGACATATTGGTCATTTGAGAGACCTCTCAAACAGGCCTCCATTTTTGAATATCAAACCAATTAATGATTCGTTTTACTTCCTCATTGCTCAAAATATCCTCAATTTTGAGCAATTTTAGTGGAATGGTAGACCTCTTCTTGTGCTCCGATTTAATAAACAGTAATTGAGCTCTTAGAGAAATGTAGACAAATTTACACGTGCCTGTAGGCTCTTTCAAAGCATTAGTGTATTATCCGGATTTGAGCATGGAAAGTTGTTTAGAGTGAGCCTCCCCCTTGTCTCACTCAACATGGCTTCATGAGAGGAAGTGTCCTTCTTCCTCAACCCATGCGTTCTAGCCCCTGTTGGCACTTGTGGATGTGATTGTTGTGGCTTACTTGCTTCTTACTTAAAGGTTCTTTGTCTTTTTGCTGTCTTTTTCGTTTTTGGTGCCATTTGAAGAGTCAGGGCTCGGATTTTGTACAAAATAGAGATTGAAATAATGAGATTTTGGGAATGGAGGTTTGATTTGTGGAAAAAATTTAGACTTTGGCAAGGATTTGGAGCGTGGAAGAAAAGATTTGGCGTCCTTGAACGAGAGAGAGTTAGGGATTTCGTTTGAAGAAAGAGAAAAGTGAAAAGGAAGAAAGAAGTTGCAAGTTTTAATAAACCTGTCCCGTTGACATCGATCGATCGATGTCCATTCATCGATCGATTGATGTCTTAAGAGACATCAGTCTCTGAGATTGCCACATAGATCGATCGATGTATGTAGGAATCTGCATTTTCGACATTTTTGACCCTCTAACCATTGTTTATCATCCCTAATCTTGTTCTAATTGATTCGAATGTCTCAGTGGGGAGGGATTTAGTAACGATATCTGTTAGTTGGTCATTTGTTGGAACAAATTCAATGCATACAATTCCTTTTTGAATGCAATCCCTTATGAAGTGATGCCTCACTTCTATATGTTTTGTCCTACTATGGTGAATTGGATTATGTGTTATGCTTATGGCTGAAGTGTTGTCATATAAGATAGGGACTTTATCAAAATTAACATTGTAATCATTTAAGGTGTTGATCATCCAAAGTAGTTGTGTACAATAAGTGGCAGATACATATTCGGATTCCGCTGTTGAAAGTGACACGCTATTTTGTTTCTTGGAAAACCAAGAAATTAAGCGATCTCCAAGGAATTGGCATGTCCCAGAGGTGCTTTTTCTATCAACAAGATTTCTGACATAGTCGGAGTCACTATACCCTCTTAAATCAAAACAACAATTTTTGGGATAAAACAATCCAAAGTTCAAGGTTCCTTTCAAATACCTAAAGATATGTTTAATGGCAACTAGATGCGATTCCTTAGGCATACCTTGAAATCTAGCACATAAACACACAACATGCAAAATATCCGGTCTACTAGCGGTTAAATAAGGTAAACTACCAACCATATCCCTATATTTGGTTACCTCAACCAGCTTTCCTTTTTTGTCTTTGTCAAGCGTTGTACTTGTGCTCATTGGTGTGCTCACGCTTCTTCCATCCTCAAACTTGTATTTCATGAGTAAATCCTTTGTATACTTTGTTTGAGATATGTACACTCCATCTTGAGTTTGCTTGATTTGAAGACCAAGAAAGTAGTTAAGTTCATCCATCATGCTCATCTCAAATTCTCCTTCTATCAATTTAGATAAATGCTCACAAAGAGAATCATTAGTAGCACCAAATATAATATCATCCACATAAATTTGAACAAGCAATTGATGGTTTTCTTGTTCCTTAATAAAAAGAGTAGTGTCCACTTTTCCTCTTGAAAACTCATTTTCAAGAAAGAAGTTACTTAATCTATCATACCATGCCCTAGGAGCTTGTTTAAGTCCATTAAGGGCCATTTTGAGTTTAAATACATGATTTGGATAATCATGATTTTCACACCCCGGTGGTTGAGCTACATAAACCTTTTTTTGAATAACTCCATTCAAGAATGCAGATTTCACATCCATTTGATATAGTTTGAAATCCTTATAACGTGCATATGCTAATAGCATCCTAATAGCTTCTAACCTAGCTACGGGGGCAAAAGTCTCATCATAGTCTATGCCTTCTTCTTGTCTATATCCTTGAGCTACTAACCTATCTTTGTTTCTAGTGATGTTTCCTTTATCATCCATTTTGTTTCTAAATACCCATTTAGTGCCAATTACGGGATGTTCACTAGGTTTAGCAACTAATTCCCAAACATCACTCCTTTCAAATTGATTTAGTTCTTCTTGCATGGCTAATACCCAATCTTCACCATTTATTGTCTCCTTTATATTTTTAGGCTCAACTTGTGAAATGAAGGCATTTTCATTGAATTTCCTACTAGTTATTATGCCTTGACTAGTTTCACCTAATATTGATTCTTTATGGTGATCTTTCCTATGCTTATATGAATCTGGTAAATTTGAGGTATCTCCTCCTACTTCTTCATCTTCAACCTTAGGTTCAAGGGGATCAATTCTAAGGTCAATGACAATATTACCTTTTGAATTCTCAAATTTCTCTGTATGACTTACTTCAATTATTTCATCATCATCATCATTAGTATTTGGTACATCTTCAATGGGTTCACTAAACTTGACATGAATTGATTTTTCAACTTTCATGCTTCTTTTATTATATACCCTAAATACTTTTTTGAACATATCCCATAAAGATTCCTTCATCTGCTTTGAAATCGAGTTTATCCAAGTTATCTTTGGTGTTAAGTATAAAGCACTTACAACCAAAAATCTTAAAATAACCAATATTTGGTACTCTACGTTTCCAAAGCTCATAAGGAGTCTTTTTGAGAGATGGTCTCAAATAAATTCTATTGATCACATGACAAGAGGTGTTTACTGCTTCGGCTCAAAAATACTTGGGTAGCTCAAATTCATTTAGCATGGCTCTACTCATGTCTTGAAGTGTTCTATTTTTTCTTTCCGCAACACCATTTTGTTGAAGAGTTCTTGGAGCCGAGAAATTGTGTCCATACCATTTGGATACACAAAATTCTTGAAACTCTCCATCAAACTCACCACCTCTATCACTTCTAATTTCCTTAATTGTGTCTTCTCTTTGTTTTTCTGGTCTCCTACAAAGCTTTATAGATTCTTGGCATGCATCATTCTTTTTAGCTAAGAACATTACCCAAATGTACCTAGAGAAATCATCTACCACCATAAAGGTGTAATGTTTTTCACTTAGACTTGCCGTACCAATATCCCTATACAAATCCATATGAAGTAATTGTAGGGGTTTGGTGGTGGAGATTTCACTTTTGGGCTTGAAGCTTGTTTTAACAAGCTTTGCCTTTTGACAAGTGTTACATAGGCCATAGTTTTTGAAATTCAATTTTGGAAGACCTTGGACTTTTTCATTTTTGCAAATCTCTTTGAAAATTTTAAAACTAATATGTCCAAGTCGTCTATGCCATATTTCAGTCAAATCATTTTTGGTACTAGGCAAGAAACATTTTGTGATATCAAATCATGTGTGCTAAATTTGTAAACATCATTTTTTCTTATAACCTCAAAAACAATCTTATCGTTCTTTTTCACAATGCATTTGCTTTTTACAAATTCAACTTGGAAATTAGCATCACATAGTTGGCTAACACTTATCAAATTATATTTAAGCCCTTCTACATATAGTACATTATTCTTAGTGAAAGAAGAGTTACCAATTTCTCTATGTCCAAGGATTTTGACTCTCCCATTACCAAAATGCACCATTCCACCATCTTGGAGCTTGAGCTTGTGAACAACGTTTTGTTTCCGGTCATGTGTGTTGAACATCCGCTGTCCATAAGCTATTTGGTTCTTTCTTCTTTGGCTACTCCATTTATCTTGAGAGCCTACAAAACCAAGAGATTTATGCATCGGTACCCTTTGATGGTTGGGTCCTTTAGGGTTAGTTTGTCGACTCTTAGGCTTCCAAACATACATGCTTCCAAATCTAGCTTTACATTAATTCTTCACCTGTCCTACTTTGTTGCAATGCAAACAAGTGGGTACATGCCTTAGTTTAGAAGTTGACGAGTTATATTGTATTTTTCTCTTGTTTGTCTTTTTCTTTAATGACTTAGGCTTAGTGGAAGAATGTGATGAATTAAATCCTAAATTGGGTTTATCATTTCCAATTCTTTGGTTTCCAATTAGTTTGTCTAGATTATTTTTACCATTGGTTAGTCTTTGCAAATCTAACCTTAGTTTATCATATTCTTTTCTAATTTCTACATTTTCAAGAGCTACGGTTTTATGCATGGTGAGTATGATGTCATGATCTTGAAATATCAAAATGTTCTTATCATGCAAGTTCTTATTTTCTAAAATGCACTACTTGAACTCTTTCTTCAAATGTTTACACTTTAAGTTCAGTTTCTTAAAATCATCTTGCAAATCTCCTATTTCATCTTGCAAATTAAAAGGATTAGAATTTACCTCAAGGTCATGTTCTATTGCCATTAGACAAGTATGTTGAATCTTTGGATTGTCAACTATTGCAACAAGTCCAACACCTTGATCTTCACTCTCTTCTCCTTTCGATTCAGAAAAGAGATCATCATATGTGGTTACCTCCGCATTAAGAGCTTTCTTCTTTTGAGGAAAGACCTTCTTTTCTTGTTTTTGCAGCTCCTTGACGTGACAATCGGAAATGAAGTGACCGGGTCGACCTCATATATAGCAATTTTCACTTGCTTCTTTTTACTTGGGTGGTCTTTTGAAAAACTTTCTTGCTTGAGCTTTATTTCTTATTGCCATTCTTCTAAATTTTCTTACTAGAAGATCAACTTCCTCATCCGATTCATCGGATTCTACCACCAACCCTTTGTGTGTTGTTTGTGTGGGCTTGATAGGATTCATCCTATTTTGTTCATCAATAAGAATTTCATGAGTAAAGAAGATTACCGGATAGCTCATCAAGGGTAAGAGTCTTGAGATTCTTTCATTCGGTGATGGTGGTGACTTTAGGTGTCCATTCTCTTGGCAAAGAGTTGAGAAGTTTTGAGACAAGGTCTTCATTTGATATTTTCTTGTCCACCATGGAAAGTTGATTCACTATTCGTGTGAATCGGTCTATTGTTTCCTCAATCTTCTCGCCACTCTTTATTTCGAACATCTCATATTCCTTCATGTGCATGAGTCTCTTGGCCATTCGTACTTGCTCAGTCCCTTCGTGTATCATTTCAAGCCTTTTCCATGCCTCATGAGATGTTTCGAGACCTTGAAGTCTTATGAGCTCGGTGGTGGTAAGAGCACTTGAGAGAATATCAAATGCTTTGCCATTGATGGCGAATATTATCTTCTCTTCATCGGTGTAGTCATCCTCATCTTTGAACATTGATTCTCCTTTTGAGTTGGTAATCATAGGAACTTCAATTCCTTTGACAACTGCTCTCCATATATCAAATCCACAGCCTTTCAAATGATTGATCATTCAAACTTTCCTCAAAGAATAATTTTGGGCATCAAACATAGGTACTTTAGTGTTTGATCCTGAAAATAGTGCAGTAGGCTTGGGAGATGAAGTGTGAGATGAAGAGATTGAGGTTTTCGTTGCCATGATCTTTAACCTTGCTACTTGCAAAGATAGGCCAAGCAATCAAGGTTAGGCTCTGATACCAATTGTTAAGTCCAAAACACACTCTAGAGGGGGGGATAATAGAGTGTTTGACACTTTTGCGGAATTTTCTTGTTTGATTCAATTCAAAAGAAATTCAAAATCAAAGCAAGAATGGGAGATGAGAAGCAATGCATGAATACACCGGATATAGAGTGGTTTGAATCGTAAATGATTTTACTCCACTACCACTTTGTTGCCAAAGTGGATTTTCAACAACTACTCTTCTTATTAGAGACAATAAAAACAACTACAACAACACTTATACTAACATCTTAGTGTAAGCAACAACAAAAACTTCTTACACAAAACACACTTGTGCAACTACAGCAACTACAGCTCTTAGCAAGAAAAACTTGTTGCTACCTCACAACTTCAACAAAGTTCCCTCAAGAATTTCTCACAGTGGGTTGAAGGAAATAGTAAGGTTTACACTTTCTCACTAGTCTAAGAACAAGCAAGAAATCAAATATTTATGGTTCCTCTTGTACTAGACTCTCTATCTCTCAATATGCAACAATGAAGAGCAAAAAAAAGTTTAACAAGCTTTATGCAATTTTGCAAGTGTGAGAGAATTATACAACAATGATTAATGAAGCTAGTTGAATGGTGAAAGTGTGTGATTGCCTCATCCAAGCCTCTTCTTTTTATAGATGAAGTTCCCCACGGTTTTGAATCTCCATCAAGTCTTCAAAAGGTATCCAAATGTCAAGATAATGTCCAAATAGTCTTGAGCCACCCTATGGAGTGATTTGATCTTCAATAGCCAACCTAGAGAATCTTAGATATGGATAAAAGAGTCAAGAAAGCATGTAGTATGTTGGGTTAAAGTACACAAGAAATTTGAGCAAGATTGGATAGAGAAAATACCATGAATCTCCCTTGGATTTTATTCCAACGTTCAAAAAATTTTGAATTTTGAGGGACATCGATCGATCGAAGTGCCTGGGGTGAGAGATCAATGTCATCCAGAAACTTTGCAGTTTTTGAAACTGCTAACATCATTCGATCGGAGTCCTCCTGGGAGAGACTAATGTCACTTCGATCGATCGATGTCTCCTGTGCTGAGAGATCGATGTTGGACAGAAAGGTTTCTGTCTGACATTGATCGATCGAATCCAGAGGCCGAAGTACATCGATCGATCGATGTCCCTAGTCTGAGATATCGATGTTGGAAAGTGAGTTCCAATCTCAACCATTTTTGACATAGTGTAATTTTCTCACCTTGCATCAAGTCTCAAGCATAAATTTAACTTATTTAAAACATCTTTTCATCATCAAAAAAGTTTATAACTTAACAAATAATGCTTTTCTACATGAGGATATCTATATGACACCTCCACCTGGATTGATTCTTTCAGATCCAAGCATGGTGTGCAAACTAGAGAAGTCACTATACGGACTTAAACAAGCGAGCAGAGAATGGAATGCTACTCTAACTCAGTTTTTAATCTCTCAGGGCTTCAAGCAATCTAAGGCAGATTATACACTTTTCACTAAGTCAATATGCTCCTCATTAATCATTCTATTTGTTTATGTTGATGATATGATAGTCACTTGTTCATCAGAAGCATATATATTTCAGATCAAGCAGGCTCTTCACAGATCAAATCAAGGATCTAGGACATCTTAAATACTTCCTTGGCATTGAGGTAGCCAAGGCAAGGGGGGAATTCACATTAATCAAAGAAAGTACATGCTGGAATTATTGGATCAGGATGGTTTCTTGGACTCAAAGCTAGCAAATAGCCCTATGGAGAGTAGCTTAAGACTGAAACATAATGACTCTCCATTGATTGAGGATGTCTCACAGTATAGAAGACTGATAGGGAAACTGCTTTATCTTACTATATCTAGACCTGACATAGCATTCCCTGTGCAGCAACTTAGTCGGTTTCTAGATTGCCCCACTGAAAACCATGTTAAGGCTGCACATAGGGTCCTAAGATATATTAAAGGAACAGTAGGACAGGGTTACTGTTTCCTAGAACTGGAGAGTTGGAGCTGAAGGCATTTGTGGACGTAGACTAAAGAGGTTGCCATGAAACAAGGAGATCCATTACAGGGTTTTGTGTGTTCCTAGGAGAGGCCTTGATTTCATGGAAATCAAAGAAACAAACTACGATATCAAGGTCCTCAGCAGAGGCAGAATATACAACGATGGCATTAGTCACGTGTGAGATCCAGTGGGTCACTTATCTCCTGAAGGACTTGGGTGTGTGTACCAATAAGCCAGTTGAAGTATTTTGTGATTGTAAAAGTTCTATCTACATAGCTGAAAACCCTGTGTTCCATGAGAGGACCAAGCACATTGAAATAGATTGTCATGTGGTGAGAGACATATTACAAGAAGGAGCAATTAAGTTGATGCCAATAAGGACTAAAATACAATTGGTCGATATTTTCACTAAGCCTCTTGATTCAAAAAGATTGGGAGTACTTTCTGCAGCATTGGGGACATACAATATATATTCCAAGCTCAGCTTGAGGGGGGTGTCAAGAATACAGCAGAAGAGGCTGAAAGTGGTGGAGGAAAGGAAGAGTAGATGGTACACTGGCTGATGAGCGTGATCCGTATCATTGGCAATTATGACCGCAGGATGAATGAGGGAATCAACGATTAAGATACTTAGTTGGTGATGTGAGCTGAAGGAAACGCAAGAGAATCAAGTTAGCACAGTGATCCCATGATTTGCGGAAAAGGTTGGTTGGAGCGCGCAGGAAGAAGAAGAAGCAGAGGGCGCCAAACATTTAAAACTAGTGAAATGTCCTGAATACCCTTGACAGTTATGTTGTACAAGTAGTTAATAAAAGGGCTTTCTTGTAATTTTGTTTGGTAGTTTTTCTTCTACATTGGCGCGTCTGATGGTTGTTAGCAGAACACACATTTTTCCAGCATTATAATTCATCTTCTTCTTGAATAAGATCTCCCAAGATATTTTCTCTCTCAAGCATCTTGCTCTATTCTTTGATATCTTCAGGCTTTTGCATTTTGATCATTTCTTATTGATAGTTCGAATCAATTCTTTACAAAATTCACACCATTCGCGTTAATTCAGACTGATGTGAACGATGGAGTTCTCATTGCAAATGTCTCTTATTCGGAGACTACTCATATGGATCGTGCAGACAGATATAACATACTCATGAAATATGCCTCATACACCGAATCAGAGACAATAGTTGAGGATATTCGCGCCCATGTGTTTTCCATGGTCCACGACTCTTAGGGCAAGAGAAATGAAGGCGGAAGCACTGGACATTTCTCAATGCATTTCAGATATGGCACATCATATGGACGCTGAGGATGCTAACTCCCTGGCTATGTTAGCATCAGTCCCACCTATACCTGGCCGAAGGCATCGACGACCAAGGCATGAATTACCAGCACTTCCCCCTACATCAATGGTAACCCACTCTAGCTCTAAGGATACTTCACACTCGCAATCCTTCTCTTCACAATGAATTGTCTATTATGGAATTTGGTGGTTTACGGACATCATTGGTCCAATTAAAATGATTGGTTGATAAACACCCTATTCGATTTCTCATCATCATTGAACCAAAGCAAAACGTTGATAATGTGGTATGCACTCAATTGAGGTTAGCCTATACAAATTTGTTATCTATATGTGACAAAGATGATGGTGATGCCGAAGGAGGTGATCCAAAATGCAAACTGGATGTGGCAAGTTGAATGGCAGCTGCAGAGCAAGATTAAAGTGGTTAGTTATTGATTGCAGCTAAGAGGAAGCCGTGTTTTGGACGCAAGCACGGTGAACGGGGGTCAGTTGGAGGCACTGTTGGTGAGACGATTGAGAAAGTGCAGAACGTAGCAAAGGAAAAAAAGGAAGGAAGCAAAGCGCGGGAGATGTTTGAATAAGTTGAAATGACATATTTGTCCCTAGTTTAATTACTGTAAATAGCTTTAGAAAAAGGCCCTTTTAGTCTTTTTACAGTTTTTCTTCTTTCTCATCTCTTTTAAGCAATGTAACCTGTATCAAGAGGAGCAGAGAAACAGTTAACCAATTTTGTCCATCTAGAATTCTCCAGTTGCAGTTCATAGTTTCCTCTCTTTCTCTCTGGTTTCAATTCTCGTTCGGTTTAATATTTCAACTGTTTTCTCAGTTGTATTTTGCTCTTGTTAATTGATTTGAGTTCACCTAGCTCCGGGTGAACTACTTCTTGCAGTTTGAGAAATTTCACATGGTATCAGAGCATTTTTCATGAATTTTGGTACATTCATGACGTCCAGCAATTGTCCTAGTGCTGGTCATGCGTATAATGTTGCTTCAGATCCTATGGATGATCCTTACTACATCCATCCGAGTGACAATCCCTCAATGTTGTTTGTTCAGCCACTACTTGATGGGAATAACTATCATAGCTGGAGTAGATCAATAAGGAGAGCTTTGGAATCGAAAAATACGATAGCATTTGTGGATGGTACAATTAACAAGCCAGAGGAGAAATCAAGGAGGTACAATGCTTGGATTAAAGCCAACAACATGGTGGCTTCATGGTTAGTAAATTCCTTAAGTTCTAGCATCGCACAAAGTGTTATTTGGCTAGATTCTAGCGTAGACATCTGGAATGACCTGAAATTTAGATACGGTAATGCGGATTCCTTTAGACTGTCTGATTTACAAGAGGAATTTTATGCTATCAAGCAGAACAATCACAGTGTGATGGAATACTATACAAAGTTAAAGAGTGTCTGGGAAGAATTACAAGTGTTGAGGTCTGTTCCTTCATGCACATGTCATAAATGTACCTGTAATCTGAATGTGCACATTAATAAGTTTGTTGAGAATGACTGTGTGATTAAGTTTTTGAAAGGATTGAATGAGGAGTTCGAAGCTGTTAAATCACAGGTACTGTTGTCCAGTCCTTTACCAGATTTAAAAACCGTGTTTGCCATGGCAGTGAAACTTTAGAGGAAGACTGTATATTCTGGTAATCAAGGGCAATTTAACAATAATCCTTCGGTAGTCTTGAATGTGAATGATGCATCTAAATCAACAAGTAACAATTCTGGTTCATCATGGCAAAGATCAGCTGGTAGAGGTTCTAAGAGAGGACGAACAAGGCATTATAACTCTAAGGCCCCTGTTTGTAGCTATTGCAGTATGATAGGACACACAGTAGATAAGTGTTACAAAAAGCATGGGTATCCTCCGGGATTTAAACCCAAGGGACAAGTGAACATGGTGACTGGTGATGTGAATGTGACACACTGTGGTGAAGTGATGAGTCATGGAGAAAGAGGTCAGAGCTGTGACATAGCCAATTCCATGCCAACACCTAGTCTGACTCAGGACCATGTTCAATTGATGAAAATGTTGCAGGAACCTCAGGAAGGCACCAGTGATATTGCTGGAATGGTGCCTAGCATTGGAGATACAAGTCATGCCGTAATGTCAGCACAGTAAGCTACAACTTCTGGTAAGGTTTCAGTTAAGACATTACACCAAAACTCAAACATATGGGTCTTGGACTCTGGGGCTAGTGATCATGTCTGCTCTAGTCTTCATTTGTTTGAGTCTTACTTGCCTGTTGATTCAATTCATGTAAAACTGCCAGATAAATCACTTGCTAGGGTCACACATATACGGACAGTAAGGGTGAATCAATTCCTTACTCTTACTGATGTGTTCCATGCACCTGTCTTTGCTTTTAACCTCATGTCATTAAGCAAACTTACTCAGTCTGGACAAGTTAAAGTTACCTTTGAATCTAATGTGTGCTTGATTTAGGACCTCAGAATCAAGACGATGATTGGTTCAGCTGAGGTAGATCAAGGTTTATACTACGTGCCTGGCATGCCCAAATCAGCAGCTAAAGCATTTACTTCCCATCAGCTTATGTCCATGGCCCATGGTGTCTCCTCTTCAGATACTCTACTTTGGCATTCAAGATTAGGTCACATGTCAACTCCCAGAATAAAAGAAATCCAGAAGATTGACCCTTCTGTCTGTGTCTCAGATCCTGCATTGAACTGTAATATCTGTCCAATTGCTAAACAGAAAAGAAATCCCTTCCCTATTTCAGTTTCATCTTCTTTGAGTCCTTTTGCACTTGTCCATATGGATATCTGGGGACTTACAGGTATCCTACCATGTATAATCAAAGATATTTTCTTACAATTGTGGATGACTATAGCCGTTATTGTTGGGTTTATCTGATGTCTAATAAATCTGAGGCAAGGCCTATTGTTGAAAGCTTTTATCATTATGTGTCTATCCAATTTGATGCCAAAATCAAAATTATTAGAACAGACAATAGCTCAGAATTTGACATGAAACAGTTTTATGCTTCCCATGGTGTATTGCATCATACCAGCTGTGTCAACACTCCACAGCAAAACGGGGTAGTAGAGAGGAAACACCAACATATATTGTCTGTAGCCAGGGCACTCAAATTTCAATCCTCTATTCCATCTTCTTATTGGGGTTTTTGTATTCAGCATGTGGTATATCTCATTAACATCACTCCCACACCTATCCTACATCAAAAGACACCATATGAATCCTTGTATCAAAAACCACCTGTCTACACCCGCTTGAGAGTGTTTGGTTGTCTATCCTATGGTACTGTGACTAAGGCTCATAAAGAGAAGTTTGAAGCAAGAGCCAAAAGGAGTGTTTTTTGGGTTTCTCTCATACTACTAAAGGGTATATCCTTCAGGATCTTGACACAAAAGATGTTTATGTGTCAAGAGATGTCACCTTCCAAGAAGCAGTTTTTCCCTTTGAAGCTTCTGTTTCCTTTGAAACTCCATCTCAGCCTTCAAGTTCATCTGCCTCTTTCAATCATACTCCTGTTCTGCCAACTACTTCATACGTTCCTATTCAGTCCTCCTTTATTACTCCTACTGCATCTGATCCCACTCATTCTGAGCCTTGTGCATTGCCTGATCCTCATTCCTCTCCTCAGCCAAGTTCATCTTCCTCAACTTCCCCTACGTCTGTAACTTCTTCTAACTCTAAAGATGCCAAACACTTGCCCAATCAGATCTCCAGTACATGTGATATTACAGATACACCAATGCATAATGGGAACATTGTTATAGATTTGCCTCCTATATCTGAGCTACCTTCTCATGTCAGACCTCACAGAATCAGAAAAGTGCCCAACTATTTGCAGGATTATCACTGTAATTCCATCACTTCTCCTTCTAACTGCTCCTCCACCTCACCACATTCCTTAGACAAGGTTATTTCTTATGCATCATTAGCCCCGCAGTACAGGTCATATGTATTGAATCTTAGTGTACATGTTGAGCCTAACTCTTATGCAGAAGCTGTTAGATTGCTTGTTTGGCAAAAGGCTATGGCCACTGAATTGGCTGCACTGGAGGTTAATGACACTTGGAGCATTGTACCTCTACCTCCCACTAAACAAGCCATTGGATGTAGGTGGGTATATAAGGTTAAGCTCAAAGCAGATGGGTCAGTGGAGAGACATAAGGCAAGGTTAGTAGCCAAGGGATATACCCAACAATATGGAATTGACTACCAGGATACCTTCTCCCCCGTTGCGAAAATGACCACTGTTAGAGCAGTTTTAGTGTTAGCAGCCAGGTTTAAATGGCATCTCCATCAATTAGATGTTAACAACGCGTTTCTTCATGGTGATTTACATGAAGATATCTATATGCTTCCCCCTCCTGGTCTCATTGTACCTGGCTCTAATATGTGCAAACTGTGCAAATCCCTATATGGATTAAAGCAAGCGAGTAGGGAATGGAATGCCACACTTACCAAGTTTCTTCTGTCATTAGGATTTCAACAATCGAAGTGTGATTATACCTTGTTTACTAAGCATACTGGGGCTTCTTTCTTGCTACTCTTAGTATACGTTGATGATATAATAGTGGCTTGTGATGATCAGGGTGCCATGGCTGACATAAAGCACTCATTACATTCTGCATTCCAAATCAAGGACCTAGGCAGTCTAAAATTCGTTTTGGGCATTGAGGTGGCTCAGGCTGAAGGGAGGATTCACATCAACCAGAGAAAGTATACGCTGGAGCTCCTGGAGCAGTTTGATTTTTTGCACGCCAAGCCAGCTAAGAGTCCAATGCAGACTAATCTGAGCGTGACACATGATGACTCTCCAGCATTATTGGATGTAACACATTATAGAAAGTTAATAGGCAAACTAATATACTTGACTATTACAAGACCGGCCATTGCTTTTCCAGTCCAGCAATTAAGTCAGTTTCTTGATTGTCCTACTGAAAATCATCTCAAAGCAACGCATAGACTTCTGAGATATATAAAAGGGACAATAGGAAAGGGTCTGATCTTTCATAGGACGGGAAGTTTGAGAATAAAGGCATTTGTTGATGCGGATTGGGGAGGATGTCATGAAACCAGAAGATAAGTGATTGGGTATTGTGTGTTTTTTGGGGATGTGTTGATTTCATGGAAGGCCAAGAAGCAGACCACGTTGTCTAGATCTTCGGCTGAAGCAGAATACAGAGCCATGGCATTGGTAGTCTATGAAGTTTAATGGCTTTTGTACCTGATGAATGACTTGGGATTGAGAGAACAGAAGCCAGTAGAGATGTTCTGTGACTGCAAGAGTGCTATCTATATTACTGAAAATCCTGTTTTCCATGAGAGAACGAAGCACATCGAAATTGATTATCATGTGGTGAGGGATAAGGTGCAGGACGTGACAATCAAGTTGATGCCTATACGCACAGAGTTGCAGCTGGCGGATTTATTCATGAAGGCCTTAGATTCTAAGCATATGATGCGTATTGTAGACTCATTTGGAGTGCATAACCTCTATGCCAAGCTAAGCTTGAGGGGAGGTGACAAAGATGATGGTGATGCCGAAGGAGGTGATCCAAAATGCAAACTGGATGTGGCAAGTTGAATGGCAGCTGCAGAGCAAGATTAAAGTGGTTAGTTATTGATTGCAGCTAAGAGGAAGCCGTGTTGTGGACGCAAGCACGGTGAACGGGGGTCAGTTGGAGGCACAGTTGGTGAGACGGTTGAGAAAGTGCAGAACATAGCAAAGTAAAAGAGGAAGGAAGCGAAGCGCGGGAGATGTTTGAATAAGTTGAAATGACATATTTGTCCCTAGTTTAATAACTGTAAATAGCTTTAGCAAAAGGTCCTTTTAGTCTTTTTACAGTTTTTCTTCTTCCTCATCTCTTTTAAGCAATGTAACTGGTATCAAGAGGAGCAGAAAAACAGTTAACCAATTTTGTCCATCTAGAATTCTCCAGTTGCAGTTCATAGTTTTCTCTCTTTCTCTCTGGTTTCAATTCTCGTTCGGTTTAATATTTCAACTGTTTTCTCAGTTGTATTTTGCTCTTGTTAATTGATTCGAGTTCACCTAGCTCCGGGTGAACTACTTCTTGCAGTTTGAGAAATTTCACAATAGTTGTGATAAAATCTAGAGTGTTTTAGCAAAATTCTGCTCTAAGCTTGGTCGAAGTATAACATGGTGAACAAGTCCCCCTTTTTCGCTTCCACATCGTCTCTATTGCCCAAACGCTTTTTATTAGTCCGGTCTATGGAATGCATACGGTGACCAATCGTCATCGTATGTGGTTGGAACTTCAGGAATATAGACAAAGATCATCTCTTTCTGGTTAGTTTACGGTGACCAATCGTCATCGTATGTGGTTGGAACTTCAAGAATATAGACAAAGATCATCTCTTTCTGGTTAATTGGAGGAGATTTTAATACATACTTGTTGGTCGATGAGCATCATGGAACCTCAATGCCACACTTGACATCTCTTAAGGACTTTTCTAACTATGTCCGACATTATTCTTTTGTTGATTTACCCTATAAGGGAACTCCTTATACGTTGGTTGGGGGCCGTGGCCTTGGTCTCGTTAATCATTGCCTAGATCGCTTGCTGTGTTCAGAGTATTTCTATGACCAGTTCTCGAATTTAAAGTTTCGTTATTTATCTAGGGCTACTTCGGATCATGTTCCACTTCTTCTTTCATGTATTCGGAAACAGTCGACTGGACGTAATCCTTCCGCTTTCTGAATATCTGGGCGGGTTTCTTTCCTTTTGTTAGGACATAATGGTCGACTTATCCTATGATCAGAGGAATGCGTGGAATATATGATAAATTGCAGCACCTTAAGCGTAACTTGCAATAATGGAATACCAATATTTTTGGTGACGTTTTTGATAAATTAACTGTGGTCAAGTTAAAGGTGCAGCGATGGGAAGTTGAGTATGATCGGATGCCCACTGGTGAGAACCGAACACATTACCATGCAGTGCAAGCCGAGTATAATCGCGCCACGAAGATTGATATGATGTTTTGGGAGCAGAAAGTGCATGTCAAATGGCTTAAAAGTGGGGATGTGAATACCAGTTACTTCCATAATATTGTTAAGGATCGACGGAATCGTCAATACATCAATCGCATTCATACACCCGCGGGAGAGGTTTGGGAGACCCAGGATTCTATTCAAGCGGAGGTTGTGTCATTCTATTCTTGGTTATTTACTGTTGAGCCAGTATCTGATACTGCTGTAATGCTTCAATACATTCTACGGCTAGTTTCTAATGACATTAATGATCAGCTTACTGCTATGCGGACTATGGAGGAGACCAAGTCACGGTTTGGTCTCCTGATCTACACAGTGCTGCGAGCTCGGATGATTATAATGGATTTTTTTTCTGTCGTTGCTAGAATATAGTGTGGCAGGATGTGTTCAAAGCGATTCATAAACTTTTCTAGGGATTCCGGATTCCTCGCGCAATAGGTAGTACTCTTATCACGTAAATTCCGAAGTCTCAATCTGCGTCCACCTTTTCAGATTTTAGGCATATTAGTTTATCAAACTTTGTGGCCAAGGTAGACATTCGCATATTGACAACCAGAATGACATCTATTTTGCACACAATCATATCATGGGAGCAGGCGGGTTTCTTTCAAGGACGAGACATTACAGAGCATGTATTGCTTGCTCATGAGATGACCCATATGTTGGATAAAAAGGTTTGAGGTTCTAACGTTTTGATCAAACTTGACATGATGAAAGTGTTTGACCGTGTTAATTGGACATTTCTCCGGTAGTTGCTGCGTCAGATAAGTTTCTCACCGCGGTTTCTCCAGCTTATATTTAATCATTTGGAAGGTACCTATTTGTCAATTCTTATTAATGGGAGGCCATGTGGTTTTTGCAAACTGACAAAGGCCGTCAAAACAGGATGATCCTCTTTCGCCCATATTATTTATCCTCACTTCTGAGGCGTTCACCAGAGGTTTGAATTCTTTGATCCAAGATGGTACTCTGAGGAGAAGATGGTACTCTGAGGAGCTTTTCAGTGTGTCGGGTGCAAACTGCTATTTCTCACCTTACTTTCGCAGATGACTTATTAATCTTTCTTAATAGATCGACTAGAAATTTAAAAATATTTAGGCGATTTTTGGATCAATATCAAGCAGCATCAGGTCAATGTGTTAATTTTCAAAAAAGCTGACTCATCCCCTCTACCCATGCATCTGCTAGCCGGGTCCGAAGTATGGAACATGTGCTTCACATGACAACATTTTCATTGCCTATCCAGTACTGAGGAGCGTATCTTTTTCATGGCAGGAACCGGCCAATATATTGCACTGACTTGTTATGTCATTTTGACAAACACCTCCAAGGTTGGCAGAATCGAATTTTATCTCCACTTGGTAGGTTAATTTTAATCACACATGTGTTAAGTGCAATTCCAATTCATGTTCTAGTAGCAATTCCCCTTCCAAAAAGATTATTGACATCACACGAATACGCATATGCAATTTTTTCTAGGCCGGTCGAAGCAACGAGACACAGCATCATTGGGTGAAAGGGCCAGCTCTCTTCGTACCTAAGGATGAGGGCAGACTGCGCTTGCGTTGGATTGACATATTATACATGGTCTATTCTAGTCATTTGTGGTGGTCATATGATATGAAACGTAGTTTATGGGCAGATTTTATGCATTCAAAGTATGTGTGCCGGGCGGATTATGTCTCATGTATTACGAATACGTTAGCATGGAAGTGTATTTGCAATATTCAACCAATCTGTTCAACCCAGGTTCATGGTACGGTAGGCTCTTATGCTTGACAACTTGAGGCCAATGGTTTGTTCGCTCTTAAATCTGCGTGCGCTATGCATCTTCAGTCGGGGGTGAAGCTTTTCTCTCATCAGTTTATATGGCATAGGTCACGTCAGCCAAATATTTGCATTTTCTTATGGAAGTTGTATCATCGTGCCCTCACAGTCTAAGTCAACTTGCAGCAATTTATGATTGCTAGGCCCACTTGCTGCCCTTTCTGTCGGGGTTCATCTACTACACTATCTCATTTATTCTTCCACCGTGGGGATATTTGGTCTATATGGTCTCATTATGCAGCACTGCTTGACGGTTCACAACCATTTGGAGGCGTGCTGCCTCAGTATTTGCTTGCTTGGTGGACTTCCACTACAGAGTCGTCACTTCGTGGATGTTTACGCATCGTGTTCCTAGGCATTATACTCTGATCTGTATGGCGATCATATTTATCAACGACATGGATACTTTACTGACATCACCTAGTTTCCATGTTTTGCGCTAAATATATTTTTTTGTTTGTGTTGAAGAGTATGTGATGCATCTCAGTGATCAAGCAGGTTTTTGGATGAAATTGGCCGAACAGAAAGAACCAATTAAGCATTAGGAGGTCTAAGTGTCACGTGGTGCAATTAGAATGGAACAAAAAGAGCAGTTGGTTTGTGGGCCAGCAGTTGGTGACGGAGGAGGCTTGAATGTGAGCGAGGAGGTCAGCAGGAAGAAGAAGATGGATGTGCGCGTAAAATTTAAATGGATGAAATGTCCGTTTTACCCTTATGTTTAATGAGCTAAGGGAACGCTGATGAGGGACGTTTTGGTCATTTCGCCTGTAGCTTTCTTCTTCCTTTTAAGCATTCGAATAACCGCTGTGATCTCATTCGGAGAATCAACGAATAAACATCTTGGTTGAATTCCCAATTTCTTCCTCTCGTTTTCTCTCGTTTCCTTTGTGCGTTCTTGTGCATCTTTGCACCTTTACATTGTGTAGTTGCCTTGATTGGTGATGTTGTATGTTGATTGAGTTTCTTGATTGATTGTTGAGTTTCACTTCGATTCAATTACTTGATTGGATTGTAAAATTTCACATGGTATCAGAGCGAAATTGATGCATTTTGGTACATTCATGGCATCAAACAACAATACTGCTGCATCTTCCTCAGTTGCATCCCCTTCTGCTCCTCTTGATCCCTCGGATGATCCGTTTTACATTCATCCTAGTGACAATCCCGCCATGATACTGGTGCAACCGTTGATGGATGGAAACAATTATCATTGATGGAGTAGATCTGTAAGGAGAGCGTTGGAGTCCAAGAACAAAGTAGGCTTCATTGATGGATCGATTGAGAAGCATGTGGAGAGGACAAGACGTTACAATTCTTGGATCAAGGCCAACAGTATGGTTGCTTCTTGGCTGGTCAATTCTCTCAGTCCAAGCATAGGTCAAAGTGTGATATGGTTGGATTCTGCCGCCGATATCTGGAACGATCTGAAATTCAGGTATGGTAATGCTGATTCCTTTAGACTATCAGACTTGCAAGAGGAATTTTATTCGATTAAACAGAATGCAAGTAGTGTAACAGAATATTACACTAAGTTGAAGAGTGTTTGGGAAGAGTTGATGGTGTTAAGGTCTGTCCCTGCGTGCATGTGTCATAGGTGTACGTGTAACCTTACTGTGCAGATCAACAAATTTGTAGAAAATGACTGTATGATTAAGTTCTTAAAAGGTCTTAATGATGAATTTGAAGCAGTGAAATCTCAAGTGCTCTTGTCCACCCTGTTGCCGGATTTGAAAACCGCCTTTTCCATGGCGGTGAAGTTGGAGAGGAAGATGAACTATTCAGGGGGTAATGGACAATTCAGTAATAGCCCATCGTCAGTAATGAATGTGAATAGTGGGGGTAGAGGCAGCATGTATCCTCAAAAATCTTATAATGAAGGAACGGGTAACACCTCTTGGCAGAAGCAACGTGGGAAAGGTTTTAGACGGGATATGCCAAGGTCCCAGTCAGGTGGCTCTAGAGTGCCAGTCTGTAGTCATTGTAACATGACTGGCCATACGGTTGAGAAATGCTATAAGAAGCATGGGTATCCACCTGGTTATAAGCCTAGAGGTCAGATTAATATGGTGAGTGGTGATGGAAATAACGCATCCTTCGAAGGCAGCGTTAGCCAGGATGAGTTTGATGGGTATGAAACGTATGAGACAGTGAATTCAGAAGTGAATAGTTCGCAGCAGCAAATGGTCCCTGCCTTGACACAGGAGCAGTATGCTCAATTGGTGAATCTGTTGCAGGAACATCATGGTGCAGGAAGGAAAGGAGTGTCTGATGGTGCAAATGTTGCAGGCACACGGCATGCTGCTATGTCAGCGCAGCAAGTCACCCCTTATGGTAAGTTGTTAGATAATGTAATGCATTTAAATTTAAATTTATGGATATTAGACTCTAGAGCAAGTGATCATATTTGTTCCAGCATTCATCTCTTTGATTCGTATTAGCCTGCCAATGCCATCTCAGTAAGATTGCCTGATCAATCCTTAGCCAGAGTCACACATGTTGGGACAGTCCATGTCAACCCCAGTCTTACTCTTACCAATGTTTTCTATGTCCCCTCTTTTGCCTTTAATCTACTGTCACTTAGCAAACTTACCCAGTCAGACTTACTTACTTTCACTTTCTGCTCAAACGTTTGCCTGATTCAGGACCTCAGAACCAAGAAGATGATTGGTTCAGCTGAGGTAGATCAAGGCCTTTATTATCTACATGGCACACCAAGGTTCCCTCCTTCCTCTTCTGTTCCCTTGGCATGTGCAACCAATTTGTCAGATAGCTTGTTGTGGCATTCACGACTTGGGCACTTGTCTAACCCAAGATTGAGAGAGATCCAGAAAATTGAGCCCCTTGTAACCGTTCCTGATTCAGCTCATGTCTGCACAATCTGTCCTCTAGCTAAACAGAGGAGATCATCCTTTCCAGTTTCCAGTTCAGTTTCCTCCAGTTTTTTTTCTCTTGTACACATGGATATTTGGGGTCCATATAAGTACCCAACTTTGTATAAACAATACTACTTTCTTACTGTGATTGATGACTATAGTAGGTATTGTTGGGTGTATCTGATGAAAACCAAAGCAGAAACAAGGTCTGTCATTGAAAGTTTTTGCCACTTTGTTTCAGTCCAGTTTGATACCAAAATCAAAATCATCAGGTCTGATAATGGACCAGAGTTTAATATGAATGCCTTCTTTGCTTCCCATGGAATTATACATCAAACTACCTGTGTAAACACACCTCAACAGAATGGTGTTGTGGAAAGAAAGCACCAACATATTCTGAACGTAGCTAGAGCACTCAGATTCCAATCCTGTCTGCCTTCCTCCTACTGGGGATTCTGCGTGCAACACTCAGTGTACCTCATTAATATTACTCCTTCACCTCTTCTTCATCACAAAACACCCCATGAACTCCTTTACAACTCATTGCCTGATTACTCTATTCTGAGCATTTTCGGTTGTCTGGCCTTTGGCAGCAATACTCGAAGTCACAAAGAAAAATTTGCAGCCAGAGCTCACAGGAGCGTTTTTCTGGGGCTTTCATATACCACGAAAGGATACATATTACAAGATCTCAGTACTAAGTCCATATACATTTCAAGAGATGTATCTTTCTTTGAATCCATATTTCCATTCTCTTCCAGCAGTCAAAACATGCCACCCATATCTAGCTCAAAAATGTCTTCACAGCCATTTTCTCTTATTTCAGACCATGATGATTATAGTCATCCATCCTTCCCTCACAACGACACACCATCTATTCTTCAGCAAAATCATGATACACCATCTGTTGATCCTCCTCAGTGCACATCTGACCAACCATAACCTTCATCCCTCAAACCACACACACAGTTACCATCTGAGCCTGCTTCAAGTACTTCCCACAGTCAAGCCTCATCTCCCGTGCCAAATGAAGCCAGTCCTAGTCTTGATCCTCCAAATATAACACCTCAATATGGGAACATTACTATTCAGCTGCCCATTGCAAAAAGGGACATGCCAACTGAGAGGCCACAACGAGCCAGACAACCTCCTGCATACCTGCAAGACTATCAATGCAATTCCTTGACCTCCATAAATACTGCCAAATCTTCTGTCCACACTTCACCACATTCTATTCACAGATATATGTCCTATGCATCACTTGCTCCTCAGTATAAAGCATACATCTTGAGTTTAAATGTACATACAGAACCTACAAATTATGCAGAAGCTGCTGGCTCTGCTGTCTGGCAAGCAGCCATGGCAACTGAGTTGGCAGCGCTGGAGGCTAATCACACATGGAGCTTGGTACCTCTCCCTGATGGTAAGCACCCTATTGGCTGCATGTGGGTGTATAAGGTGAAGTTGAAGTCTGATGGGACAGTGGAAAGACATAAAGCGAGATTCACTCTCATTCCAAATACTACATTCTGCGATTGACTATCAGTAGGTGTACTGCGATTGTTGCTTGAGGATGCCATTCCAATCAAAACCAAAAGAATTAACAAAACATAGAAAAGCTTCACTCACAACACTATCAACGAAAACACACTGATCACAACCTTATAGACTCTGATACCATGTCAAAATTCAACAAAGAAAGGAATAAACCAAAATGAGACGAAGAAACTCGAAGCTAAGGAAGGAAGGCGGCTCAAGAGCAGGAGGAATCTGCTGAAAATTTAGTAACTATCTATCCCCGGGTTACAACTGTAACCCGGTTTATATACACCGCAGGAAGAAGAAGAAACATGTAAAATTACTAAACTACCCTTACTTAACCAACTACACATATTACAAACAAAACAACATACAACATCACCAATCAAGGCAACTACGCAATGTAAAAGTGCAAAGATGCACAAGAACACACAAAGGAAACGAGAGAAAACGAGAGGAAGAAATTGGGAATTCAACCAAGATGTTTATTCGTTAATTCTCCGAATGAGATCACAGCGGTTATTCGAATGCTTAAAAGGAAGAAGAAAGCTACAGGCGAAATGACCAAAACGTCCCTCATCAGCGTTCCCTTAGCTCATTAAACATAAGGGTAAAACGGACATTTCATCCATTTAAATTTTACGCGCGCGTCCATCTTCTTCTTCCTGCTGACCTCCTCGCTCACATTCAAGCCTCCTCCGTCACCAACTGCTGGCCCACAAACCAACTGCTCTTCTTGTTCCATTCTAATTGCACCACGTGACACTTAAACCTCCTAATGCTTAATTGGTTCTTTCTGTTCGGCCAATTTCATTCAAAAACCTGCTTGATCACTGAGATGCATCACATACTCTTCAACACCCCCCTCAAGCTCAGGCCGTTGAGCTTGTCGTGGCATACAAATTTTGAACTCCAAGTGCACCAATCAACTGTGCTGATCTTCTAAAATCCAACGCCTTAGTGAACAGATCCGCCAGCTGCATCTCAGTACGTATGGGCATAAGCTTCAACGTTCCATTCTGCACCTTGTCTCTAACCACATGGCAATCTATTTCTATATGTTTAGTTCTCTTATGAAACACCGGATTTTCTGCGATATAGATTGCGCTCTTACAATCACAGAAGACCTTTACGGGCATCTGGTCCGTCAGCCTCAGATCACTCAGTAGATATAAGAGCCATTGTACCTCACACGCCACTATAGCCATAGCTCTGTATTCTGCCTCCGCAGATGATCTGGATACTGTGGTCTGTTTCTTGGCTTTCCAGGAAATCAATGCATTTCCAAGAAAGATACAATATCCCATGATAGACCTTCTCGTCTCATGGCATCCTCCCCAATCCGCGTCTACAAACGCTTTCAACTTCATCTCACCATGTCTTGGAAACAAAATTCCTTGCCCAACCGTTCCTTTCAGGTACCTGAGCACCCTATGCGCTTCTCTTAGGTGATTGCTGGTGGGACAGTCCATAAACTGGCTAAGCTGCTGTACAGCAAAGGCAATGTCCGATCTGGTGATCGTCAAGTATATCAGCCTCCCTACTAACCTTCTGTATTGAGTAATGTCTTCGAGTGTGAATCCTGATGTGTCATACTGAGATGTGCCTCTAGTGGCGTTTTAGCAGGTTTAGCATCCATGAAACCTGCCTGATCTAACAATTCTAGTGTGTATTTTCTCTGATTAATATGGATTCCTCCTCTTGCTTGGGCAACTTCTATCCCCAAGAAAAACTTCAATTGTCCCAAATCCTTAATCTTAAACTCATCATGCAAGGCCTGCTTAATCTCTGAGATGGCCCCCTTATTGTCACAAGTGACAATGATGTCATCCACATACACTAGAAGAAGTAGCAGAGATTGTCCTACTGATTTGGCGAAGAGGGTATAGTCACACTTAGACTGATGAAAGCCAAGGGAAATCAGAAACATCGTCAAGGTTGCGTTCCACTCTCTACTTGCTTGTTTGAGCCCATAAAGTGATTTATGAAGCTTGCAAACCAATTTGGATCCTGTAACAGTTAGCCCTGGAGGAGGTACCATATATATATCTTCATGAAGGTCCCCATGGAGGAAGGCATTGTTAACGTCCAGTTGGTGAATTGGCCACTGTAACTTCGCTGCCATAGCCAGAATCACCCTCACTGTGGTCATCTTGGCAACTGGGGAAAAAGTGTCCTGGTAATCTATCCCATATTGTTGCGTATATCCCTTTGCCACACAAACGGCGCGGCTGAAGAACTCGGTTTTCCACAAAACGATTCTAGGTTTTCGTTATCTGTTCTTTCGTTTTTTTCTGATTGCTTGGTGTGTCAGATACACCAAGCTACATACATATATATAGATATCAAAATCCGATTGCAGATCGGATTTGTTAACGCTATCAAAATCCGTACCAGATACGGATTTTGTTAGGATTAGATAAAACCAATCAGGATCCATATCAGATATGGATTATCTGTTATTATCCGATTATATAAATATATATACATAAAAAACGAAATTAATAATAATAATAATAGTTAATATCCAATATTAATATTATTAATATTAAAAACGATAATAATAATAATTAATATCCAATATTAATATTATTAATCTCAGCTATACGTATTCTTGTGTGTGACCCGATAGGCCCATATTAATTGGCAGTTGATTAAATCTCCATTAAACCAACAAGTCGTAATTTGTCTCTAGCAAGACATTACGACTACCTAATTAATACGAGTAAAGTCCAACTAGCCTAATAATAGCACCTGCATTAATCCCTTTGTCACGTGATATCTAGTTTGAACATAAGTCATGGTCAGCGTCATACTTATATTGTTCAAACATATGATTACTCGATCTCTAAGTAGACTGATAAAACAAATGATATTGATCACACTATCAATTCATTTGAGCACGGCCATGCATTTCTCAGTCTCACTAATCGAGGGGCCCAAAGATATCTCTCTCAAAAGAGAGGGACAAATTCTATCTTGATTGTTCAATATCATCTACATAATTTCTATTACATTCAACCATGACTTTTATTATTATCCAGTTACGAATAACGTTTGATCATGTCAAAATATAATAGTCCTTATGTTGGAAACTATGACAATCTCAAGTCAAAGGATTAAAACATGACTATCACGAGATTTACTTATGACGCTAATCTATGTAGTAATCTCATGATGGGTCTATCCAATACACTGTTCTCTAACAAGTATGTATGAGATTGATTCGTATCACCATACACATAATCATCTCATGATTATCAAATCTATACTCATACTGATTATAAATTATTTTATCTCTATAACAATAATGAATCAAGGACATATATCAAAATTGTGTAACATACTAACCAACAATAATGATAATAAAACCTCTTTTATTAATAATAAATGCATAACATAAATATCCAAATCATGGCCTAGGGCACATACACTAACAAAAATAACTTGAAAATCAATCGAAGAATATGCAAAAGGGAATACTCTGGTTGCATCAATTTGCAGCAACACATGAATTTTCCCTACGAATAATAAAACTTTCGGGCATTAACTCAATTGAGAATAAGAGAATGGGATCTATCACCTCCATCTCCTATATAAACTAAATATCACGAATACAATTTCATGCACAATGTTTTTTTTCCAAACCCAAGAAACTCCATCAATTCCTCTAGCTACTAACCATACGGCATATTGGTCCATTTGAAGGAATTTTCATTCTTTCTTTCCTTGTTTATTCTTCCAAAATCATGTCAAGCCTTATACATTGTAGGATCAATGCCCAATACATTGCCATGCATGTCCTTTTCTTCTCCCCTCACTTCTCCACCCAAGAAAGGCAATCATTCCATTATTCCTAATACAATTTTGTCCAACACCCCCAAGCATAATCCATCAACATTATTCTTCCTTCCCTACTTGATACTCACAACTTTTATTTAGAAAATTTCTCTCTCACAAAAAGAATTCTCTTCACTCCATATCTCTTCCCAAAATCAAACCTCTTCTTTTCAATCATCCCCAAACAAAGAGGATTCAAGCCAAGGGTCAAGGGAGCTTTTGTAATCTCAAGCCAACCACAAGCTTAATCCTAGGTAACCACATCTTCCATTCCATCTATTTTCTTTACAGTCAATTTTCTTTCTCTTAATAAGCCCATCCATGTCTCTCATTTGGTCTTAAAACCGTAGGCCTCAACAAGGAAATAGAAGAGATTCTTCAACTTGATAAGTGAAGAATATCAAGCTAAATCCAAGGTAAGGTTTATCTAAGATTAATCTTAGAACAACTATATACACATTCTTCTTGCATTAGGACAAATTCTTTCTTAATTTTGGCCTTCAAGGCCGTGACCAACACTCCAAGGACCAAAGAAGAGATCTTTCCTTATCTAGTGTAAGAATCAAGCTACCAAAGCAAGTGTTTCTTCCTAGTTCCTTAAAGAGAAATAAAATCTAAGTTTAGAATGTTCATTAATAGCTAATGGACTATACATGCAAGAAAAATCAAGATCTCTAGGTTGGATGACATGAAAGGTGGGTTGCATGTAGAATTTGTTGATGCATGTGTTCTTATGTTGAATAAAATCTGTAGAGAAAAAGGAGTTTGAGTGATTTCAAATATGTGATTTAAATGAATGACAAAAACGTGTTCATGATGACGAAAACATGTGCATGATATACACGTATGCATGATATTGCTTATTACTTGCCTTATTTAGCTCATATATAATGTTGCCGTACTAACGAGCCATGAAGCATTAAAGCTTACATCAAATGTCAAATATTTGTTGTGTTTATACTATTTTCAGGTGCCACCATTAATGAACTAAACTAGTTCATTAAATAAAGTACTACGTAATTAAATTAAGTAGTTCCTGAAAAGGCACAAAGACAACAAGGCTAAGAAAGGAAAGTCTCCTCCTTATTTATCACTCATATACACGGTATATATATATATATATATATATATATATATATATATATATATATATATATATATATATATATATAGGGGATCTGTTTCCCGTGATGGGGTCGTCGTCGTCTTCTTTTTAAGTAAAACTATAGCGTGGAGGGATATTGGAAACAGAAGGCGGGGGGAGTGGATTTGATCCTGTCCCTAACTGTGGTCGTCCAGAAAACCGTGCTTAGTGTGAATGTGATAATACTAGTGGACAATTGCTGCTTCTGCACCGCTTAAACGACAAGCTATTCGCTCCGCAACCAAATGGATTCGTCCAATTCGACATCTTTACCCGAGGAAGCTGCTGAAGAACCTCGAAATCAGAGCAATTTAGCTAATGAAAATGTCCACGATATGCCGTCGGCTTTCTCTTCTGTGACAGCTCGTCCACCAATCCAGAAATCATCAGAAAAATTTGCACCTCTGGATTGGACAAGCTATTTTGACCATGAAGATGATGTTTCCATTTTTGGTTCTGATAATGTCTTTCATGTTTACATGGCTGGAACAGATGGACTAGTCATCTTTTGTCTTCATGGAGGAGGTTATACTGGGCTTTCATTTGCATTGTCAGCGAGTAAAATGAAGGAGAAAGCTAGGATAGTTGCTTTGGACTTGAGGGGACATGGGAAGTCATCCACAGACAATGAACTTGATCTGTCCATTGAGACTATGTGCAGTGATGTATTGGCAGTTATAAAGGCAATGTATGGAGAATCCCCTCCTGCAATTGTTCTCGTTGGCCACAGCATGGGAGGGTCAGTTGCAATTCATGTTGCTGCAAAGAAAGTTCTTCCTAGCTTGTGTGGCCTGGTGGTCATTGATGTTGTCGAGGGTACTGCAATAGCTTCGCTGATCCATATGCAGAAAATTTTGTCCAACAGACCATTGAGAAAGCAATTGAATGGAGTGTCAAAGGCGGATCTTTGAGAAACATTGAGTCTGCACGTGTGTCTATACCCAGCACCCTAGTGTACGATGCATCAAAAAGATGTTATACACACAGGGCAAGGCTGGAGGAAACCGAGCAATATTGGAAAGGCTGGTATGAAGGGCTTTCACAGAAATTTTTATCATGTCCGGTACCAAAGCTCTTGCTTTTGGCTGGAACTGATAGACTGGACAGAACCCTAACGATAGGGCAAATGCAAGGAAAGTTCCAAATGGTGGTTGTCAGACACACCGGCCATGCAATTCAAGAAGATTCACCTGATGAATTTTCCAATTTGATACTGAATTTCATCTCTCGCAACCGGATCGGTCCATGTGGCGTTGAGATACCAGGACTGCGTCGGGCATCGTAAATTTGTCCACCAATATAGCCAGTGGCAACAAGGGGAAGGGTTCTTTGATGAATCACCAACAGTCCGAAAATCAGAAAATCATGTCCTTTCGGCGCATATATCAGCTGCAATACATTCTTCAAGCGCTGAGAGTTGAAAAAAGCTGCCTTGCCCCATGGTTCGCTGTCTTCAATACTCGTTCCAAGTTGTAAGAAACGCATGCTAGCTCAGTAGTGAAAGGACCAATGACTGACTGCCCTTTTTAACTGGTGGGGTATTCTCCAGTAGGTGGTAATGCAGTATTCTGTTGCCTGCATAATCTTTTTATCATTTTGTTCAACCGATTTCTCTTTGTAGAAGATTAAAACTGAGCTGTATATTCATGAAGTCAAATCGTGATAGCGATAGCAGTAGCAATAGCAGTGCATCATCCTTGTGGTAATCTAGTTTTACTAAACGTGTCGGGGGAGTTCTATTAATAGGAGTGCTTTTTTATTTGGGCTTTGAGCAAAAAAAAAAAAAAATACATATATTTTCAGATTTTATGAAAAAGACACATACACATGTATCCCAACGTACCACCGACACGTTATATATTTTACGTACGTACGTTAACGTCACACCACCATACTTAACTCATATTTATGAGTATATTCAGGTCTTATATCATATGATATAAGTCATGGTCATGACAAATTAAATACGACATGTTAAAAAAGTTCTAAACCAAAAATTGTCGTATCGGGCGAATACCGAAACTTCGCCAACGTGTCACATACTTGCCATAAATAGATGGCCAGCCCCTACACTTCAAAAATGCTCAAAAATTTCGTGGCTATGATGTAAATTCCAGCCATAAAATCATTCCATGTTGGCACACACAAATCACCCCACATTAAGGCCAAATTGTGGAGATTCCCATTTTAATTTTGTCACATGTTAATGGTGCCACTTTAGACCAGCCAAGTGCTGAGATTTAAAGTATATATTATATATATTATGTGTAACATAATATGTATAACATGTGCAAAAAGTTGGAATTTAATTAGAGAGAAATCGGGTAGTCGATAAATATTGAAAATTCGGTTTTCTACATACACAATGCATGGAAAATTTTTGGCACATCATACGACATGTATCTAGACACTTTTTACATATGTCATACATCTTAAAGTGTTATAGAAAATTAAATTAAGGGCTGATTGGAATATAACATGTGTGTATTATTAAATGTGCACTATTTTACAAAGTTAGCAAAAATAAAATTTCAGCACATGCATATACACTTACCAACGCCCCTACAGCTGAGATGGAGCCTATGTGGAGTATTGTTGGCATATTGATTGGTCAAGAACCAATCATACAATGTTGGTGACATAAAGGAAGAAGCTACACAAGGTAATAATTTGAATTTTTGTCACAATTGTGACACATGCTGAAAATTCAGCATGTGTGCTAATGATGGCCGAATTTTTCATCAATTATGAGTGATATTTTACTTCTTAATTAAGGTGGATTAATTGAAAGATATTTTGAAAGCATTTTGAATAAGTTTCGAAGCCATAAAGTGTGATATCTTATATATCACACATGCTGAAATTTTTCAACATGTGTGGAATGTACCTTAGCCGAAATTGAGGGCAAGTTAGAGTCCAAATTCTATTTCCAATTTGATAAGGATATTTGCTATCAATTGATGATTTATTTTAAAAAGAAAAACAAAGAAAAATAGAAGTATTTTGAACTTTAACACCATGTATATGCTGAAAATTCAATATGGTAATCACTCATTATGGCCGATTTTTTAACCTTGTGAGGGAGGAATTTTGTCTTGCTAAATTTATGTGACAATCTTATGGATTATGGAAATTATTCTATGTTGATTTTGGCACATGTTTTGAGTGAAATATTCAGATTTTCCAAGTCATCAAATGATGACAACATTCAACCTATCATGAAGTGCCAAGTAAGCAAAGGTTAATTGATCATCCAATGAGAAGATGCCAAGTAAGCAAGACCATGTCAAAATGATGTCTTACATTCTCCCAAGGACTTAGAAGATAATTTTCAAGAGGGGGATGTAGAGAAAAGGGGGTTTGAGTGATTTCAAAATATGTGATTTAAATGAATGATATACACAAAACGTGTGCATGATATACATGTATGCATGATACATTGCTTACTACTTGCCTTATTTAGCTTGTATATAATGTTGTCGTACTAACGAGACATGAAGCGTAAAAGCTTACATCATATGGCAAACATTTGTTGTGTTTATACTATTTTCAGGTGCCACCATTAATGAACTAAACTAGTTCATTAAGTGAAGTACTTAGTTTATTAAACTAAGTAGTTCATTAAAAGAAACCACATTTGGAAAAGGCACAAAGGCAACAAGGCTAAGGAAGGAAAGTTTTCTCCTCCTCCTCTCATTAATATATATATATACATGCCATATACATATATAATACATATATTTTCAGATTTTTTTGAAAAAGGCACATACACATGTATTCCAACGTACTACCGACCGTTATATATTTTATGTACGTACGTTAACGTCACACCATCATACTTAACTCATATTTTTGAGTATATTCAGGTCTTATATCATACTTAACTCATATTTATGAGTATATTCAGGTCTTATATCATATGATATAAGACATGGTGATGACAAATTAAATACGACACGTTAAAAGGTTCTAAACCGAAAATTGTCGTATCAGGCGAATACCGAAACTTTGCAAACGTGTCACGTACATGCCATAAATAAATGGCCAGCCCCTACACCTCAAAAATCATCATAAATTTCGTGGGTTTGACAATTATTTCAGCCAAAAATACTTTCCATTTTGGCACACGAAAATGACCCCACATTAAGGCCAAAATGTGAAGATTCCAATTTTAATTTTGTCACATGTTAATGGCGCCACTTTAGACCAGCCAAGTGCTGAGATTTAAAGTATATATTATATATATTATGTGTAACATAATATATATAACATGTGAAAGAAGTTGGAATTTAGTTAGTGAAAAATCGGGTAATCGATAAACATTGAAAATTCGGTTTTCCAACACAATACATAGAACGTTTTTGGTACATCTTATGACACCTATCTAGACAATTTTTACATATGTTATACATCTTAAAATGTTCTAGAAAATTAAATTAAGGGCTGATTGGAATATAACATGTGTGTATTATTAAATGTGCACTATTTTACAAAGTTAGCAAAAATAATTTTCAGCACATTACATACACTATGCAACACACATTACAGCTAAGATGGAGCTTATTTGGAGCCTTGTTGGCATATTGATTGGTCAAGAATCAATCATACAATGTCGGTGAATTAAAGAGAGAAGCTACAAATGGTAAGATTTCAAACTTTGTCTCACTTATAGCACATGCTGAAAATTTCAGCATGTGTAAGCTTGGCTGGCCAAAATTTTCACTTTAATGTGACATATTTTATCATCTTGAATTATGTGATTGATTGGGAGAAGAAATGGAAGCATTTTGAATATCATTCAAAGCCATAAATAGTGATATCTTCAATATCACGCATGCTGAAATTTTTCAGCATGTGTAGTATGTACAATGGCCGAAAATGAGGCCAAGTGAGAGTTCAAATTTCATTCCAAATTGATAAAGATAATTGCTATCAATTTATGATTTATTTTAAAAAGAAAAATCAAAGAGAAATGGTAATATTTTGAACTTTGTCTCCATGAATCACATGCTGAAAATTCAGCATGGTAAAACTCCATTATGGCCGATTTTCGCTTAGTAAGGAAGAGATTTTTTCTTGCAACATTTATGTGACAACCTTGAGCTTTATGGAAATTATTTTGTGATTGATTTTGGCACATGTTTTAAGTGTTATTCTCAGATTTTTCCAAGTCATCAATGATGACAACATCCAACCAATCATGAAGTGCCAAGTAAGCAAAGCTTAAATGATCATCCAATAAGATGATGCCAAGTAAGCAAGACCATGTCACAATGATGTCTTACATTCTCCCAAGGACTTAAAAGATAATTTTAAAGAGGGGGAGGCACCAAGGGTGGACGGCCATGCAAGGTTAAAAGGAAAGAAGTTGAGCAAAAACAAGACAAGCACAAGCATTGCAAAATCAAAGTGAAAAACGCCTAGCCTCTTCTTGTTCTACATTCTCTTTCTTTCTTTCTTCTTGAAAGCATACTGTATTCATATTTTTCAATCTTAAATAGGCTTGATATAGACCACCACATATTCCATATCTTTGTAAATGATTGATCAAGGTGTGATCAATCTTCATTCTTGCGAGGTGGTGGTGTTCGTGCGAATTGTATTCGTCTTACAAGGTTTGTAAAGGGTTGGAGTTGGTGTGTAACTCCATCGACCCTGTGGTAAAGTGTATTGCGTGTGTGTGATTAGTGTGAACCAAGGAAGGTGTTCCTTGAAGACTGGAGTAGGTTGTTTATAACTGAACCAGTATAAAATTCTTGGTGCCATTTACTTTCAGCATTTACTTTCAGTTACTGCACAGTTTACTCATTTTGTTCGCATTCGTAGAAATAGTACACGACTTTAAAAAATCACAAAACTTTCCAGAAGCATAGCCACTCGTTCTAGGGTTAATTTGGCATGAGTTTCAATCCTTTTGGATAAGTATAAGTCGATCAAACATCAAAAGATCTGAGACTAGTGCAGTCTGATTTTCAGTCTTGCAAAGGTTGAGACTTTGATTGTAATTGACCTACTTCCCAAAAGAATTTTACAAAACTGTTTCAATCCAATTAAATAAAGTATATAAGGAGTTAGTGGTTAAATTTTCAGAGCATTTGGACTTATACACAAATAGGAATAAATTTTTCAAAACCGTCTACCGTTTCTGGCAGATTCGCGCAATCTGATCATCAACGGTTTTTGAAGGGGTTAAAGGTTGAATTTTAATTTGAAATTTTTAGGAGACCCTCATAACATCTGAGGCTAACTTCTCTGAAAATTTCAGAATTTTTGGAGACGTATAACCTGGTTTTAAAAACGTTTTAAAACTGGTCCTGAAACAGAATCTATTTTCAGAAGTTGAGTTGTTTAGTTTTAAACAAATTTTAAAAACCACACTTTCCGCACCACCTATTCAACCCCCCTTCTAGTGGTGCCTTGCAGATCCTACAAGTGGTATCAGAGAGCAGGAACACTCACTTCAAAGAATCCAACGATTTAGTGAGATGGCAACCACAAATCTCAAAACCGAGCAAGAAGGTATGTCGAGCCAAAGGCCTCCACTTTTTCACGGTGAGTCGTTTATTCAGTGGAAACTTAGAATGAAGCTTTTTCTTATGGCTATAGATATAGATCTTTGGTCGATTATTGAAGATGGTCCTTTTATCGCATCTAAGTTATCCACCGTAGACGGAGTCACATTAGAAGTTGTTAAATCTAGACAAGAATATATGAGTGATGATAAAAAGAAATTTAGTATGAATGCTAGGGCTATGCAATTGCTCTTAAACGAATTAAGCAAGAGTGAGTCCAGTTATGTCTCAAACTGTTCGAGTGCACAAGAAATGTGGAGGATACTAGAAATGAAACATGAATGCACGAGTCAAGTAAAAGAGTCAAAAATAAACATGCTTATGTCCACACTTTAGTCGTTTAAATTATTGCCTAATGAGTCTATTGTTGATATGGATCTTCGTTTGACGAACATTTACAATTCTCTTGAGTCTCTTGGTAAAGCTTTTACCATGCAGGAAAAGGTACAGAAAGTCCTACGAAGCCTTCCATCCGAATAGGACCCTAAAATGACCGCAATAGAAGAAAGCAAGGAAACTAAGTCAATAAAGATAGAAGAATTAATCGGATCACTTAAGGTCTATGAGAATAAACTTACCATACAGAAATCGGAATCATCTAAACAAGGTAAAGCTGTTGCTTTTAAATCAAATGAATACGTCTCCCCTCCCTCCGATCACGTAGATGATAGTGATTCTGAATCGGATAACGATGACGTAATTCTATTGGCTAAAGGATTGAGAAAATTTATGAGAAGGTCATTTAGAAACAAAAATAAGGGTACTACAACTAAGAGAAATAAGAACAAGTCAAATGATAAAGATATCAAATGTTATGAATGTGGCAAACTTGGACATTTATCATATAACTGCCCCAATAAAGAAAAGCAAACAAATAAATACCCTGACAAGGAGCGGAACAAGAATAGACTCGTCTCAGAACCCAAACAAAGGAAACGTGCTCTAAAGGCCTCCACTTGGAGTGATTCATCGAATTCTGAAACTGAGACCGAAGAGGAGACTGCACAAGTATGCTTTGCATCCAAAGCATCTAATAAGGTATCATCTGATTCTGACTCTGACTCTGAACCTTCTTATGATGATCTTTTTAGTCAGTATTTAGAATTGCACAAATTCACTAAGACTCTCGCTAAGGAAAAGAAGTGATTAATTGAAGACAAGAAACTGTTAGAATCTTCTAATGAAAATCTTGTCGCTCAATTAAGCGATTCAAAGAAAGAGTCATCATGTGTCATTACTGCATTAAAAACAGAGATTTCGTCATTGACCACTCAAAATAATGAAATGAAATCCGAGATTTCAATTTTGAAATCAAGGAATACAGACTTAGAGAAAATGATGAAACAGTTTGATACGGGATCCAACATGCTGCATCAAATTATATTATCACAAAAGCATGACAGTGACAAAACGGGTTTGGGATACGTTGATACTAATGAAGTATCAACCAAACCAACTAAGTTTGTGGTGTCTAAGAAAGTAGACACTCCAAAGCCCTAAGTGGCGTCCAAGATGACGCAAAAATCGTTACTTCCCTTATCACGTGCCACTACATCTTCATATCACGTGAAATAAAATTTTGTACCATATAGATATGAAAAGAAGAGAGTAACGCATACACGAAATTCATATCATCCACGCACTACGCACACACACACAAGGACATATCAAAAACGTCCTTCATTCAATAAGTATAAAGGAGTCCTTGGGCAAAGGCCCAAAGTGCATGCACCACATGTCTACTATATCGCACCTTCATCTACATTCTTGCCATTTGATAGACCGAGAAAGATCACCCAAGTATGGGTACCGAAAGGTACTTTTACCAAGAGGTGATTAACTAACTTGAAAGGACCCAAAGTTAAAAAGTGTACCTAAATCATCTTTGGACATTGCAGGGAGCCCACACATCGAAAGGTACAACTATTAAGTGGTTTCTTGACAGTGGATGCTCGAGGCACATGACGGGTGACCCGAGCTTGTTCACAAAATTAAAGAAGGTTACAAAAGGCGGATCCATGACCATTGGAGACAACAACGAAGGGCAAGATCATCGGAAAAGGTACGATTGGAAATCCAAGCACTCTCCAAATCTCTAACGTCTTTTTGGTAAGCAACTTATCCTACAATCTTCTTAGCATTTCTCAATTTGTTGACAATGGTTTTAATGTGTGTTTTACTCACCCTTATTGCAACATAATAAATAAAAATGGAGAAACTGTTTTAGAAGGAAAACAAGAAGGTAATATTTTTACGCTTTCTATGGATGATGTGGTAGATGCTAAAGTTAAGTGCTTTATGTCAAATGAACCCAATGTGAATTTATGGCATAGACGTTTAGGACATATTGGCATTTCCACACTAGAAAAACTTCAACGAAAGAACCTAGTACGAGGATTGCCTAAGTTCGATTTAGACAACTTTCAGTTGTGTGAATCTTGCATAAAAGGCAAACAAACACGTGAGTCACTTAAGCCTAAAAATGAAATAAGCACGACTGGAGTCTTAGAACTATTATATATTGATTTGTTTGGTCCTAGTCGCACTACAAGCCTTGGTGGGCGCCACTATGCATGCGTGATTGTTGATGATTTTTTTCGCTATACTTGGTCTTTATTTCTTGCACATAAGGATGATAGTTCCATTGAGATTGCAAAATTAATCAAACAACTTGAAAATCAATACGGTGTCAATGTGAAAAAGATAAGAAGCGATAGAGGCGGCGAGTTTAAAAACAAAGAGATGATTTCATTTTGCGAAGAAAAAGGGATCAAGCATGAGTTTTCGCCACCTAGAACTCCACAATTAAATGGAGTAGCAGAAAGAAAGAATCATACATTACAAGAAATAGCTAGGACAATGTTGCGAAAATAAATTGCCTAGATTTCTGTGGGAGGAAGCCGTAAATTGTGCATGCTATATTGTAAATCGCCTATATATAAGAAAGAAAATAAACAAGACACCTTATGAGATTTTGAATGATCGCATGCCTAAGATTGACTATTTTCGTGTGTTTGGATGCAAATGTTTTGTTTTAAATACAAAAGATAATTTAGACAAATTTGAATCCAAATCAATTGAGTGCATTTTTGTTCGATATTCTATAAATTCAAAGGCTTTTAGATGTTATGATCCTCTCACTAGACAAATCATGGAATCTATTCATGTGAAATTCAATGAATTTGATGAGATTGATAAAGATAAAGAATATGACAATGACTTTGAATTGAAACCCGTATTGAATGAAGATGATGGTATATTTGATATGCATGATAAGAATGACACACTAGAAATGCATGATCATATAGAAATGCATGATAATATAGAAAATAATCAACCAAGATGGCATAGAGATCACCCACATGATCTCGTCATAGGCGACCTCACTCACGGTGTGCGACCACGTAGAAGAATTACTTCGGATGAAATAAATGAATTTCATGCTATGATTTCTAAAATTGATCCCAAAAATGTGCGTGATGCTTTGAGTGATTCTTCTTGGATTGATGATTTGCATGACGAACTTAATCAATTCGTTAGAAATGATGTATGGGATTTAGTGCCACGACCACAAGATAAGACTATAATAGGCACAAAGTGGGTGTTTAGGAATAAAATGAATGAAGAAGGAAAGGTCGTTAGGAACAAAGCGAGACTTGTAGCACAAGGCTATAATCAAGAGGAAGGAATTGACTACGATGAATTATTTGCACCCGTAGCACGATTAGAAGCTATACGACTCTTACTTGCTATTGCTTGCATGAAAGATTTTAAATTGTATCAAATGGACGTAAAAAGTGCATTCCTAAACGGATTTATACAAGAAGAAGTATACATGAAGCAACCACCCGGTTTTGAAGATTTGAAATATCCCGATCACGTGTACAAACTAAATAAGGCACTATACGGCCTAAAGCAAGCACCGAGAGCATGGTATGATTGTTTTGCTACTTTCCTTTTAGAAAATGATTTTAAACGTGGTACTATAGATAGTACACTATTTTTGAAACAAGATAAATCGGATTTACTTATTATCCAAATCTACGTTGATGACATTATTTTCGGTTCTACCTCACATAGACTTGTTAAAGATTTTGAAAATTGCATGAAATCTGAATTTGAAATGTCCATGGTTGGTGAACTTAACTATTTTCTTGGCTTGCAGATTAAGCAAACGAGTAAAGGCATTCACATAAGTAAAGCAAAATATGTCAATGACATGATTAAAAAGTTTAACTTTGAAAATTTGAAACCATCCCCTACCCCTATGAGTGTCACTACTAAATTGGACAAAGATGAACATGGTAAAGACGTTGATAATGGCTGATATCGATCTATGATAGGTTCTTTGTTATACTTAACTGCTAGTAGGCCTGATATCATGTTCAGTGTATGCATGTGTGTACGTTTTCAAAGTCAACCTAAGGTGTCTCACTATAATGCGGTAAAAAGAACATTCCGTTATATAAAGCACATGCCCACCTTAGGAATTTGGTACGATAAGGATTCCACATTTAACTTACATGCTTATACTGATGCAGATTATGGTGGCTGCAAGATAGATAGAAAGAGCACAAGTGGGACTTGCCAATTTATATGAAACTCACTCATTTCATGGTTTTCCAAAAAGAAAGCAAGCGTTGCTTTGTCCACTACTGAGGCTGAGTACATGGCCCTTAGCCTTTGTTGCACACAGTTGTTGTGGATAAAACAACAACTCTCGGACTTTGGAATTACCGTAAATAGAATCCCTATATATTGTGATAGTATGAGTGTCATCAATAACCCCGTGTTACATTCTAAGGCTAAGCATATAGAAGTACGCCATCACTTTCTTCATGATCACGTAAACAATGGTGATATCGTCATAGATCACGTACGTACTGAAGCACAAGTAGCGGATATCTTTACAAAAGCCTTAAATCAAGCCACGTATGAATCTCTTCGTTCCAAATTAGGCATGATTCCCGTTGATATGATTTGATTTGATGTGATTTGATTTTCTTTCCTTATTTACGGGAATCTTTTGATTTACTTTCCAAAATAAATGGGGAGAGAAAGCATGATTTAAGGGGGAGAGAGACACTAATTGACACTGATTGCAAAAATCAAAGGGGAGCCGGATTTGAAATGTAAAATTAAAATTTCAAATTTATGCATGATTGAAGGGGGAGCGATAGCATTAAATCATGTGCATAAGTTATTTTGAAAATCATCAAAAGGGGGAGATTGTAGAGAAAAGGGGGTTTGAGTGATTTCAAAATATGTGATTTAAATGCATGATATACACAAAACGTGTGCATGATATACATGTATGCATGATACATTGCTTACTACTTGGCTTATTTAGCTTGTATATAATGTTGCCGTACTAACGAGCCATGAAGCGTTAAAGCTTACATCATATGGCAAACATTTGTTGTGTTTATACTATTTTCAGGTGCCACCATTAATGAACTAAACTAGTTCATTAAGTGAAGTACTTAGTTTATTAAACTAAGTAGTTCATTAAAGGAAGCCACATTTGGAAAAGGTACAAAAGCAACAAGGCTAAGGAAGGAAAGTTTTCTTCTCCTCCCCTCATTAATACATATACACTCCATATACATATATATTACATATATTTTCATATTTTTTTGAAAAAGGCACATACACATGTATTCCAACGTACTACCGACACGTTATATATTTTACGTACGTACGTTAACATCACACCATCATATTAACTCATATTTATGAGTATATTCAGGTCTTGTATCATACTTAACTCATATTTATGAGTATATTCAGGTCTTATATCATATGATGTAAGACATGGTGATGACAAATTAAATACGACAGTTAAAAGGTTCTAAACCGAAAATTGTCGTATCAGGCGAATACCGAAACTTCGCAAACGTGTCACATACTTGCCATAAATAAATGGCCAGCCCCTACAACTCAAAAATCATTATAAATTTCGTGGGTTTGACAATGCTTTAAGCCAAAAATACTTTCCATGTTGGCACACACAAATCACCCCACATTAAGGCCAAAATGTGAAGATTCCAATTTTAATTTTGTCACATGTTAATGGTGCCACTTTAGACCAGCCAAGTGCTGAGATTTAAAGTATATATTATATATATTATGTGTAACATAATATATATAACATGTGCAAAAAGTTGGAATTTAACTAGTGAAAAATTGGGTAATCGATAAACATCGAAAATTCGGTTTTCTACGCACACAATACATGGAACATTTTTGGTACATCTTGTGACACGTATCTAGACACTTTTTACATATGTTATACATCTTAAAGTGGTCTAGAAAATTAAATTAAGGGCTGATTGGAATATAACATGTGTGTATTATTAAATGTGCACTATTTTATAAAGTTAGCAAAAATAATTTTCAGCACATATACATACACTATGCAACGCACATTACAGCTGAGATGGAGCTTATTTGGAGCCTTGTTGTCATATTGATTGGTGAAGGATCAATCATACAATGTTGGTGAATTAAAGAGAGAAGCTACAAATGGTAAGATTTCAAACTTTGTCTCACTTATAACACATGCTGAAAATTTCAGCATGTGTAAGCTTGGCTGGCCAAAATTTTCACTTTAATGTGACATATTTTATCATCTTGAATTATGTGTAAGATATCACTATTTATGTCTTTGAATGATATTCAAGAAATTTTCACTTTAATGTGACATATTTTATCATCTTGAATTATGTGATTGATTGGGAGAAGAAATGGAAGCATTTTGAATATCATTCAAAGCCATATATAGTGATATCTTCAATATCACGCATGCTGAAATTTTTCAGCATGTGTAGTATGTACAATGGCCGAAAATGAGGCCAAGTGAGAGTTCAAATTTCCTTCCAAATTAATAAAGATAATTGCTATCAATTTATGATTTATTTTAAAAAGAAAAATCAAAGAGAAATGGTAATATTTTGAACTTTATCTCCATGAATCACATGCTGAAAATTCAGCATGGTAAAACTCCATTATGACCGATTTTTGCTTAGTAAGGAAGAGATTTTGTCTTGCAACATTTATGTGATAATATTAAGCTTTATGGAAATTATTTTGTGATTGATTTTGGCACATGTTTGAAGTGTTATTCTCAGATTTTTCCAAGTCATCAATGATGACAACATCCAACCAATCATGAAGTGCCAAGTAAGCAAAGCTTAAATGATCATCCAATAAGAAGATGCCAAGTAAGCAAGACCATGTCACAATGATGTCTTACATTCTCCCAAGGACTTAAAAGATAATTTTCAAGAGGGGGAGGCACCAAGGGTGGACGGCCATTCAAGGTTAAAAGGAAAGAAGTTGAGCAAAAACAAGACAAGCACAAGCATTGCAAAATCAAAGTGAAAAACGCCTAGCCTCTTCTTGTTCTACATTCTCTTTCTTTCTTTCTTCTTGAAAGCCTATTGTATTCATATTTTTCAATCTTGAATAGGCTTGACCACCACATTTTCTATATCTTTGTAAAAGATTGATCAAGGTGTGATCAATCTTCATTCTTGCGAGGTGGTGATGTTCGTGCGAATTGTATTCGTCTTACAAGGTTTGTAAAGGGGTGGAGTTGGTGTGTAACTTTATCAAACCTGTGGTAAGGTGTATTGCATGTGTCTGATTAGTGTGAACCAAGGAAGGTGTTCCTTGAAGACTGGAGTAGGTTGTTTATAATCGAACCAGTATAAAATTCTTGGTGCCATTTACTTTCAGCATTTACTTTCAGTTACTGCACAGTTTACTCATTTTGTTTGCATTCGTAAAAATAGTAAACGACTTTCAAAAATCACGAAAATTTCCATAAGCATAGCCACACATTCTAGGGTTAATTTGACATGAGTTTCAATCCTTTTGGATAAGTATAAGTCGATCAAACATCAAAAGATCTGAGACTAGTGCAGTTTGATTTTCAGACTTGCAAAGGTTGAGACTTTGATTGTATTTGACCTACTTCCCAAAAGAATTTTGTAAAACTGTTTCAACCCACTTAAATAAAGTATATAAGGAGTTATTGGTTAAATTTTCAGAGCATTGGGACTTACACACAAATAGGAATAAATTTTTAAAAACCGTCTACCGTTTCTGGCAGATTCGCGCAATCTGATCATCAACGGTGTTTGAAGGGGTTAAAGGTTGAATTTTAATTTCAAATTTTTAGGAGACCCTCATAACATCTGTGGCTAAGTTCTCTGAAAATTTCAGAATTTTTGGAGACCTATAACCTGGTTTTAAAAACATTTTAAAACTGGTTCTGAAAACAGAATCTGTTTTTAGAAGTTGAGTTGTTTAGTTTTAAACAAATTTTAAAAACCACACTTTCCGCACCACCTATTCAACCCCCCCTCCTTCTAGTGGTGCCTTGCAGATCCTACAGGGGATAGCACCATAGGGGGATGGCTACAAGGCTTAAAAGGAAAGAAGATGAGCAAAAACAAGACAAGAACAAGCATTGCATTTTCAGGAGATCAAAAACGCTAGCCTCTCTTCTTCTACACTCTCTTTCTTTCTTCTTTTTTGAAAGCCTATTGTACTCATATTTTAAATCTTAAATAGGCTAGTTATAGATCACCACATATTCTATATCTTTGTAAAAGATTGATCAAGGTGTGATCAATCTTAATTCTTGCAAGGTGGTAGTGTTCGTGCGAATTGTATTCGTCGTACAAGGTTTGTAAAGGGTTGAAGTTGGTGTGTAACTCCATCAACACTATGGTAAGGTGTATTGCGTGTGTGTGACTAGTGTGAACCAAGGAAGGTGTTCCTTGAAGACTGGAGTAGGTTGTTTATAACCGAACCAGTATAAAATTCTCAGTGTCATTTACTTTCAGCATTTATATTCTGTTTCTGCACAGTTTACTCTTTTTTTGTTTGCGTTCGTAAAAATAGTAAACGACTTTCAAAAATCACAAAAATTTCCAGAAACGTATCCACACATCTTAGGGTTAATTTGCTACAAGTTTCAACCCTTTTGGACTAGTATAAGTCGATCAAACATCAAACGTTCTTAGACTAGTGCAGTCTGATTTTCAGACTTGCAAAGGTTGAGACTTTGATAGTAATTGACCAACTTTCCAAAAGAATTTTGTAAAACTGTTTCAACCCATTTAAATATAGTATATAAGGAGTTAGTGATTAAAATTTCAGAGCATTTGGACTTATACACAAATAGGAATAAATTTTTCAAAAGCGCCTACCGTTTGTGGCAGATTCGCGCAATCTGATCACCAACGGTTTTTGAAGGGGTTAAAGGTTGAATTTAAATTTGAAATTTTTAGGAGACCCTCATAACATCGGAGGATAAGTTCTCTCAAAATTTCAGAATTTTGGGAGACCTATAACCTGGTTTTAAAAACGTTTGAAAACTGGTCCTGAAAACAGAATCTGTTTTCAGAAGTTGAGTTGTTTAGTTTTAAACAAATTTTAAAAATCACACTTTCCACACTACCTATTCAACCCCCCTTCTAGTGGTGCCTTGCAGATCTTACATGTGATATCAGAGTGCAGGAACACCCACTACAAAGGATCCAACGATTCAGTGAGATGGCAACCACAAATCTCAAAACCGAGCAAGAAGGTATGTCGAGCCAAAGGCCTCCACTTTTTGACGGTGAGTCATTTATTCAATGGAAACTAAGAATGAAGCTTTTTCTTATGGCTATAGATATAGATCTTTGGTCGATTATTGAAGATGGTCCTTTTGTTCCATCTAAGTTATCCATAGTAGACGGAGTCACACTAGAAGTTGTCAAACCTAAATAAGAATACACAAGTGATGATAAAAAGAAACTTAGCATGAATGCTAGGGCTATGCAATTGCTCTTGAATGAATTAAGTAAAAGTGAGTCTAGTTATGTCTCAAACTGTTCGAGTGCACAAGAAATGTGGAAGATACTAGAATTGAAATACGAAGGCACGAGTCAAGTTAAAGAGTCAAAGATAAACATGCTTATGTCTACACTTGATTCGTTTAAACTATTGCCTAATGAATCTATTGTTGATATGGATCTTCGTTTGACTAACATTTATTATTCTCTTGAGTCTCTTGGTAAAGCTTTTACCATGCAGGAAAAAGTACAAAAAGTCTTACAAAGCCTTCCGTCAGAATGGGACCCTAAAGTAACTGCAATAGAAGAAAGTAAAGAAACAAACTCAATAAAGATGGAAGAGTTAATTGGATCTCTTAAGGTGTATGAAAATAAACCACCATACGGAAATCGGAATCATCTAAACAAGGTAAAGCTATTGCTTTTAAATCAAATGAATACGTCTCTACTTCTTCCGATCACGTATATGATAGCGATTCTGAATCGGATAACGATGACCTAATTCTATTGGCCAAAGGCTTAAGAAAATTTATGAGAAGGTCATTTAGAAACAAAAATAAGGGCACTACAACGAAAAGAAATAAGAACAAGTCAAATGATAAAGATGTTAAATGTTATGAGTGTGGCAAACTTGGACATTTATCATATGACTGCCCCAATAAAGAAAAACAGACAACTAAATACCCTGACAAGAAGCGGAACAAGAATAGATCCGTCTCAGAACCCAAGCAAAGGAAACGTGCTCTAAAGGCCTCCACTTGGAGTGATTCATCGGATTCCGAGAATGAGACCGAAGAAGAGACTGCTCAAGTATGTTTTGTGTCCAAAGCATCTAATGAGGTATCATCTGATTCTGATTCTGACTCTGAGCCTTCTTATGATGATCTTTTTAGTCAGTATTTAGAATTGCATAAATTCACTAAGACTCTCGCTAAAGAAAAGAAGCAATTAATTGAAGATAAGAAACTGTTAGAATCTTCTAACGAGAATCTTGTCTCTCAATTAAACGATTCAAAGAAAGAGTCATCATGTATCATCACTGCATTAAAGACAGAGATTTCATCATTAACCACTCAAAATAACGAAATGAAATCCGAGATTTCAAATTTGAAATCAAGGAATATAGATCTAGAGAAAATGATGAAACAGTTTGATACGGGATCTAACATGCTGCATCGTATTATCTTATCTCAAAAGCATGACAATGACGAAACGGGTTTGGATACATTGATACTAATGAAGTATCAACCAAACCAACTAAGTTTGTTGTGTCTAAAAAAGTAGACACCCCAAAGCCTCAAGGGGCGTCTAAGATGACGCAAAAACCGCCCCTTTCCTCATCACGCCCCACTTCCTCTCCACATCATGTGAACTAAAACTTTGTACCATATAGATATGAAAAGAAAAGAGTAATGCATACACGACATTCATATCATCCACGCACTACGCACACACACACAAGGACATATAAAAAACGTCCTTCATTTAATGAGTACAAAGGAGTTCTTGGGCAAAGGCCCAAAGTGCATTCACCACATGTCTACTATGTCGCACCTTCATCTACATTCTTGCCATTTGCTAGACCGAGAAGGATCACCCACGTATGGGTACCGAGAGGTACTTTTACCAAGAGGTGATTAACTAACTCGAAAGGACCCAAAGTTAAAAGGCTACCTAAATCATCTTTGCACATTGCAGGAAGCCCACACATCGAAAGATACAACTATAAAGTGGTTCCTTGATAGTGGCCGCTCGAGGCACATGACGGGTGACCCGAGCTTGTTTACAAAATTAAAGGTCACAAAAGACGGATCCGTGACCTTTGGAGACAACAACGAAGGCAAGATCATCGGAAAAGGTACGATAGGACATCCAAGCACTCTTCAAATCTCCAACGTCTATTTGGTAAGAAACTTATCTTACAATCTTCTTAGCATTTCTCAATTTATTGACAATGACTTTGACGTGTGCTTCACTCACCCTTACTGCAATATAATAAATAAAAATGGAGAAACTGTTTTAAAAGGAAAACGAGAAGGTAACATTTTTACGCTTTCTATGGATGATGTGGTAGACGCTAAAGTTAAGTGCTTTATGTCAAATGAACCCAATGTGAATTTATGGCATAGACGTTTAGGACACATTGGTATTTCCACACTAGAAAAACTCCAACGAAAGAACTTAGTACGAGGATTGCCTACACTTGATTTAGACAACTTTCAGTTGTGTGAATCTTGCATAAAAGGCAAACAAACACGTGAGTCACTTAAGCCAAAAAATGAAATAAGCACGACTAGAGTCTTAGAACTATTACATATTGATTTGTTTGGTCTTAGTCGCACTACAAGCCTCGGTTGGCGCCACTATGCATGCGTGATTGTTGATGACTTTTCTCGTTATACTTGGACTTTATTTCTTGCACATAAGGATGATAGTGCCATTGAGATTGCAAAATTAATCAAACAACTTGAAAATCAATACGGTGTCAATGTGAAAAAGATAAGAAGCGATAGAGGCGGCGAGTTTAAAAACAAAGAGATGATTTCATTTTGCGAAGAAAAAGGAATCAAGCATGAGTTTTCGCCACCTAGAACTCCACAATTAAATGGAGTAGTAGAAAGAAAGAATCGTACAATTACAAGAAATCGCTAGGACTATGTTATGCGAAAATAAATTGCCAAGATTTCTGTGGGCGGAAGCCGTAAATTGTGCATGCTACATAGTAAATCGCCTATCTATAAGAAAGAAAATAAACAAGACGCCTTACGAGATATTGATGATCGCGTGCCTAAGATTGACTATTTTCGTGTCTTTGGATGCAAATGTTTTGTTTTAAATACAAAAGATAATTTAGATAAATTTGAATCCAAATCAATTGAGTACATTTTTGTTGGATATTCTATAAATTCAAATGCATATAGATGTTATGATCCTCTCACTAGACAAATCATGGAATCTATTCATATGAAATTCAATGAATTTGGTGAGATTGATAAAGATAAAGAATATGACGATGACTTTGAATTGAAACCCGTGTTGAATGAAGATGATGGTACATTTGATATGCATGACATGAATGACACACTAGAAATGCATGATCACGTAGAAATGCATGATATCATAGGAATTTATCAACCAAGATGGCATAGAGATCACCCACATGATCTCATCATAGGCGACCTCACTCACGGTGTGCGACCATGTAGAAGAATTACTTCGGATGAAATAAATGAATTTCATGCTATGATTTGTAAAATTGAACCAAAAAATGTGCATGATGCTTTGAGTGATTCTTTTTGGATTGATGCTATGCATGATGAGCTTAATCAATTCGTTAGAAATGAAGTATGGGATTTAGTGCCACGACCACAAGATAAGACCATAATAGGCACAAAAGTGGGTGTTTAGGAATAAAATGAATGAAGAAGGAAAGGTCGTTAGGAATAAAGCTAGACTTGTAGCACAAGGCTATAAGCAAGAAGAAGGAATTGACTACGATGAAACATTTGCACCCGTAGCACGTTTAGAAGCTGTCCGACTATTACTTGCTATTGCTTGCATGAAAGATTTCAAATTGTATCAAATGGACATAAAAAGTGCATTCCTAAATGGATTTATACAAGAAGAAGTATACGTGAAGCAACCACCTGGTTTTGAAGATTTGAAACATCCCGATCACGTGTACAAACTAAATAAGGCACTATACGGCCTAAAGCAAGAACCAAGAGCATGGTATGATCGTTTCGCTATTTTCCTTTTAGAAAATAATTTTAAACGAGGTACTATAGATAGTACACTATTTTTGAATAAATCCATTTAGGAATGTTTTCTTATTTGATACCAAGAGCATGGTACGTGATTTGATTTGACGTGATTTGATTTTCTTTCCTTATTTACAGGAATCTTTTGATTTACTTTCCAAAATAAAGGGGGAGAGAAAGCATGATTTAAGGAGGAGATTAAGGGGGAGAGAGATACTAATTTATACTGACTGCACAAATTAAGGGGGAGCCGGATTTGAAATTTGAAATTCAAATTTCAAATTTATGCATGATTGAAGGGGGAGCAATAACATTTAAATCATTTGCATAAGTTATTTTGAAAATCATCAAAAGGGGGAGATTGTAGAGAAAAAGGGGTTTGAGTGATTTCAAATATGTGATTTAAATGAATGACAAAAACGTGTGCATGATGACAAAAACGTGTGCATGATATACACGTATGCATGATATTGCTTATTACTTCTCTTATTTAGCTCATATATAATGTTGCCGTACTAACAAGCCATGAAGCTTTAAAGCTTACATCAAATGGCAAACATTTGTTGTGTTTATACTATTTTCAGGTGCCACCATCAATGAACTAAACTAATTCATTAAGTGAAGTACTTAGTTAATTAAACTAAGTAGTTCATTAAAGGAAGCTACATTTGGAAAAGGAACAAAGGCAACAAGGCTAAGAAAGGAAAGTATCCTCCTTATTTATCACTCACACGGCATATATATATATATATATATATATACACACACATATATTTTCAGATTTTTGGAAAAAGGCACATACACATGTATTTCAACGTACTACCGACACGTTATATATTTTACGTACGTACGTTAATGTCACACCACCATGCTTAACTCATATTTATGAGTATATTCATGTCTTATGTCATATGATATAAGTCATGGTGATGACAAATTAAATACGACACGTTAAAAGGTTCTAAACCAAAAATTGTCATATCGGGCGAATACCGAAACTTCGCCAACGTGTCACGTACTTGACATAAATAGATGGCCAGACCCTACAATTCAAAAATTCTCAAAAATTTCATGGCTATGATGTAAATTCCAGCCATAAAATCATTCCATGTTGGCACACACAAATCACCCCACATTAAGGCCAAATTGTGGAGATTCCAATTTTAATTTTGTCACATGTTAATGGTGCCACTTTAGACCAGCCAAGTGTTGAGATTTAAAGTATATATTATATATATTATGTGTAAAATAATATGTATAACATGTGCAAAAACTTGGAATTTAATTAGAGAGAAATCGGGTAATCGATAAATATCGAAAATTCGGTTTTCTACGTACACAATGCATGGAACATTTTTGGCACATCATATGACACGTATCTAGACACTTTTTACATATGTCATACATCTTAAAGTGTTCTAGAAAATTAAATTAAGGGCTGATTGGAATATAACATGTGTGTATTATTAAATGTGCTTTAGCAAAAATAACATTTCAGCACATGCATATACACTTACCAACGCCCCTACAGCTGAGATGGATCCTATGTAGAGTATTGTTAGCATATTGATTGGTCATGAACCAATCATACAATGTTGGTGACAAAAAGAAAGAAGCTACACACGGTAACAATTTGAATTTTTGTCACAATTGTGACACATACTGAAAATTCAGCATGCGTGCTAACGATGGCCGAATTTTTCATCAATTATGAGTGATATTTTACTTCTTAATTAAGGTGGATTAATTGGAAGATATTTTGGAAGCATTTTGAATAAGTTTCAAAGCTATAAAGTGTGATATCTTATATATCACACATGCTGAAATTTTTCAGCATGTGTGGAATGTACCTTGGCCGAAATTGAGGGCAAGTTGGTGTCCAAATTCTATTTCCAATTTGATAAGGATATTTGCTATCAATTGATGATTTATTTTAAAAATAAAAATCAAAGAAAAATGGAAGTATTTTGAACTTTAACACCATGTATCACATGCTGAAAATTCAGCATCGTAATCACTCATTATGGCCGATTTTTTAACCTTGTGAGGGAGGAATTGTGTCTTGCTAAAATTATGTGACAATCTTGTGGATTATGGAAATTATTCTATGTTGATTTTGGCACATGTTTTGAGTGAAATATTCAGATTTTCCAAGTCATCAAATGATGACAACATTCGACCTATCATGAAGTGCCAAGTAAGTAAAGGTCAAATGATCATCCAATGAGAAGATGCCAAGTAAGCAAGGCCATGTTACAATGATGTCTTACATTCTCCTAAGGACTTAGAAGATAATTTTCAAGAGGGGGATAGCACCATAGGGGGACGACTACAAGGCTTAAAAGGAAAGAAGATGAGCAAAAACAAGACAAGAACAAGCATTGCATTTTCAAGAGATCAAAAACGCTAGCCTCTCTTCTTCTACACTCTCTTTCTTTCTTCTTCTTGAAAGCCTATTGTACTCATATTTTCAATCTTAAATAGGCTAGTTATAGACCACCACATATTCTATATCTTTGTAAAATATTGATCAAGGTGTGATCAATCTTCATTCTTGCAAGGTGGTGGTGTTCGTGCGAATTGTATTCGGCGTACAAGGTTTGTAAAGGGTTGGAGTTGGTGTGTAACTCCATCAACCCTATGGTAAGGTGTATTGCGTGTGTGTGACTAGTGTGAACCAATGAAGGTGTTCCTTTAATACTGGAGTAGGTTGTTTATAACCGAACCAGTATAAAATTCTCGGTGTCATTTACTTTCAGCATTTATATTCTGTTTCTGTACAGTTTATGCTTTTTTTGTTTGCATTCGTAAAAATAGTAAACGACTTTCAAAAATCACAAAAATTTCCAGAAACGTATCCACACGTCTTAGGATTAATTTGGTATAAGTTTCAACCCTTTTGGACAAGTATAAGTCGATCAAACATCAAAAGTTCTTAGACTAGTGCAGTCTGATTTTCAGACTTGCAAAGGTTGAGACTTTGGTAGTAATTGACCAACTTCCCAAAAGAATTTTGCAAAACTGTTTCACCCATTTAAATATAGTATATAAGGAGTTAGTGATTAAAATTTCAGAGCATTTGGACTTATACACAAATAGGAATAAATTTTTCAAAAGCGTCTACCGTTTGTGGCAGATTCGCGCAATCTGATCACCAACGGTTTTTGAAGGGGTTAAAGGTTGAATTTAAATTTGAAATTTTTAGGAGACCTTCATAACATCGGAGGATAAGTTCTCTCAAAATTTCAGAATTTTGGGAGACCTATAACCTGATTTTAAAAACGTTTTAAAACTGGTCGTGAAAACAGAATCTGTTTTCAGAAGTTGAGTTGTTTAGTTTTAAACAAATTTTTAAAAACCACACTTTGCGCACCACCTATTCAACCCTCCCTTCTAGTGGTGCCTTGCAGATCCTACAAAATCATCAAGTGAGCCTAGAATACTACTTGAATCTAACACGCAAGATAAAATTTGGTCAATTCTACACCCATTCGGCCGTGTAAGTCCAAAAGAAGGCATCTTTCCTATGGTTTATGCACTTAGATGCCAAAAGGTAGTCATATTAGTTTATTATGCTAATAAGTGTGCTTATGAACATCTCCCTTGTCATTTTGATATTTGCATGTCAATTCTTATTTGCACATATGTAAGAGGAAGGATTATCATGAAAATAGAGAATGATAGTCTGATAATTATGCAACATTAATTTCTTCTTGATGCATGCATGCTACGATAATATCTTTGAACACCATCCATGTGAACATCATCATTTCCACTTCGGGGACGGTCCAAGGGCCTTCCACCTAAATCATGAATTCATCACCATCATCATGATGTGTACTCTGATGATCATGGTTGTAGGATGACGAAATGATAAAGTAGCCTCTATTTTTAGCCTCATATGTTGCATGTTATATGTAGCATCATTAGCATTATAATTTGAGGTGCATTGTGTACTTGCATGTCAATTTGGTAGGCTCATTTTTAAGGCAATTTCATTTTTTGTGATAAGAAAAATGTATGCATGACATGACTTGAGCATATTATCATTTAGTAAGATGGACATACATTAGGATTTTTATGAACATCAAATTTAGTAATGGTGATGAAAAAAGATCATTTTATTTACTCTCACTTTCGGCCTAGGTATGAGAATAGGAAACTTGGATGTACTAATTATTAATGTAATATACTGTGAAATGTGATAAAAGGAAAAAGGGCTCATTATGGAATTTAAAACTTTTGGGGATGTACCCATTTCGGCCCAAATGGCCTTTTCGGTTTAGCCTAACAAGTCCATGTGTAAATTAATTCTTTTATGAGACAATAATACAAGCACAAGGATTAAATGTCTAAAACAAATAAGCCCAATGAGTAATTACAAGAAAAGAAGGAATAAAATGGAATTGTGGCTAGAGGGCCATCTGGCCCTAAGCCCAATAATTCGGCCATTGCCTATCAAAGTGGTAAACTTGGACCTATCATTTAAATAATAGTTATGTCTAAAGACTAGCCTAATTAACAACATGATATGATTTGAATATCTAACGTCGTGAATAGGAAAACTTTCCAAGACAGGATATACGGCTCTAAGGATATAATCCCAACCTTTATGCATGTTACCAGCCTTGGCAACATCATAATTGTTACCCATAAGATATAAATATGCTATTCCCATGAATGTCTAATTCAAGGAAGCTAAATGCATAAGTATGATGTTATAAAACACAAGAAGTCCACAAAATGATTATGTGTTGTCTACTTAAGTATCTATGAGAATCCGACCCAATCAATAATAACCATGAAGTCACATCCCAAGAAAAGTCTATGTCATGCATTGTGTCCTCATGTTTTAGTATGATGAATATGTTTTCCAAGCTGGTTATCCGCATGTCATGTTTTCTTAGATTATGGTTTTAAAAATGTTTTCAAGACTACAAGATTTCTTAAGAATTTTACCGCGAGATGATTGGTTCCATACGACTTATGCATATATCCATAGGTAAGTGTAACACCTTGTCTGGTACAAGGGCTCTGTACCTATCTTTATACGCATGATATGTAGGCTGAGTGTAACACCTTGCCCGGGGTAAGGGATCTCTGCCTTTTCTGTTACGTCTATCACGTTCAGTACAGAGGGCTGCCTGATGTCTAGCCCAGAGGGAGGATGTCAGGGGAAAAAACGTTATCGTGGAATGTAACACTGTGTCCGGAACCAAGGGTCTCTGCGATAGCATGTCACTGTTAGTCCTATGTATGTATAATGTAATACCGTGGTTGGACCATCGGGATTCATAGACTATACTCGTAGCTATTTGTGGGATCAATCGGTATGTCATGGGTGCTTTCTCATGTTATGAAAAGTGCTATAGCCATCCACGTTATGTCATGCCATGATTCAAGCAAGTATGAAACAAGTATTTTCTGATCAATAAAAGTTTTCTGCTGCATATGTTAGAAAAGGTTTTCCCTTGCATATGTCACAATCATGTCCCATGTACAAAGTAACATTAAGACAAGAACCTCAAGTGTAAGACAAGAAACACTGCAAATCAACAAAGGCAAACCAAGATGAATGCTGGTAAGAACATGTACCATAAGCTAAGACAAGTTGTATAATTGATTTGTATGTTTTTGTTATGATACTTTCTATCTGTATTGATGTTGATATGTTATCTGCATTACTATTTTCATGCTTTATTGATCAGCATTTATCCTATGTTTCAGTTTTCCGTTACATTATATGTTACGTTTCGCTATGCTTTGTCATACTGTATCACCTGCTACCCTACCCGATGTATGGTCCACTTGACGGACCTAGGCAGAACGATTTGCTGAGCGATTCGTTATCGCTCACCCATTAATATTACCACACAGATCCACAAGACCCTGAACCGGAGTTCATTGAAGATGAGCATCGGAAGTAGACGTTTGGAGCTGATTAGTAGTCGTCTACGGCCCCTTTTTGTAATTTTGGATTCCAGCTCTGTATTTTGGTATTTTGAATCATGGATATATTATGACACTTCTGCGGATGTATTAGGATATACTCTTGTTATGGATGTTTCACCTTATGACATTTCGTTTTTGCTTATCAATACATGTTGTTACGATTTGTGCATGTATGATGACGTCGCCTTATACTCCTCGTAGTAGAGTATGGCAGGTACACTGTGCGGGGACCAGGAGCGCTACAACGATCATATTTAAATCATGAACCAATGTTATTTTGTAAATCATGAAAGGGGGAGATTGTTAAGAAAAAGTATTTGAATGATTTACAAATGCATGATTTAAATGCTGCGAGTTTAATAAATGCATAAATAAATTATTACTTGACACGTTTTTGTGATATACATGGTTCATATACTTATATATATTGTTGCCGAACTTACAAGCCATGAAGCGTTAAAGCTTAAATCATATGCTAAACATTTGTTGTCCTTGTACTATTTTCAGATGCCACAATTAATGAACTAAACCTGTTCATTAAGTGGAGTGCTTAAGTTAATGAACTAACTAGTTCATTAAATGAAGACATATTTGGAGAAAGCATTATGGCAACAAATTTGAGAATGGAAAGCCTCCTCACTACATTTACAAGCCATTTTAGTATATTATATATATCCATATTTTTTTAAAGGCACAATACACATATATTCCGACGTACCACTGACACGTCACATATATTATAAACGAACGTCGACGTCACACCACTATATATACCTCATATTAATGAGTATATTCATGTCTAATATCATATGATATAAGTAATAGTGATGTCAAAATTATAACGACATGTTACAAGATCATAAACCAAAAATTGTCGTATCGAGCGACTACCGAAACTTCACCAACATGTCACGCACTTGCATATAAAGATGGCTAGCCCATGTACATCAAAAATAGCCAAATATTTCGTGGCTCACATTTTAACATCAGCCACTAAATCATTCCATGTTGACACACATAAATCACCCAGAATGTATGCTAAATTTATGAAGAATTCAAACTCAACTTCATTAGTGCACATGGACGTTTTCAATTAAGCTATTGGAGCTGAATTGTATATTATGTGTGACATAATATGTATTACATGTGCAAGAAATTCGAATTTAATCGAAGAAAAATCGTGTAATAGACGAAAGTCGAAAATTCGGTTTTCTACGAACATACACACATGATGCTTTTTGAGGCATAGATGTAACATGTATCTAGACACTTTTTACACATTCAAGACATGTTAAAGTGTTCTAGAAAATTCAAAATAGGGCTGATTATTATTTACCATATATGTGTAAATATTGTGCATTATTTGACAAAGCTTACTAAAATGAAATTTCAGCACATGTCCATTCATTCTACACGCCTATTTCATCTTGATTAGAGCCTAGGCAGAGCTTATATCGTATTTCAATTGTTGGAGAATATGCTATACAAGATTGGTGACATTCAAGAGGGCACCACATATGGAAAGAACTCAAAAGAACCACATGCTGAAAATATCAGCACATGGAAAAGGAGTGGGCAATTTTTTGGCTAGTCTTTGTCAACAATTTGTCTCCCAAATTCAAGGGATTGAAATGTGATAGCATGGTAATATTTTGACTACATTTAAGCACATATGTTATGAGTTTTTTTTGTAGAATATATAGCTCATTGAAGGATGCCAAGGTGGACCAATCAACAAGTGACAGGTAAGGAAGGTCAAATCATCCTTCCAATCATATTGCGCCAAGTAAGCAAGATGGTTTCATCTCTACACAAGAAAATCTTCCAAGGACATTAAAGAGAGTTCTCAAGAAGGAATACGCCCTAAAGGGGGAGGTCAAGCATGCAAAAAAGGGAGAAGATAGTGCAAACAAGGCTAAGGCTACAACTCAAACTCTCAAGTGCAAGAAGATATACTACTTTCTTCTTCTCCTTTTCTTTCTTCTTCTTCTCCTCTCAAGCCTATTGATCATATATTCTACATATTGTACAGACTTTGAATATACCACTCATACACATTCATTGTTGTAAGAGGTTGATCAAGGTGTGATCAAACCTTCATTCCTTCGGTGGTGGTGTCCGTAAGGTGTTTATTGTATCTAATGATAACCGAGGAAGGTTTCCTCCAAGACTGGAGTAGGTTTATTTAACCGAACCAGTATAAAATTCTTGGTGTTCTTACTTTACTGCACTTCATTTTAAGTTTTTCAGTTTTCTGTGTTGAGTTTGTTGCAACGGTAAAAATAGTAAATTTTTTTTAAAAAGTATAAAACTTTGCAAAAACATATCCAAATATCCTAGATTTAATTTGGCGCAAGTTGCAACTCATTTGGATAAGTATAAGTTAGTCAAACGTGAATAGTTCTGAGACTAGTGTAATCTGATTTTCAGATTTGCAAAGGTTGAGAACATCAACGTGGTTGACATACTTCCAAAAGGAATTTTCAAAAACTGTTTCAACCCACTAAAATAAATATCTTGAAGGTCTTATCATAGAAATTTCATGCCATTCAGAGTCACCAGTTAATAGGAATAAATTTTTCAAGTCGAAGTACTGTTTTTGGCAGATTTGCGCAATCTGACAAAAAACGTATTTTCCAGGGGTTAGAAGTGAAGTTTTAATTTGAAATTTTCGTAAGACACTCAGAACAGATGAGAGTAAATTCTCACCAAATTTCATAATTTTTGAAGGTCTGCAACTAGGCCTTTCAAATATTTCAAAACATGATTTGAAAACTAAAACTATTTTAAGAAGTGAGGTTTTTGATCCAAGATTTTTTAAAAACCAAATTTTCTGCACTCACTATTCAACCCCCCTTCTAGTGGTACTATACAGGTCCTACAAGTGGTATTAGAGCGTAGACACACTCATAACAAGAGGATCAAACGATCTTTGTGAGATGACAACCACTATTCACAAGACCGAACAAGAAGGTATGTTGAGTCAAAGGCCTCCTCTTTTTGACGGTGAGTGCTTTATATAATGGAAACTTAAATGAAACTTTTTCTTATGGAATTCGATATAGATTTGTGGTCCATTATAGAAGATGGTCTGTTTATTCGTTCTAAGTTATCTACTGTTGATGGTATCACACTAGAGGTCGTAAAACCGAAACAAGAATATACTAGTGATGACAAAAAGAAATTAAGTATGAGTGCTATAGCCATGCAACTTCTTTTAAACGGGTTGAGTAAAAGTGAATCGAGTTGTGTGTCTATTTGCTCTAGTGACTAAGAGATGTAGACAATTCTTGAAATTAAACATGAAGGGACTTGTCAAGTTAATGAGTCTAAAATAAATATGCTTATGTCTACTCTTGAGTGTTTCAAGTTATTACCAAATGAATCTGTTGTTGATATGGACTTACGCTTGACTAACATCTACAATTCTCTTGAGTCTCTTGGAAAAGCTTTTTCTACATAGGAAAAAGTTCAAAAGGTGCTAAGGAGTCTCCCATTCGAATGGGACCCCCAAAGTCACAGCGATTGAGGAAAGTAAAAAAACAAGATCAATAAAAATAGAGGAACTAATCAGATCTTTAAAGGTATACAAAAACAAACTTACACTAAGGAAATCGGAATCAATGTCAAAAAAAGGTAAGGCTATTGCTTTTAAATCAAATGAATACATCTCTACGTTTTTCGATCACGTAGATGATAGTGATACTAAATCGGATAATGAAGATCTAATAGTATTGGTTGAAGTTGGAGAAAATTTATAAGAAAGTCATTAAAGAATAAACCTAAGGCCATCCAAACTAAAAGAAATAAAAATAAAAATAACGAAAAAGACATGAAGTGCTATGAATGTGGGAAACATGGACACTTGTCATATATGCTGAGAAAAAGAGCTTGAATGATTTATAAATGTATGATTTAAATAGTGCGAGTTTATGAAATGCATGACAAAATTATTACTTGACACGTTCTTGTGATATACATTCCTCATATGCTTTATATATATTGTCGCCGTACTAACAAGCCATGAAGCATTAAAGCTTACATCACATGCAAACATTTGTTGTCTTTGAACCATTTTCAGGTGCCGCAATTAACGAACTAAACTAGTTCATTAAGTAAAGTGCTTAAGTTAATGAACTAACTAGTTCATTAAATGAATACATATTTGGGGAAAGCTTGATGGCACCAAAATTGAAAATGGAAAGTCTCCTCATTCATTTCATCTACACGCCATTTCTACATATTATATATATATATTTATATTTTTCTAAAAAGGCACAAATACACGTATATTCCGAAATACTATCGACATGTTACATATATTACAAACGTATGTCAACGTCGCACTAGTATATACACCTCATATTCATGAGTATATTAAGGTCTTATTGTAGAAATAAGAGGGTTTGAGTGATTTTAAAATAAGAAATTTGAATGCATATATATACATATATATAAACGTGCATAAGTGTACATGTGTGCATGATAACTTGCCATTACTTGCCTTATTTAGCTTATATATTATGTTGCCGTACTAACGAGCCATGAAGCATTAAAGCTTACATCATATGGCAAACATTTGTTGTGTTTATGCTATTTTCAGGTGCCACCATTAATGAACTAAATTAGTTCATTAAGTGAAGTACTTAGTTTAATAAACTAAGTAGTTCATTAAAGGAAGATTCATTTGGAAAAGGCACAAAGGCAACAAGGCTAAGGAAGGAAAGTTTTCTCCTCCTCTCCTCATTAATGATACACACACCATATATATATATACACCATATATTTTCAGATTTTTTAATAAAGGCACATACACATGTATTCCAACGTACTACCGACACGTTATATATCTTACGTACGTACGTTAACGTCACACCACTATACTTAACTCATATTTATGAGAATATTCAGGTCTTATATCATATGATATAAGATATGGTGATGAAAAATTAAATACGACACGATAAAAGGTTCTAAACCGAAATTTGTCGTATCGGGCGAATACCGAAACTTCGCCAACGTATTACGTACTGGCCATAAATAAATGGCCAGCCCATATACATCAACAATTGATGAAAATTTCGTGCTACACATGGTATGATCAGCCAAAAATACTTTCCATGTTGGCACACACAAATCACCCCACATTTAGGCCAAAATGTGAAGATTCCAATTTTAATTTTGTCACATGTTAATGGTACCACTTTAAACCAGCCAAGTGCTGAGATTTAAACTATATATTATATATATTATGTATAACATAATATATACATATCATGTGCAAAAGTTGGAATTTAAATTAGAGAAAAATCGGGTAATCGATAAATATCGAAAATTCGGTTTTCTACGCACATAACATGGAACGTTTTTCTTGAACATCATGTGACACGTATCTAGACACTTTTTACATATAATATACATCTTAAAGTGTTCTAGAAAATTAAATTAAGGGCTGATTGGAATATTACATGTGTGTATTATTAAATGTGCACTATTTTACAAAGTTAACAAAAATAAATTTCAGCACATGTATATACATCTTCCAACGCACATACAGCTGAGATGGAGCACATGTGGAGCCTTTTTGGCATATTGATTGGTCAAGGATCAATCATACAAGGTTGATGAATCAAAGAGAGAAGCTACAAAAGGTAAGTATTCAACATATATCTCTTTTATGTCACATGCTGAACATTTCAGCATACTAACATTATCATGGCCGAATTTTACATGTCTAATGTGACATATTTTATCATCTTTTATTAGGTGATAAATTGGAAGAAGATATGGTAATATTTTGAATGTAATTTAAATAAATAAAAGGGGATATTCTACATATCACATGCTGAAAAGTTTTCAGCATATGTACAAGGGGGGTGGACGAATTCTAGTCTCTTTTGTGTCCAAGTTCACTTCTCAATTGATAGCAAGACTTACCATGTATTATTGATTCATTTTTATGGTGAAAAATCAAAGAATAATGGGTATTATTTTGAAGGAAATGGAAGGTTGCACATGCTGAAAAATTCAGCATGGCAAGAACATCATGGCCGATTTTCTTGGGTAGAAAAGGAGGGATTTTATTGTCTTACAATTTATGATGAAATTTGTGATTTATGGTATGAATTTATGGCTGATTTTTTGGCACATTTTAAGTGATTATTTCAGATTATTTCCATGTCATCTTGATGACAACATTGAGCCAATAAAGAGGTGGCAAGTAAGCTAAGACTAAATGATGATCCAATAGAATGATGCCAAGTAAGCAAGGCATTGTCACCATGATGTCTTACACTCTCTCATGCACTTAAAAGGAAATTTTCAAGAGGGGAGATGGCTCCAAGGGGGACGGCTGCAACCTATAAGGAAAGAAGAGGAGAGCAAACAAAAACAAGAACAAGAATTGCCTTCAAAAGTGATCAAATTGCCTAGCTCTTCTTCTCCTACATTTTCTTTCTTTCTCTTTCTTGTAAAAAGCCTATTGTTCTTTACATCTTTCAATCTTGAATAGGCTTCATATAAACCACCATTCATTCATCTTTGTAAAAGATTGATCAAGGTGTGATCAATCTTCATTCTAGCAAGGTGGTGGTGTTCGTGCAAATTGTACTAGCAATACAAGGTTTGTAAAGGTTTGGAGTTAAGGTGTAACTCTATCAACCCTGTGGTAAGGTGTGTTGTGTGTGTGAATAGTGTGAACCAAGGAAGGTGTTCCTTGAAGACTGGAGTAGGTTGTTTATAACCGAACCAGTATAAAAATCTCGGTGCAATTTACTTTCAGCATTTACTTTTCAGTTTCTGCACTGTTTATCCGTTTTGTTCACGATCGTAAAAATATTAAACGATTTCCAAACATTATAAAAATTTTCAGAAACATACTTGCACGTTCTAGGGTTAATTTGGCACAAGTTTCAACCCTTTTGGACAAGTATAAGTCAATCAAACATCAAAAGTTCTGAGACTAGTGCAGTCTGATTTTCAGACTTGCAATGGTTGAGACTTTGGTTGTATTTGACCTACTTCCCAAAAGAATTTTCCAAAACTGTTTCAACCCATTTAAATATAGTGTGTGAGTAGTTGTTGGTCAAAGTTTCAGATCATTTGGACGTTCACACAAATAGGAATTAATTTTTCAAAACCATTTACCGTTTCTGGCAGATTTGCACAATCTGAGTACCAACGGTTTTTGAAGGGGTTAAATGTTGAATTTGGATTTGAAATTTTTAGGGGACCCTCATAACATCTGAGGCTAAGTTCTCTCAAAATTTCATAATTTTTGGACACCTCTAACCTAGTTTTAAAAACGTTTTAAAACAGGTCCTGAAAACAGAATCTGTTTTCAGAACTTGAATTGGTTAGGTTTAAAGAAATTTTAAAAAACCATATTTTCCGCACCATCTATTCAACCCCCCCTTCTAGTGGTGCTTTGCAGATCCTACACTTATATCATATGATATAAGTTACGGTGAATATCATATATGACATGTGCAAAAAGTTTGAATTTAAACGAAGAAAAATCACATAATCGACGAAAGTCGAAAATTCGGTTTTCTACGAACACAACACATGGAACGTTTTTTTGCATGAGTTGTAACATGTATCTAGACACTTTTTACACATTCAAGACATGTTAAAGTGTTCTAAAAAATTCAAATTAGGGATGATTACAATTTACCATATATGTGTAATTATTGTGCATTATTTGACAAAGCCTACTAAAGTAAAATTCCAGCACATATACATTGGTTATACACATCACTTTCACTTTCAATGGAGCCACGGTGGAGCTGAGTTGGCATCTCAATTGGTATAGAAAATGCCACACAAGGTTAGTGACACAAAAGAAGGAGCTACACAAGGTAATAATTTAAAATTTTCACACTACTACACATGCTGAAAATTATTCAGCACATGTGCATAGTGGCCGATTTTCTTGTCTTGATGGTGATCAATTTGCTTCCAAAAATTGAAGGGATTGAATGGTAATTGTTTGGTAACCTTACATGTTTTATCAGTTTATTTCAGATTTTACAGCTCATTAAAATGATGACAAGTTGGTCAATCATCAAGTGCCAAGTAAGCAAGGCAAAGTCATTCCTCCAATCATAGTGTGCCAAGTAAGCAAGTTGGTGTCATATCTATAGAAGGCAATCTTCCAAGGGCATCAAAGAGAATTCTCAAGAAAGGAAGAAGGCCCTAGGGGGCGGCCACACATACTTAAAAATAAGAGAAGTAGTGCAAACAAAGTGAAGACTACAACTCATATTCTCACAAGAGCAAGAGACTCTACTACTTTCTTCTTTTCTTTCTTTCTTCTTCTTCTCTCAAGCCTATTGCTCATATATTCTAAATATTGTATAGGCTTTGAATATGCAGCCCACACTCTTTCATTGTTGTAAAAGGTTGATCAGGTGTGATCAAACCTTCATTTGATCGGTGGTGGTGTCCGTGATTCGTTTGCTTGATTGTATTGTTTGTAAAAGGGTGGAGATGGTGTGTAACTCCAGTCACCCTTGTGGTAAGGTGTTGTTGATGTTTAGTGATGACCGAGGAAGATGTCATTGAATACTGGAGTAGGTTGATTTAACCGAACCAATATAAAATCCCTGGTGTCTTTACTTTACTGCACTTTACTTTCAGTTTTCAACATTTTACATCAATTTCATTGCAATGGTAAAAATATCAACGAATTTAAAAAATCTTTATATTTTTTAGAAACATAGACACCTCTTAATTTTCATTTGGTGCAAAGTTTCAACTCATTTGGATAAGTATAAGTCAATCAAACTTGAATAGTTCTGAGACTAATGCAATCTAATTTTCAGAGTTGTAAAGGTTGAGAGCATCAACGTGATTGATATACTTTCCAAAGGCATTTCCAAAAACTGTTTCAACCCATTACAACACATATATGGAGGGTCTTTCCATTAAAGTTTCAGACCATTTGGAGTTACCAATCAATTGGAATAAAATTTTCAAATCGGAGTACTGTTTCTGGCAGATTTCCGCAATCTGACAAAAAACATATTTTCAAAGGGTTATGAGTTGAATTTTAATTTGAAATTTTTATGAGATACTCAAAACATCTGAGAGTAAAATCTCACAAAATTTGATAATTTTTGGAGGTCTGTAACTAGGTCTTTAAATAGTTTCAAATCAGAATCTGAAAACAGAAACTATATTCAGAGTGAGGTTTTTGGTTAAAAAGTTTTTAAAAACCAAAATTTCTGCACACACTATTCAACCCCCATTCTAGTGGTGCTATACAGGTCCTACAAGTTGTATTAGAGTGTAGGCACATTCACAACTTGAGGATCCAACGATATTTGTGAGATGGCAACCGCGAGTTACAAAACCAAACAAAAAGGAATGTCAACCGTAAGGCCTCCTCTTTTCGATGGTCAGTCTTTTATACAATGGAAACTTAGAAATGAAACTTTTCTTTATGGTCAGTCTTTTATACAATGGAAACTTAGAATGCAACTTTTCTTTACGGCCATTGATATAGATTTGTGGTCCATTATAGAAGATGGTCCTTGTTGCACGCACCATGTTGGCCAATGTAATTCCGAATCCTGTAATATCAACACCTGTAGATTCAAGCGGCAACGAAAATTATTTCCTTCATGTTGTAAAATTTCTTAATTTAACATTTTTCTAATAAATTAATAAGAAATAGAGAAATTCTAAAGAGGAAGAAATTGAGATTCTATTAGGGCACCAAGGAGGGAAGGAAGTGACCAAAATGCCCTTAAGAAGGGCCGGTCACTTTCCCTCCAAATAACCCTAAAAATATCCCAATTCTAGAAAGCTCTTGGCAAAAAGTTTCCCCTCATTAAATAGCCACCTCCTTTCCACGAAGGCAAGACTTCATGACTGTGCCTCTTTCCTCCCTTCCCCCTATTCGGCCGCCACCCCCTTAATGCAAAAAGCAAATATAAACCACTAAAATTATCATTCCCATCCAAACATCCAACCTTCAATCATCTTCACCTAAGACCCCTAAGTTTCGGCCACCAAGAAGGAACACCAAGAGCAAGGATCCAAGACTTGTCAAGGCTAGCTCTCCAACTATTAAGGTATGAATACAGAACTACATCCCTTATTCTTTAAGATTTTGTACTGAGTTTAAGCTAAGTTCCTCCCTAACCAAACCCTCTACCCGTGGCCATATCCGTCACCGTAGGAGCACATCAACCTCAAAAGGTCCCAGAAGGTGCAAGACATCAAGAGCTCCATCAAGGTAAGATCTTTTCACACCTTTAAGCCTCTGCTATTTCTTTCATCAAGGAATTTTGTTCACCACTCCAAGGTGTAAACCGTATGTTACAATAGGAGGAGGAAGGTGGTTCTCAAGGCTTTTAGGAAGACCAATCAACAAAGGTTCAATCTTTGGACAAAGAAGGCAAATATTCCTTGATTCTTCCTTGAGATATTGAAGAACCATGGATAAGATGTCTAGATATTTTAAGCTTCAATGTTGCTCTTGCTAAGACTCACTTGATAACTATAGCATGCTGAAATTTGAACTAGGTAATGACTAAGATAATCTATGTAATGCATATTTATGAAACTAAGGAACCAACCTAGTACCTAAACCAACAGATTACCTTGTGTGGCGAATGAGATGAAAATTTTAAGATTGTATCAACCCCCCTAAACACAGCCTTAAGGGATTTTTAAGCGAAAGTGATGATTCATCCTTACTATGTCCCTAGAATATTTTAGATAACACATAATGGTTAAGTATTACTTGAATACTATAAGTTAAAAGGCTAATTGTTACATTTTGCCGTGACCATGTAAGACTAAGGGACATGTTAAAATATGACTAGGAGACCAATGGTTGAGGGATTACGTCACTTGAAGGATTAAACATATGTTAAGGAAGAAAAAAAATCAACTTGGAAGGCCTATTACCCCCCCCCCCCACACCCACTGCTTATTCAGTAGAAAGGGAAGCGGATGAACTAAAATATTTGTCACATTATAAGGGTGGTTGAAGATTATTTTGACACTTAAGCTTCACCCAAATTAATGGAAAAGGGACTGTTTTGCTAAATAATTTTATTCGGAAAGTTTTAAGGGCTTTAAGTTGTTCACTATGAAGGAATAAATAATGTTACGGGACTGATTTTGTGTACTCTCATGGACTGAATACATGCATGTGATTCTAATATTTGGAATGTTTACTTGAAGCCATTGGACATATGATTGAAGGCGTAAACACCAGAAATGCTTACAAGACTCCAAGAGGAGGGCAACACTACCATAAACAAATTAATTGTCACAACCGTTAAATTATCGTATTAGATCATTCATGGTATACGAATTAATCTACGGGTTAACTATTGAATAGGAAGGATGAGGGTTGAGTAAAAATTAAACTTTGAGATGAATAAAAGTTCTTAAGAGGGAAGGAGGACATGAGGGTTACTTCTGGTGCCGTTTATGAGACTAGGGCCGCGACTCATTCCGTGTTTTGGTACATCATAAAGTTCCGTTTCGACCCTTATAACCACTCAACATCATTCTTAAAACATGAATAATGAACCTAAACTAATAAGTTGCGAAATAATTTTAATAAATAAATCAAATGTAGAATAAAAAAGAGAAGTTAAGAAGTTATGGTACAAATGTGAAAAATTTCTGCATTACATTATGAATATATTATACCTTTAAAATGTTAAGGATAAGGTTATAACAACGGATTGACCCCTGTCATGCATGGCATTCCGAATTATGCATTTCATACATGTCATGACAAGTATTTTCTTTTACAAAGGAAGTTCCGTTTTTTTTCGAGAAAGGCAAAGACGCTTCTTAAAAACCCGTAATGTATGTTTAGCCTTCACGATTGATTCCGGTTATGTTATGTTCTGCCCGGTTATCGTATTAGAATAGCCGGTAGACCCCTATGAGGAGCAAGTTTTGTTCTGCCAGGTTGTTCCATTAGGACTGCTGGTAGACCCTTATGGGTATATGTATTGTTCTGCCCGGTCGTCCTATTGCGATGGCCGATAGAACCATATGAGGCATTTGTTCTATTCTGCCCGGGTGTTCATTGTGACAACCGGTAGACCCTTTGGGGTAAATGTTTCATTCCAACCCACATTTGGTATTATGATGCTCTGACTCATACGGGGTACTATTCTGACGGAATCACTTGTAGACGACGCTCAGTTCTTATAGTGTGAGGTAGAGGCCATGGCTATACCATTATGTACAGTTCTGATATGTTATGTACTATTCTGTTCTGTTCTGATCTTTCATGGTATGTACGATTTTGCTCTATTTTGTCTTGTCGTCTGCATAGTCCATGGTATTCTGTCCTGTATGTCCTCATGCTGCATTTCACCACATGAACCCTAACGCAACGGAAGAATGCTATGTTTTAGATGGTAAGTTCACCCTCATAGTCTTATCTGGCAGGTATGATTCTTACACTAATAATTTACACTTGTGGGTTTAAGGTCTTATTTATGATTCTAATATGTTTCAGTAGAATTAGGGGATATTTGCTGGGTGATTGTATCACTTATACCTTATTTATCATTTTCAGAGCCCCAGGAGCCTGTAATAGAGTATGTGGAGGGTGAGCCGCAGATGCCCTATCCCTGAGGATTGCTGGAGCTTAGAAGCCGTTGCTCTATTTTGTATTATGAACTCTCGGAATAGTTCAGAATTCAGGTTTATGGTTGTAATATGTAAGACAAGATGGACAATGTCTGTTATGTTTCAACTCTGCCACTTTCTTTTACCACAGTTCAATGTTTTAAATCAGTAGTCCATGACTTATTCATGGAACAAAACTGGTAATGCATCTTCGCCTTGTACTCTCCTTAACAAAGTACGGCGGGTGCACTGTACTTGAGTATAAGCCCAGGTGCGGGTCACTACAGGTGGTATCAGAGCCTAGGCTCTAGATTCATGGCAGCAGGAGAAACTAAGCATTGATATTAGAAACCCTAAGTTATGATCTTAGCCGAGCGATAGCCTTAGTTTAGGAAACGTAGCCTAGAAATTAGGCAAACTGAGATAAGTTAACAATAACCTGACAATGATCCTTGAAAAACGGGAGACACCTAAGTAGACCACACATTCTCTTCTTCACATTATCGTTACATTAAATCATAGCTCAGCATATAAACTTGAAATTCCCATGGATATGCAGATGGCAAGACCCTGTGGCAGACCAGCTAGGGCCCAACCTGTGAGGATAGGATCACAAGAGTTAGTTATGCATGTACCGGCTTAGTCGGAAGGAGGGCAGGCTCTGCCACCACCCCTGCCACAGAACCAAGTACCAAGTACCGCTGCGTTTCAAGCGTTTCTTTATACAATAGCCCAAGTCGGGCAATCCATGCTTAACAACAAAGCGGCCCCACCACTACCACCACCAGAACAGTAGATAGGACCTCGATTTTACTTTTGCGGAATGAAGAAAGCTAGGGTCTTGGCCTTTGAGGGAGAATCCAATCCTGACCTTGCTGAAAAATGGCTCAACGAAATGGAGAATTGTTTTGAGCTTATCCAAGTTCTGGAAGATCTAAAGACCTAGGTGGTACGACCATTCCTAATCGAAGAAGCAAACCAGTGGTGGAATACCAACATGCGGCCCTTGTCAAAACCAATTTCTTGAGAAAAGTTTCAGAAAGAATTCTACAAGTTCTATATTCCTCCCTCCGTGACCCTCCAAAAGATGCATGACTTTGAATCCTTGAAGCAAGATGCAGAAATGACTATTGCCGAGTATGCCAATCGATACACCGTGTTAGGAAGATATGTACCCTCGACCATGAATTATGAAGCCCTCAAGATGCTAAAGTTTGAGAGAGGTTTGGACCCCGTATCCGCACATGGTTGGTGAATGCTAACCCAAGAAACTTTGGCGATCTACTAGACGCTTGTTACAAGGTAGCGAGAGACATTCTCAGAAGGAACGAGGAAACAAGGGGAAAGAGTGTTATATCCCGTGCATTGGGTAAAAGGAAAAAATAATAATAATAATAATAAATAGTAAGAGATAAACCCTAAAACCTAGTATCCTAAGTGGACTAGGAAAAGAATAAATAAAGATAAAATTTTAATTAGATACAAATCCTAATCATATTAGAATAATGTTAACCTATCCCTATAAAATAGAGTAAACCCCTCCCATTCCATCGGCAGCCCCAGCTCTTCCTTTTCATTATTTTCCCCAAAATTTCCCCAACCGAAATTTCTTCACCAAAGTTCCAGTAAACCTAGGAAGCAATATTGCCTTTTCTTTTGTTCTCCCACAGCAGGGCACGGCATCTTTTATTCTTTCAAGAAATTCAATTTCTTCATTCTCAAATAGCAATCAACGACAACATTTCTCCCAAATAGCAAACTTTCTGCCGCCAGTCGTAGTAGCAATAATCAAGTGGTTTCCATCCGTTCTCAACCCCGATCTTTCATATATTGCGTATAATCGAGACATAAGGCAAGTAACCTTGCGATATTTGTTATGTTTTTACAAATCTTATGGTTTTATGTTCGTATCAAAATCTGATCATGCATGATTTATTTTTATTTGCATAGATTGTTGTTTATACGTATGTAATCGTTGTAAATATGTATTGGTTATATATATGTATATGCTTATGTGTGTGTACCGAATATATATTCACATGAGTTATATTTGTATTCTTTTTGTATGTTGTTGCTGTTGGATGAATGAGAGAAAAAAAACACACTAAGGTATATACATATGTAAAATATTGAGTATTCATGACTTAATATATATGTATATTAAATGTACAAGCACAATGTCAGAATGTTTGCTGGGAAACTTAGATTTTAAATTGAATGGGGGCAACACAAATGCACAGAAGCCAATTCTTGTCCGCACTCAGTACATATATATTAAAGTGTAAATATAGGGTAGCAATTGAGCGACGGTTAATTGTATGTTTCGAAGAATTAAGAATCCGTTATTTTTTTAAAAAAAAATAATCTGTTAGTTAAATGTTTCGGGCATATAGGTAAGTATACTTATACGTAAGAGATAAGTTGGAATTGAAACGGTAATAAAATGGTAAACGAATAAGTATAACGATAAATGAAAAGGTGTCTAAAGTTATACTTGTCAACTTCCTGGATTAAGTGTAAAAGTTAAATTTTTTTTTGTCCTTTTCCAAAGCAACCATCCAAGGTCTTTAGGAAGAAAGGAAGGATTTGTCCAACACCAAGCATAGAGGTCAGCGGGGTTGGAAAAAAAGAGATTCCACGTAGGAAGTTGATTCGTCAAAAAAAGGTAGGTGCCTCTTCCCCCTCAAACGGGTATGATTCATGCATGCTTTGATGGTATACTAATGTGTTTCGTTGTTTTATTTGTTTAAGTTGTAAATTTTGTCTATGTTGGAAAGCATGAGATATATTGTTTATGGCTGCTATGTGCGTGTATGTGTGTGTGAAATTGGTGGTTTGATTGAATCGAAAATAAAATATCCTTAAAAAAATGGGGAAAAAGGGGAACTTTTACATTAGGAGCCTTTAAGAAGTTGCGTTTTGGCCTTAGAATAGGTTCCCATAGACTGGAAATAGGAGATAATGGGGGTTGTGATCGAAAAACAAATCACAGCGGGCGTTGTCACTGGTGGAACATCCAATTAAATAAATAAATAATTAATTTAAGGCAGAGAACAGGCCGGCCAACGGACCGTGTAGCGCCCCGTACTCGGCTACCCCTCGTACGGTGCACCCGCCGTACTTTCCCTTTCAGAAAAGTACAAAGCGTCGATACTTAACTCGTAAAACCCATGGATAAACATGGATTACAAAGTCACGATCTTAACAGGTAGATAAAAATACGGCAGAATTTGAAACTTTTACATAAATCATTCTATACATCCGACATAAGTTTTACAACCACATTCATTACATCAGTACTTCTGCAATCATCGCTTCCAACATAAATCCGTCATATTATGAATCCATTATAATAGAATCCCTAAGCTGTCATCCACTCGTATTCTCACGGATGTGGGATCCTATGCTCGTCATCAATCCTTGCCACCCCGTTTCCTGTAAACTCTGAGAGGAAAAATAGGGGGGTGAGTGACAAAGTCACCAGCAAGTACACCATAAGCAATCATGCATTAAATGGAAAGTACATACAAGAACCGAACCCCCAAAGTTTGGTCTCTTACCATCATACCTGTCTTTCCATTCAAATGCCACCAAGGTAATAGAAGCATCACTTGATCATAAAGGGAATAAGATCATAGCTTACATAACAACAACAATAAGATCGTAACTTAGGTAACGAAAGATCATGACCTAAGTAACATTACGTCTAGCGTTTAGCTAGCACCTCATCCCTTCCGTCAATAGCCACTAAGGCAATAAAATCATAACTTAGTCATGTAGCACGTAAAGACACAACTCAGGGCACAGACTCGACATCATGCTCATGACCATATGCAATGTGTATGAGTATGCAAATGCAGTGCATAATGAAAACATGAAAATACTTGAACTTTCTTTCTTTCTTTTAAATCATGCTCATCATAAAACAAGAGAGTGTGTCAGCCTATTATACCGGGCATGACTCGGTTCTTATAACATGATCACCTTTAGGTCTATTATACCGGACCTGGCTCGGTTCTTACACTCTTCAGACCTATTATACCGGGCCTGGATCGGTTCTTATAATCTTCAGACCTATTATACCGGGCCTGGATCGGTTCTTATAATCATGATCATCTTCAGACCTATCATATCGGGCCTGGCTCGGTTCTTATAACTCTTCAGATCAATTAACCCCGGATCTGGAGCGGGTTAAGCTGGCCAGAAATAAATGGTACCATAGGAATCTTTTCGCAATCGTAAACCTCTCTTTCAAAGATCTTTCTTTCAAAACTCAAAACTTCTTTTCAAAAGATCTTTCTCATCATTCTTTTTCATAAAATCAGTTTCGTGAACTGTATGAACATGGACAATGCGATGTATGATATGCAACATGCGACTCGTGAACAAATACATCATAACACGCATATGCTGACTCGTCTCTTAAGCTGGAAAAACTGTCCAGCAATCATACTCTGTTCATACAGCCTCATGCTCATCAATTCGTGCTCATTTTATCAACTCATATCATACACATGCATAATGAAGTCTTAAACACATGCCATAAAAATTTCGCAACATTCCGAAATGTCTAACGACCTCAAAACATCAAGTATCATCAAAGGTACTGCTGAAATCAGCAGGGCAATACCGCCTTACCTCATTTTCATGGATCATAAAACCTTAATCAATTTGATCCAACACCTATAAAACATAGCTAACATACCACGGAACAATATTCCTAAGGCTAAACATCACATTTAAGCTTAAAAGAGCAAGATCGAAGCCTTACAACTTATGACATCAAACTGTCCTGTTTTCTAGTTTTGTACCACTAACTTCAACTCAGTTGTTAACCATCAAAATGGTGGTTTTATGCTGATTTATTTACATGAACATGTACATCTATACCTTAAGTAACTACCGTAAAATTTCCAAGGCCATCCAATAAACTTAAAGAGGTTATCTAATTACTTTCCCAAAATGGGTACATGCAGAAACTGGAATGACCAGTTGTATCACGAAATAAATTGTGACCAAACCACATATCCTTTTACCAAAATTCCAACTCACAGACGTCATAAACACATCAAGATATCATCATACCAAACATCAGCTCATTTACACATTCCTAAGGTGCATTTTCAAGCCACACAACTTACTACTCAAAACTGTCCTGTTCCAGCGACTCTGTTTGAGCCGTTTTACCAAGAACTTCATTAAAAATAATCCACAACTTCTTTTACTACAATTCCAACTCACACATTTCATAAACATATAATGCTATCATAATACCAAAAATTAGCCCATTTGAACACTCCTAAGGCCCCTTTTCATGTCGTTCAACAAGCAACATAAATCTGTCCAGCTCCAGTACTTCTGTTTGACCAATTCTTATTAAGCATTTCGTTTAGGACAAACCACAACTCCTTTTAATGAGATTCCAACTCACACATTTCATAAACATACAAATCTATCACCATACCAAAAATTAGTCAATTTTCACCTTCCTAAGGTTCTTTTTCAGGTCGTTCAACATGACACGTAAAACTGCTCATCTCCAGTGCTTCTGTTTGACCACTTCTTACTAAAAACTCCATTAAGGACAAACCACAACTCCTTTTATTGAAATTCCAACTCACACATTTCACATACATATGAGGCTAACATAACACCAAAAATTAGCCAATTTAAATACTCCTATGATTCATTTTCAGGTCATGCAAAACGTCATACTGTTCTGCCCAGTTCCAGTAATTTCTTCTTGAGCAGTTTTACCAAAAGATTTATTAAAAATAAACCATAACTCTTTTTACTGCAATTCTAACTCTCACTTGTACTACACACACAGAGCTAGTGTCATGTCAAAATTTAGTTTAATTGAACACTTCTAAGGTTCGTTCTCAAGTCACACAATCAGCCACACAAATCTGCCAGCTCCAGTAGTTTCAGCACTTCTTCACCTTTTTATTGTCCAAGCATTCTTCCACCAACTTCATTCATTAAGATGACTTACTATACATCAAATACACATTTAAATATAGTTATTCCAAGTCTCATAACTCATTTTTAGGCTACACATTACTCATACCAACAGTCTTGCCATATATGCTTAGAACATGTCACTTTTCATATCAACACTTTTCTTTCATGTCTTGTTCTTAGAATCTTCAACTAAGATTCATAACTTAAAAATGGCTAGTCATTCAAGCATGCACTTCACAAATAAGGCAAGATTGGCTAGAGTATACTTGCCTCCTTGGATCTTAGAGATTTTCCTTAGCTTGCACCTTGGTTGATATGGAGTGAAGTCCTCCTCCACCTTATTCCTAGCTCACGTTTTTTTTTGAGGATGAGAAAGAGGAGAACATTAGCTACCATTTGAAATGAAGAATGGAGCTAGATTGAGGCTAGATTCATCTTACCAAATGAAGCTTGGAGATGGATTCAAACCATCAAGATGTTGTCTTCTCCTTAGTGGCTTGAAGAATCTTCTCCTAGTGTCCTTATCAAAGTCACGTTTTTGTGCAAGGAGAAAGGGGTACTAGGTGAGTTTCATCCTTTGAAATATAGAACTCACTTAGAAGTTTAACATTTAACTTACCTAGATGAGTTCTTGAAGTTTGAAGATGAAGATAGCCTTGACACTCCTAGCTCCCACTATGGCTGAAATATATGATGATGTTAGAGGAGTGGTATAAGTTTCGTAAGTCTTGAATGGTTTGCTTATGAGAGCTCTTGAGAGTGTTCAAAACTTGGAGATGAAGAAGAGCTCCATGGATGAACTTGAAGGTGTAAGAGAGCTTCTTAGTAGAAGAAGTCTTCTTGGGGAAGACAAGGGGGCGTGCCTTAGGGAGGAAAAAGACAAGGAGACATGAAGCTTCCAAGGTGTGCATTGAGAAAAGAGAGCCTCCTTTGTGTCTTGAACATTAACTACTCCATGTCCCCCATTTGTTTTGTTTTATTTTATTCCAAGACAACTTGTCTTGTCTTTCCTTTATTTTATTTTATTTCTTTAAATAAGAGTTTGTTATTTTAGTTCAACTATAGTTACTTTATGTCAACTATAGTTACTTTATGCCAACTATAGTTACTTTATGCCAACTATAGTTACTTTATGGCCAACCTTGGTTATTTTACCCAAATAGGGCTGTCTTCTCATTAAATAACCATGGTAATCCTTCTTGGTCAACCTAGGGGGTGGCCGATTTATTATCCCTGGGGGAAAAGGAAACCCCATTTCCATTCTTAATTTTTCTTTTCCTTATTTTCTTGTTCCAAGACAACCTATTTTATGGTAGTCTCACTAATTCCATAATTGTGATAATAAGGAAAATTCTATAACTCCTCCAAGGCCCTCATGGCCGAATTCTACATATGTGGGAAGGGTAATTTTGTCATTTCACTTGTGTTGTGCGACACACTTACATAGCTATATAAAATTTCCTATAATTTTTACTTTAAGGAAATTCTATCGGAGAATGTCAAATTAATGTAGTTACATTTAAATAATGTAACTGGTTGACTAATTCTTAGTGACTCGTCTCATAAGAGTCGACGGTATAGATGAATTCCCGTGGGGTATAACATTATTTCCTCCTTAAACTGCTTTATACGATTCTCAGTATATACCAATTTTCGCGGGGTACAACATTCTCCCCCCTTAATAAAAGTTTCGTCCTCGAAACTTCAGGCTAGTCAACACAATGGGGCGTCTATCCCTCATGTTGCCTTCCGTTTCCCATGTGGTTTCTTCTTTTGGGTAAATAAGATCGCATAAAACGTCTATTTAGTTTTTTCAGAACTGCTTTGTTCTTTTCATCTTAGAGGTTTCACCAGAACTTATCCTTATTCTCTAGAGGTGTTGTCGTAACCTATCTCGTATCTAGCACTTGCAACCTTGATACTATGTACTTGATAATGAAATCCATCATGATCATAGTAGGCCTATAATTTCCTTTTTCATAAAATATGAAAAACTTGGCAGAGATCGTTAACTCTGGGATATAGACCTTTAGCTTTTTATGTAAACATCCTCTCAGTGATCATGTGACGGTCATCCACATAAACTAGCCTTTGATGGATACGGTTTCCAACCTCTACCTTGTTTTCTTGTTAATTCGTTTCATTCATTCTTTCATTCCCTTACTATCGCATTCCGCTCTGTAGCGGTCCCTTTCAAAATCCCCCAAAGGTCCTTGAATACCACTTAACTTAGCCTAATTTGATTTGGGGGTCTAGACCGCGCACGAATCTGACCGGCTTAAACCTTCCATCTCTAAGGAACATACTGTCCCAAAGTAAAGAATGAGTACGGAACTTGACCCTGGTCTTAGCGAGTCAAATTCTTCAACCCTTCTTATGACTAAGTCCTGAGAGAGGATGAACTCACAAAATTCTTCCTTAAGCCTACTGCTTCCTGGAGGTGTCAACAATGATGTCATTTTACTGAACTGTGAAGCCATCCGCCCCACAGAGCGTCGGAGTCTTACCCAAGATATAAATATTCAGATTTAGCGACATCATTTAATTCGTAATCCATATACGATCTTGTGGTCATGCAAGCAGGCATGATTATATTCCATAGATGGCCATCCACTAGGGCTTTATCATTTGGTCAAAACTCTAATTTCCAGTCTAAATCGTCCTGGTCTAGGATCAACTCTCATCTAAGATCAGAACTTAGGTCTAAGATCAAACTTAGTTGACTATAATCATCACTTAGTTCGACATTCTGCCCGGATCTGGAGCCTTCGCTCTGATACCACCTGTAGCGCCCCGTACTCGGCTACCCCTCGTACGGTGCACCCGCCGTACTTTTCCTTTAAGAAAACTACAAAGCGTCGATACTTAACTCGTAAAACCCATGGATAAACATGGATTACAAAGTCACGATCTTAACAGGTAGATAAAAATACGGCAGAATTTGAAACTTTTACATAAATCATTCTATACATCCGACATAAGTTTTACAACCACATTCATTACATCAGTACTTCTGCAATCATCGCTTCCAACATAAATCCGTCATATTATGAATCCATTATAATAGAATCCCTAAGCTGTCATCCACTCGTATTCTCACGGATGTGGGATCCTATGCTCGTCATCAATCCTTGCTACCCCATTTCCTGTAAACTCTGGGAGGAAAAATAGGGGGGTGAGTGACAAAGTCACCAGCAAGTACACCATAAGCAATCATGCATTAAATGGAAAGTACATACAAGAACCGAACCCCCAAAGTTTGGTCTCTTACCATCATACCTGTCTTTCCATTCAAATGCCACCAAGGTAATAGAAGCATCACTTGATCATAAAGGGAATAAGATCATAGCTTACATAACAACAACAATAAGATCGTAACTTAGGTAACGAAAGATCATGACCTAAGTAACATTACGTCTAGCGTTTAGCTAGCACCTCATCCCTTCCGTCAATAGCCACTAAGGCAATAAAATCATAACTTAGTCATTTAGCACGTAAAGACACAACTCAGGGCACAAACTCGACATCATGCTCATGACCATATGCAATGTGTATGAGTATGCAAATGCAGTGCATAATGAAAACATGAAAATACTTGAACTTTCTTTCTTTCTTTTAAATCATGCTCATCATAAAACAAGAGAGTGTGTCAGCCTATTATACCGGGCATGACTCGGTTCTTATAACATGATCACCTTCAGGTCTATTATACCGGACCAGGCTCGGTTCTTACACTCTTCAGACCTATTATACCGGGCCTGGATCGGTTCTTATAATCTTCAGACCTATTATACCGGGCCTGGATCGGTTCTTATAATCCTGATCATCTTCAGACCTATTATATCGGGCCTGGCTCGGTTCTTATAACTCTTCAGATCAATTAACCCCGGATCTGGAGCGGGTTAAGCTGGCCAGAAATAAATGGTACCATAGGAATCTTTTCGCAATCGTAAACCTCTCTTTCAAAGATCTTTCTTTCAAAACTCAAAACTTCTTTTCAAAAGATCTTTCTCATCATTCTTTTTCATAAAATCAGTTTCGTGAACTGTATGAACATGGACAATGCGATGTATGATATGCAACATGCGACTCGTGAACAAATACATCATAACACGCATATGCTGACTCGTCTCTTAAGCTGGAAAAACTGTCCAGCAATCATACTCTGTTCATACAGCCTCATGCTCATCAATTCGTGCTCATTTTCATCAACTCATATCATACACATGCATAATGAAGTCTTAGACACATGCCATAAAAATTTCGCAACATTCCGAAATGTCTAACGACCTCAAAACATCAAGTATCATCAAAGGTACTGCTGAAATCAGCAGGGCAATACCGCCTTACCTCATTTTCATGGATCATAAAACCTTAATCAATTTGATCCAACACCTATAAAACATAGCTAACATACCACGGAACAATATTCCTAAGGCTAAACATCACATTTAAGCTTAAAAGAGCAAGATCGAAGCCTTACAACTTATGACATCAAACTGTCCTGTTTTCTAGTTTTGTACCACTAACTTCAACTCAGTTGTTAACCATCAAAATGGTGGTTTTATGCTGATTTATTTACATGAACATGTACATCTATACCTTAAGTAACTACCGTAAAATTTCCAAGGCCATCCAATAAACTTAAAGAGGTTATCTAATTACTTTCCCAAAATGGGTACATGCAGAAACTGGAATGACCAGTTGTATCACGAAATGAATTGTTACCAAACCACATATCCTTTTACCAAAATTCCAACTCACAGACGTCATAAACACATCAAGATATCATCATACCAAACATCAGCTCATTTACACATTCCTAAGGTGCATTTTCAAGCCACACAACTTACTACTCAAAACTGTCCTGTTCCAGCGACTCTGTTTGAGCCGTTTTACCAAGAACTTCATTAAAAATAATCCACAACTTCTTTTACTACAATTCCAACTCACACATTTCATAAACATATAATGCTATCATAATACCAAAAATTAGCCCATTTGAACACTCCTAAGGCCCCTTTTCATGTCGTTCAACAAGCAACATAAATCTGTCCAGCTCCAGTACTTCTGTTTGACCAATTCTTATTAAGCATTTCGTTTAGGACAAACCACAACTCCTTTTAATGAGATTCCAACTCACACATTTCATAAACATACAAATCTATCACCATACCAAAAATTAGTCAATTTGCACCTTCCTAAGGTTCTTTTTCAGGTCGTTCAACATGACACGTAAAACTGCTCATCTCCAGTGCTTCTGTTTGACCACTTCTTACTAAAAACTACATTAAGGACAAACCACAACTCCTTTTATTGAAATTCCAACTCACACATTTCACATACATATGAGGCTAACATAACACCAAAAATTAGCCAATTTAAATACTCCTATGATTCATTTTCAGGTCATGCAAAACGTCATACTGTTCTGCCCAGTTCCAGTAATTTCTTCTTGAGCAGTTTTACCAAAAGATTTATTAAAAATAAACCATAACTCTTTTTACTGCAATTCTAACTCTCACTTGTACTACACACACAGAGCTAGTGTCATGTCAAAATTTAGCTTAATTGAACACTTCTAAGGTTCGTTCTCAAGTCACACAATCAGCAACACAAATCTGCCAGCCCCAGTAGTTTCAGCACTTCTTCACCTTTTTATTGTCCAAGCATTCTTCCACCAACTTCATTCATTAAGATGACTTACTATACATCAAATAAACATTTAAACATAGTTATTCCAAGTCTCATAACTCATTTTTAGGATACACATTACTCATACCAACAGTCTTGCCATATATGCTTAGAACATGTCACTTTTCATATCAACACTTTTCTTTCATGTCTTGTTCTTAGAATCTTCAACTAAGATTCATAACTTAAAAATGGCTAGTCATTCAAGCATGCACTTCACAAATAAGGCAAGATTGGCTAGAGTATACTTGCCTCCTTGGAGCTTAGAGATTTTACTTAGCTTGCACCTTGGTTGATATGGAGTGAAGTCCTCCTCCACCTTATTCCTAGCTCACGTTTTTTTTTGAGGATGAGAAAGAGGAGAACATTAGCTACCATTTGAAATGAAGAATGGAGCTAGATTGAGGCTAGATTCATCTTACCAAATGAAGCTTGGAGATGGATTCAAACCATCAAGATGTTGTCTTCTCCTTAGTGGCTTGAAGAATCTTCTCCTAGTGTCCTTATGAAAGTCACGTTTTTGTGCAAGGAGAAAGGGGTACTAGGTGAGTTTCATCCTTTGAAATATAGAACTCACTTAGAAGTTTAACATTTAACTTACCTAGATGAGTTCTTGAAGTTTGAAGATGAAGATAGCCTTGACACTCCTAGCTCCCACTATGGCTGAAATATATGATGATGTTAGAGGAGTGGTATAAGTTTCGTAAGTCTTGAATGGTTTGCTTATGAGAGCTCTTGAGAGTGTTCAAAACTTGGAGATGAAGAAGAGCTCCATGGATGAACTTGAAGGTGTAAGAGAGCTTCTTAGTAGAAGAAGTCTTCTTGGGGAAGACAAGGGGGGCGTGCCTTAGGGAGGAAAAAGACAAGGAGACATGAAGCTTCCAAGGTGTGCATTGAGAAAAGAGAGCCTCCTTTGTGTCTTGAACATTAACTACTCCATGTCCCCCATTTGTTTTGTTTTATTTTATTCCAAGACAACTTGTCTTGTCTTTCCTTTATTTTATTTTATTTCTTTAAATAAGAGTTTGTTATTTTAGTTCAACTATAGTTACTTTATGCCAACTATAGTTACTTTATGCCAACTATAGTTACTTTATGGCCAACCTTGGTTATTTTACCCAACTAGGGCTGTCTTCTCATTAAATAACCATGGTAATCCTTCTTGGTCAACCATAGGGGGGGTGGCCGATTTATTATCCCTGGGGGAAAAGGAAACCCCATTTCCATTCTTAATTTTTCTTTTCCTTATTTTCTTGTTCCAAGACAACCTATTTTATGGTAGTCTCACTAATTCCATAATTGTGATAATAAGAAAAATTCTATAACTCCTCCAAGGCCCTCATGGCCGAATTCTACATATGTGGGAAGGGTAATTTTGTCATTTCACTTGTGTTGTGCGACACACTTGCATAGCTATATAAAATTTCCTATAATTTTTACTTTAAGAAAATTCTATCGGAGAATGTCAAATTAATGTAGTTACATTTAAATAATGTAACTGGTTGACTAATTCTTAGCGACTCGTCTCATAAGAGTCGACGGTATAGATGAATTCCCGTGGGGTATAACATTATTTCCTCCTTAAACCGCTTTATACGATTCTCAGTATATACCAATTTTCGCGGGGTACAACAGACCGAGCCGGCTGGCCAGTGGGTCGGACCGAAGGCGGCCCATTAACCACTCAAAAGAAATGTATAGAAAAATATAATTAAATACCAGTAAAATTTAAATAAATTCCAGAAAATATAAAGAGTTAAAATTAAATTATTTCTACTAAATTTCTAAAGTTTGGTAAATTCAAGAAAATAAAAATAAATAGTAATAAATAGAATTAAATAAGGGAGAATTAGGGAAAATTAGTAGAACATTTTAGAAGATTAATACAAGCTAAGGGAAAATTAAGGGTGATGATAAATAACAACTTTCTAATATTCGAAAAATTTACGAACCTAAATTTGAGTGCCGGAGGACGGTGAGGATGGGCCAGGGGCCTCAGGCGATTGCGTTGTTTGCATTCATGGCACGTGCATTGCATGATGGTGGGTCGTGAGTTCGACCCACAGCCACTCAGTTAGGTCCTGGGATCATGCATTGCATGGCGGAGATATCGGCATTTTGTGTGATATGACTTTGTTGCGTGTGACATGCATAGTAGGACATGCATCACGACGTTGCTATGTGGAGTGCTTTACTTACCGCATTTACCTTATCTTATGCATGTTATCTTATATTTATGTGCTAGGTGGTTTTATTATATTTATGTGCTATGTGGTTATATCATTTCGATATGCATGTTTTGTATTGGTTTGAGGCGGGCATCTACTGGGTGATTTTCTGTCACTCAACCCTACTTCCCAGGTGAGCCGGATGAGGACTACGAGCACATCTTCGTTGAGGATGGGACAGACATAGCAGAGTGGGCTGGTGGTTGATAGCTGCAGCTAGGTTACGAGGGGCTCCGCAGCTATTTGTGTTTACTTATACTTGAGGATTTTCATAGACTTCTTTGTTACTTTTATTATCAGAATTTTTATTCAGTAAGGTGATGAAGATTATTGGAGTTTAATTTAAGTTATGATTTACATTTTTGCGAGAAAAATTTCTATGTTATTTTGACAAGTAAGAGATTGATTCGACACTTTTTATTCTCCTTAGTGAGATACGGCGGGTGCACTGTTCCCGATGTTAGGGTTCGGGAGCGGGGCGCTACAAAGAGACCAAGGGAAACCGGAAGAGAACATTATGGAAAACAGAGTAAGACCCCAAAGAAGGAGACAACCCCAACCACACGCGAGGCCAAAGGGCCTCCTCGCCCAAAACAGCCGGCAATCCGCCCCTGTACGATATGTTAGAAACTGCACTTAGGAGAGTGCCGTTGGAGAACTGGAGAATGCTTCAATTGCAGAAAAACTTAGCATATGGTAAAGAACTATCCAGAAAAGAAAGCCCAGCAACCTCAGCCTCAGCAACCAAGGAACCACCCACGGGCGAACGCACGCGTACACGTGATGGCTGATGCAGAATTTGAAGAAGCACCGGAAGTCGTGACATGTATGTTTTATATACATGATTGAATAGTCACCACATGCTGTTATGCATTATTCCTAAAGAGTATAAATTCTTTAGGTGCAATAGTAATATGCCAAGTACATGCAAATGTGCTCTTTGAGAGTGGCGCTAGCCACTCCTTTATGTCTAAACAATTCGCTAAGAACTTGAACAGCTGCACATTCTTGACAGAGACTCCTTATTGTAGGACCTGCAAGGCACCACTAGAAGGGGGGAGGGGGTTGAATAGTGGGCACGGAAAATTTGGCTTTTAAAATGTTTTGATCCAAAAACCCAACTTTTGAAAACAGGTTCTGTTTTCAGGACCTGTTTTGAAACGTTTGAAAAACTAGGTTACATGCCTTCAAAAATTCTGAAATTTGGAGCCATTTTAGTCTCAGATGTTTTGCATATCTCCTAAAAATTTCAGATCAAAATTCATACTTTAACTCTTTGAAAAATTGTTTTTGGTCAGATTGCGCAAATCTGCCAGAAATGGTAGTCTGATTTAAAAAATTTATTCCGATTAAATCGTGGCTCCAAATGGTATGAATATTTAATGACAAACCCTTTACTATATTTATTTAGTTGGGTTGAAATAGTTTTAAAAAATGCTTATGGGAAGTATGTCAAATACGTTCAGGTTCTCAACCTTTGCAAGTCTGAAAATCAGATTGCACTAGTCTCATAACTATTAACGTTTGAATGATTTATACTTACCCAAAAGGGTTGAAACTTGCGCCAAATGAAACTTAACACGTGTGGATATGTTTCTGGAAAGTTTTGCAATTTTTGAAATTCTTTTGATATTTTTACTACTGCAATGAAAATGATGCACAGTGCTAGAAACTGAAAGTAAAATGCTGAAAGTAATAACACCAAGAATTTTATACTAGTTCGGCTAACACAACCTACTCCAGTCTTCGAGGACACCTTCCTCGGTTATCACTAATCACAAAAAAACCTTACCACAAAGGGTTGCTGGAGTTGCACACCAACTCCAACCCTTTACAAATGATACAAGTAATCACACCTTTCACGAACACCACCACCGAACGAATGAAGGATTGATCACACCTTGATCAACCTTTTATAACAATGAGTGTGTATGTTGTACCCAGGGAAAATCATATTGTACTTGAGACTCGTATGAAGTGATTTAATGAAATATTGGATCTTCCAAGCGTGTTGTATCAAGTTTGATCAATTCTCTTTAATTAAATTTCCTTAAAAAGAATACTATAAGGAATAGTATAATACTCTAAGTAGGTCATACGAAACATGGGAAATGACCATTTTGCCCTCCCAAGATTTTGAGAAAATCAGCTATAAGGGTCTTAAAGTACTCTACAAAATTCTTCCCTTACAAGAGAATTAGTCTGTAATGGTTTTCTTAGAAGTAAAGACAAAAAACTTACACAACCATTAAGTATCCTACTAAATGGGGTTTAAAAGGTCAAGGAAAAAAATCTTAGCCTTTTCCCTCCCCAGCCGCCGGGTAAGGCCTTGGTTCGGGCATCCATGAGATCCCTTTTTGTTAAATGCCCCAACTAATTACTTTATTGCTTCTTAAAGAAATTCCAATCGTCTTACACACAAAAAGGGAGGAAAGTATTAATCTAAGAAATAAGATTTTCTCTTCTTTTTCTTCTATAGGTCGGATGTACCTTTGCACCATAAAGGGGATAATGCATGGGATCATTCTCACCATAATAGTCTAACCAACCACTTTTAGTTGAGACAACTTTTTCTAATTATCGTCATGAAGAAATTACAGAGTAAAGAGCCAATGGAAGGGCCTACCAGCGGATTACCATGGATAATCCATGGTAACCCCTAAACAATTACTCTAGTTACTTTTGTTAACCATCCTAAAAAGGTAACTCAAGGTGTATTAAAGAAGGTAACTAAGGGATAATTAAACCCAACCACACCCCAACTGCCGGATGTGAACCATGGTGAAGTCATGGGACGCTTTGGAACAATTACTATACTTTTTCTGGACCACACCTCAAAAGGTAGTAAATGGTGTAAGAAGCTCATTATGGATCCATGAAATGAAGAGTCTTCTTCTTCCTTAAGGGTTCCAATGGCACCCCCTAGCATATGAAGAAAACCATCTCCAAAGATCCTAGAAACTTCTTCTACATTCAACATTCAAACCACTCAAGAGCTCACCCAAACCAAAAGATCCACGATCTCCTCACATACTTGAGCAAACCCTCCCTAACCTTCTCTCACACGGAGAACCTTGGGCCAAGGACATTCGAGAATCATCTTCAAAGTTCAAGCTTCATCTAGGTAAGTGACACCTTACGTTCTAAAAGTAGAGTCCATTTCTCTACAAAGTGAAGCTTATATTTTGGTTCTTTTCTTGCCTAAAAACTATGACCTTCAATGACCACTAGGAGGAGATTTTTCAAGCTACTAGGAAATCTAGCATTGTTGGTGGGTAGAATCCATCTCAAGCTCCATTTTGGGTAAGGAAATCCTAACATCAAGCTAGTTGTTCTTCATTTAAAATAGTAGCTAATGACCATCTCTCTCCCCTCCCCCACAACCGTGTGCTATGTGTCAAGGTTGGAAGAAAGCTTCAACCTTTTTCAACCAAGACTCAATCTATGGGAAGTTCTTACTCAAAGAGGCAACTATACCCTAAGCAACCTTGGCTTAATTGCAAAGTATATGCTTGAATGACAAGTTTTCTCTAAGATGTGAATATTAGTCGAATGTTCTAAGAACTAAATAACTTAGTGATTTTTACAGAAAAAAAGTTGTCTTGATGTATGGTTTACTACATGTTTATGTTTGTGCTCAAGTCAAAATGTGACACAACCCCCACTACGAGCAAGGAATGGGCTGTATAACAACTGTTGGAGGAATAGGTTAATCTTGTTAAGGTTAGACCACAAGTAGAGTGAAATGTATGAAGATGGCGTGTGCCGTGTATAAAACGGCAAGGATGTTTTATTATGATTTGTGTGAAGCCTAAGATAGTTATTAATCTTGAAATAACTATGTCAAAATAGGTATTTAATGGTTATTAAGCCACCTTAGAGAAAGAAGGTTATTTGGATAGTCATGGACAAGATAAAGTAGTAAAAAGCAAAACTACTGGAGCTGGACAGTCTTAAGTGGTATATTGCATTGTCAGAAAATGAACCCTACAAACGTGCAATTTAGCAAAAATTTGGTAGGATGGTAGCCTCATATGTTTAGTAATGGTGACAGGTGGAATTTTTCTAAAAGGACTTGTGGCTTGTCCTTAATAAGATTTTTAGTAGAAGTGAGTCACTACAGTTTCAGTAAATTCCTTAACTTGGAAAGAAAATTATCTGACCCCCTTTTGAGTATGATATTGTCTTGAAAAGTTTACAGTACTTACCTAAGACAAAGAGGAATATGTTCATGGGAGGAAATTGCTTAAAATTACTGATTTTATGGGGGTAAAAATTAAGGGGAAATCAGGGTACAAAATTTGGAAAAATAGGGCCACATGGTATGGCATTTTGTTGAGGCCTTAATACACTTTAATTGGACTTGTATGTGATGTTGGGCCCTTAATTATTACTTCTTAGTGTATTGGATATGTATCCAGGTGTTAGCCTTAATTGGATAAGGCCTTACGGCCCATTAAAATAAGGTAAGAACAGGTACAACACTGCTAGACTCAGCGGTGCCCCCTTTTTGTAAATTATGATTCGATGATTTTATATACCTCGTAAGCCTACGGAATTTTTATAGCATATAGACAAGACTTCATTATGCATATGTAGCATAAGTTTATGAAAACGGGCCCTAAATTGATGATTAGTGGCCGCATGAACAAAGTGTTAATGCTGGAATATTTTCCAGCTCAAGGAACAAGTCAGTATAGGTATTGTGTGATGTGTTTAGTCATGAATTTCACGTTTTACGTCATACATTGCATTTCCCCATTTGCATGATTCATAAGATTGATTCTTATGCCCAAGAAATAAAGAAAAGCTATTTTTAAAAGAAAGATTTCCATTTTTGAAAGAATGACTCCTATTGGTACCATTAATTCCTGGCCAGTATGACCCGCTGCAGATCCGAGGTTAATTGATATGAAGATGATTATGACCGTACAGGTCTTGAGAGAATAGACCCGATGATGATGTTATGACCATTCAAGCCCGGAGAGAATAGACCTGATGATGATGTTTATGACCGTACAAGCCTAGAGAGAATAGACCTGATGATGATTATGGCCGTTTAGGCCCAGAGAGAATAGACCTAATTACGATGATTAATTGTATGACCATTTTCAGATCCGGAAATAATAGATTCGAAGGGAATGATATGACCGCCTCAGATCCGGAGATAATAGATCTGAATACTCTCTATTCTCGTTTTTATTTACGATGACGTTTTGAAATAATGAACGAACGAAGTTATTCTCATTTTTATCATGCTGCATCACATGTGCATATTCATACATGCTGCATTTAATAGTCAGTCGAATGCTATATGAACTGCTGCCTAGGTTACAACCTTATTATGTACGGTAACTTAAGTTATGATCCCATTGTCGCATAAATTACGATCTTGATTCTTTTGACGGCCAAGGGATTAAGGATCAGGTATGTGGAAAATCCAAATTCTTGGGATTTGGTTCTTGTGTATACTTTTCATTTAATTCTTGGCTGCTTATGGTTTACTTGCTGGTAACTTTGTCACTCATCCCTTATTTTTCCTCTCAGAGCCTGCAGGAAATGGGGTATAGTGGATTGATGATGAGCCTGGAGTTCCGTATCCATAGACGAGAGAGAGGATGGCAGCTTAAGGACTTTTCTTTATGATGGTTTATGTTTGATGACTTATGTTGGAACAAACATTTCGGATGTCTCTTTTCATTTTGTGGAACATGGTTGTAGACGTTATTCAAAATTTTTTATTTAAAAGTTTTTATTCTTCCTAAATTTTGCATACCTGTTGATATGTAAGCAATGATGTCCATAAGATTTAATATGGACTGTGACATGTTATGCATTGACGCTTGGTACTCTCCGTAGTTAAGTACGGCAGGCGCACCGTATTTGGGAAGGCGGGCACGGGGCGCTACAGGTGGGATCAGATCCCAGGCTCCAGATTCGGGCAGAATATAGAATTTTTTTTATTTTTTAGTGAAAGATGGGCGGTACCATCTGGTTGTTTTATTAATAATCTGCCCTCACTTGTGGCGGATGAATACCGTGGTTTAATATGATGTAAAGGACTCTCCTACGCAAAAGTAAATGAAATGCATAATATGTAGAATAGCACTTGAAAATAGAAAATGAAAGAAATTTTGTAATGCAAAATGAAAGTTGTTCTGTTAACATCAAATGCACATCTATTTCTAAATTATAAGTGTCGGTGTTATTGGGCTGCTGGTGCGCTCGGATGGCTAAAATGCAAAATTTTTTGTTGTTTTGCTGGAATTAGGGTTTCGACCTAACGATAAAAACCCTAGTCAATGAAATTTTAAAATGTCACAAAAGTTAACTCGAATATTCGTTAAATTTTATTATGAATTTATTTCTGTCAATTTGATATTTCCACCTTGAACGAAACTCGACGCTACCTAGTGCAGATGGCACGACCTCGTGGCAGACCAACAAGAGCCCGACCTGCTGTACAAGAGCCGGTCCCCCCACAGCCTCAGGAACCTATTCCATCTCCACCCGCTCAGGTTCCACCACCACCACAGGAACAGAACCCGCCCCCTCTTCAAAACAATCCCCAACCTCAAGTGCTTGTATCTCACCAGCTGTATAAGAACTTCAAAATTGAGTTCGACGAACAACAATTTTCGGCGGATTTGATCCCGATAACCATGAATGATTTTGACATAATTCTTGGAATGGACTAGCTTTCCAAGAATTGCACGCACATTGATTGTCGCAAAAGACAGGTTATCAATGAACCCAGAACAGAAAGAAGTAACTTTTCATGGAAGTTCGAAGCTGAAGAAATCCCCCAAGAATGTCTACTTAAACGCAGTCTGTGCCTGTAAGGTGCTGAAGAAAGGATACGAAGGATTCCTAGTTTACGCGTTAAGTGCTGATCAAGCACCATTTGACCTTTCTCAAGTCCCGGTAGTCTAGGAATATCCTGATGTTTTTCCAGAAGAGTTGCCTGGCCTTCGGCCAAATAGAGAGATCGCGTTTGAAATCAATTTAATTCTGGGAGCTGAGCCGACATCAAAGGCTCCTTATCGAATGGCGCTTGCTGAATTGAAAGTATAGAAGGAGCAGTTACGTGAATTATTGGAAAAGAAACTTATCCGCCCAAGTCTCTCGCCTTGGGGTGCTCCCGTGTTGTTTGTAAAGAAAAAGGATGGAAGCATGCGTTTGTGCATCGATTATAGGGAACTCAATAAGATTACCATAAAGAACAAGTACCCGTTGCCTAGGATCAACGATCTATTCGATCAGCTTCGGGGAGCCTGCGTTTTCAGTAAAATTGATCTTCATTCCGGATACTTTCAGTTGAAAATCAAGGCCGAGGATATTCCGAAAACAGCGTTCTTATGAATTCTTTGTGATGCCCTTATGATTGACGAATGCCCCCGCGGCATTCGTGGATCTTATGAACCGAGTGTTTCAAGAGCAATTGGACAAGCTTGTTGTAGTTTTCATTGATGATATCTTGATTTACTCACCAGACAAAGAGTACCATGCAACCCATTTAAGATCGTCCTTGACATATTAAGGAGGAAGCAATTTGTATGCAAAATTTAGTAAATGCAAATTTTGGCTGCCGAGTGTAGCGTTCCTTGGCCACGTTATATCTGAAGATGGGACAGCAGTAGATCCCAAAAAGATTAAAGCAATCACAGAATGGCCAAGGCCAACCAACATTATGGAAGTACAAAGTTTTCTTGGTCTCGCCGACTACTATCGCAAATTTGTAGAAGGATTCTCTCGGATTGCTATGCCTCTCACCCGATTAACACAGAAAAAGACGAAGTTCGAGTGGACTTCAGACTGCGAAAGGAGCTTTATTGAGTTGAAGGAGAAACTAACATCTGCTCCGGTTTTAGCTCAACCAACTTTGGGTGAAAGTTTCATGGTGTACATTGATGCTTCGAAGAACGGCCTTGGATGTGTATTAATGCAGAAAGATCGAGTGATTGCGTGTGCATCATGAAAGTTGAAGCCGTTCGAGCATAATTATCTAGTACACGATCTTGTGCTTGTAGCTATAGTCTTTGCCCTAAAGATATGGAGACATTACCTGTACGGTGAAAGGTGCGAAATCTTCACAGATCATAAAAGTCTTAAATACCTTTTCACCCAGAAGGAACTGAATATGCGCCAACGCCGATGGCTAAAATTGATGAAGGATTATGACCTTTCTATCCAATATCATCCGGGGAAAGCCAACAAAGTTGCCAGTGCCTTGAATCGGAAAACAAGTCATCCACGTCAACCCCCTCTAAAGCGTGACATGGAAGAGCTCGATCTGGAGGTACTTGATTCCATCGATAATATATAGGCTAAGTTAGTTTTGGTCCCTTCATTAATTGACAAACTTAAGGAAGTCAAGAAAAAGTTGAAGCCTTGAAGAAATTAAGGATAAGTTGAAAACAAAGCCTTCTGAAGACTTTGAGGTCAAAAATGATGATAGCTTGTGGTTCAGAAGCCGCTTGTGCATACCTGATAATGGAGATATAAAGAATGAACTTCTTCGGGAAGCTCAAAGTTCTCGTATATCTATACATCACGGAGCCAACAAAATGTATCAAGATTTAAAGCAGAAGTTCTGGTGGCAGGGCATGAAGAAACAAATAGCCGAATTCGTGGAGAAATGCCTTGTTTGCCAGAGAGTGAAAACAGAACACCAAAGACCTGCCAGGTTATTACAGCCTCTTGAAGTCACTGAATGGAAATGAGATACTATGGACTTTGTGACTGATCTGCCAAGGACAAAGAATGGGCACGATGCTATTTGGGTTATAGTAGATCGTTTGACTAAGTCCGCCCATTTCATGGCTATGTCAATTAAATCCTCTTAGGAAATGTTGGCCTCAATGTACATAGATCAGATTGGTGTCTGCACGAAATACCCATGAGTGTAGTTTGCGATCGCGACCCTCGCTTTACTTCTCGATTTTGGACAGCTTTCCAAAAAGAGATGGGCATTGAGATACGGATGCGTTCAGCATTTCACCTCCAGACTGATGGTCAATCAGAAAGAACTATCCAAGCATTGGAAGGTATGTTACGAGCTTGCATACTTGATTTCAGAGGAAATCGGGACAAGAGTCTCAGACTCGTGAAGTTGTCCTACAATAACAACTACCATCGATCCATTGGAATAGCTCCCTATGAAGCACTTTATGGAAGAAAGTGCTGATCTCCACTTTATTGGGATGAAATCGGAGATAAAATTCTTTCTGGACATGAGTTGGTGGAGCAGACCCAAGAGAAAGTAATAATTGTTAAGCAGAGGTTGAAAGCGGCCCAGGATAGAAGCAAAGTTTGGGTTCACGAAAAGTAGCGACCAGTGGAATTTCAGGCAGGTGAAAAAGTATTCTTAAAAGTGTCTCCATCAAAGGGAGTGAAAAGATTTGGCATAAAAGGTAAACTAAGTCCAAGGTTTATCGGGCCATATGAGATTCTTGAAAGAATAGGAGAAGTCGCTTACCGGCTAGCGTTACCGCCATCATTGTCTTAGTTACATGATGTATTTCATGGATCTCAGCTTCGCCGGTACGTGCATGAGCCCATCCATATCATTGAGGAGCAGCCTTTGAAAATTGAAGCCGACGTATCATTTGAAGAAGAACCGGAAAGAATAGTTGACCGGAAGGAAAAGGTCCTAAGGAAACGATCCATTCCCATGGTTAAAGTGCAATGGAAGAACCACTCAGTTGATGAAGCCACTTGGGAAACGGAAGAACATATGAAGAACTTGTATCCCCATCTTTTCAATTAGTGCTTTTAAGTTTCGAGGACGAAACTTGTAATAAGGGGGTACCCAACGAAAATCATATTGTACTCGAGACTCGTATGAATTGATTTAATGAAATGTTGGATCTTCCAAGTGTGTTGTATCAAGTTTTATCAATTCTCTTTAATTAATTTTCCTTAAAAATAATACTATAAGGAATAGTATAATACTCTAAGCAGGTCATATGAAACATGTGAAATGACCGTTTCACCCTCCCAAGATTTTGAGAAAATCGGCCATAAGGGTGTTAAAATACTCTAAAAAATTCTTGCCTTACAAGACAATTAGTCTTTAATGGTTTCCTTAAAAGTAAAGACAAAAAGCTTACACAACCATTAAGTGTCCTACTAAATAAGGTTTAGAAAGTTAAGGGAAAAAGTTTTAGCCTTGTCCCTCCCCAACAGCCGGGTAAGCCCTTTGTTAGGGCATCCATGAGATCCCTTTTTGTTAAATGCCCCAACTAATTACTTTATTGCTTCGTAAAGAAATTCCAATGGTCTTAAACACAAAAAGGGAGGAAAGTATTAATCTAATATTTAAGAATTTCTCTTCTTTTTCTTATATAGGCCAGATGTCTCTTTGCACCATAAAGGGGATAATTCATGGTATCATTTTCACCATAACAGTCCAACTAACCACTTTTAGTTGAGAAAACTTTTTCTAATTATCCTCATGAAGAAATTAAATAATAAAGAGCCAATGGAAGGCTCTACCACCGGATTACCATGGATAATCCATGGTAACCCCTAAACAATTACTCTAGTTACTTTTGTTAACCATCCTAAAAAGGTAACTTAAGGTGTATTAAAGAAGGTAACTAAGAGCTAATTAAACCCAACCATGTAGGACCTGCAAGGCACTACTAGAAGGGAGGTTGAATAGTGGATGCAAAAATTTTTGTTTTTAAAAATGTTTTAATCCAAAAACCCAACTTCTGAAAAGAGTTTCTGTTTTCAGGACCTGTTTTGCAACGTTTTAAAACTAGGTTACAGGTCTTCAAACATTCTGAAATTTGGAGAGAGCTTAGTCTCAGATGTTCTGAGTATCTCGTAAAAATTTTATTATCAAAATGAAACCTTTAACCCTTTTTAAAAATCGTTTGTGGTCAGATTGCGCAATCTGCCAGAAACGGTAGTCTTGAAAAATTTATTCCGATTAAATGGTGGCTCCAAATGGTTTGAAATTTCAATGACAAACCCCTTACTATATGTATTTAATGGGGTGGAAACCGTTTTGAAAAATGCCTTTGGGAAGTTAGTCAAATACGTTCAAAGTCTCAACCTTTGCAAGCCTGAAAATCAGACTGCACTAGTCTCAGAACTGTTGACGTTTGGATGACTTATACTTGTCCAAAAGGGTTGAAAATTGCGCCAAATAAAACTTAAAACGTGTGGCTATGTTTATGGAAATTTTCGTGATTTTTGAAATTCGTTTGATATTTTTACGATCGCGACGAAAATGATGCACTGTGCTGGAAACTGAATGCTGGAAACTGAAAGTAAGTGCTGAAAAGTAAAGAACACAAGGAATTTTATAATGGTTCAGTTAAATCAACCTACTCCAGTCTTCGAGGACACTTTCCTCGGTTATCACTAATCACAAAGCAACAAACAACACTTTACCACACAGGGTTGATGGAGTTATACACTCACTCCAACTCTTTACAAACCATACAAAGAATCACAATGATCACGAGCACCACCACCAAGCGGATGAAAGATTGATCACATCTTGATCAATCTCTTACAACAATATAGCATGTATGGTGGTTCATACGAAGCCTATACAATATGTATAAATATGAATACAATAGGCTTTTAGAGAGAAGAAGAAAGAAAGAAGTATGGAAGAAAAGTATAGAAATGTTTTTGCTCTCTTGAACTTGTAAGACTTTTCTTATCTTTGATTTGCTCTTCTTCTCTCCTTTTTATCAAATTGTGGCCGCCCCTTATACCTCTTCTTCTCCTTGGAAATTATCTTTTAAGTCCTTGGAAGATTACCTTGTATACTTGTGACCTCAACTTGCTTACATGGCAACACTTCATTGGATGATCATCTTGGCCTTGCTTACTTGACACTCATTTATTGGATGAGACCTGTCATCATTTGATGATTGTATAAATCTGAAAATATCACTTAAAACATGTGCCAATTAGTGTTTAAAATATTGTCATAAGTCACATAATCAATCCCATAAAATTTGCAAGACAACTTATCTCCATTAACCTCATAAAAATCGGCCATAACATTTGTATCACATGCTGAAATTTTCAACATTTGCTAAATCATTTCAAGACTTTGAAATGTTGCCATATTACTACACATTACTCTCTTGAATCTTGAGAAGCAAATTAATCACCGTTACGGTAGTAAAAATCGGCCATATTATCACACACATTCTAAATTTTCAGCATGTGTTATATTTGTGATATAGTTTGAAACATTACCTTGTGTAGCTCCTTCCTTTATGTCACTAACCTTGTATAGTCCATTCTTGACCAATCAAGATGCCAAATAGGCTCTACATCAATCTGAGACAGGCGTGTGAATTTGAGCTTGATCATGTGCTGAATTTATTTTTGCAAACATTGTAAAATAGTGCACAATAATTATATATACATGGTATATTCAAATCAGCCATAAATTGATTTTTCTAGAACACTTTAGAATGTATTGAATATTTAAAAACTGTCTAGATACAAGTTATATGTCATGCCAAAAACGTTCCATGTGTCGTGTTCGTAGAAAACCGAATTTTCGACTTTTGTCGATTTTGCGATTTTTCTCCGATTGAATTCAAAATTTTTGCACATGTTATATATAATATTTCACAAATAATATACATATAATAACTTGAATATTCAGCTCTAAAGGTTGAAGTAAAGTGGCACCCCATGTGCTAAAATGTTGAATTTGAAATTTCCACAATATGGCTTAATTGAGGGTGATTTGTGTGTGCCAACATGGAATGATTTTATGGCTGACTATACCATGTAAGCCACGAAATTTGTGGCCATGTTTGAAGTGTAGGGGCTAGCCATCTATATATGGCAAGTACGTGACACGTTGGTGAAGTTTCGGTTGTCACCCGATACGACAATTTTTGGTTTAGAACCTTATAACGTGTCGTAATAATTTTGTCATCACCATGACTTGTATCATATGATATAAGACCTGAATATACTCATAAATATGAGGTAAGTATGGTGGTGTGACATTGACGTACGTTCGTAAAATATATTACGTGTCCTAGTACGTTGGAATATATGTGTTAGTGCCTTTTTTTTAAAAAAATGAATATATATTTTTTTTAAAACAAAAGATTTTATTAGAGAAAAACCTCACTTATGGCGGAGGAAAACCGTTGTACAAAGCGTCCGAGTATGCAAACCTATGAATTAAAGAACTAATGATGAGATATCTCCAGTCATATACGATATGCCGCATTAAAACCTTGCCAAGTAAAACCACCCTGGTGGATAAAACCTTGGCGAAGAAAAAAACGTACATATTCATACGACTATCATAGATATCAAGTATGAAACAAATTAAATACAACGATCTGGCATCTTTTGACATCTGAGTGAGTAGCATCCCCAGTGCGTGATCAAACACCCGACATGATAACATATATGTCAGCAGAAATTGCCGTCGGAGAAGAGTGAGAGGGCCCCTTAACAACGTCCGAATTCCTTTGGCAGCATATACAGCGTTCTCGTGGAAAGAAACCAGCAACAGAGTTGTACATGCAACATACAAACCACAACATACGCGAGGCACAGTTGGGCAAAGTAATGAAAGTACACCAGCCGCAAGAGTGTAAAACATACCCGGTCTACCTGTACCCATAGAGGCACAGGCAGGGAAGCAGAAGATGAGCCAATCCGTACGAAAATTCAAGCAAACAGCGTCCATCGAATGTGTAAGACACCAAAACGCCCATGCAGCAGCATTACCAAAAAAGGCATCAAATATACACAGCAAAGTCATATTTTGTAAATATAATACCAAGATGATGAGCTCACCAAAGCTGCCTGCACTGACAAGAGTGCAGGCAGCGACAGCATGTGTGAGCCAATCCCTTTGGAAGACATTAGTATACTTTCGGCCGTCATAGCCTCGAATCGTCCTCTGTCCCTCACATCGTGAAAGCAAGATGAGTGGCAGAAAAATGTGTGCATATGTAATGTGAACGGCAATGATGAGTAGATGAAGGAATACATAAAACGTACCAGGTCTGCCTGCACTTATATGAGCACAGGTAGAGGATAAGAATATGCGCCAATCCATTCGGAAGACTTTATGATCAATCCATGCACAAACTTGCAGAAGTGAGATCGAGTAATAAAGCAGCACGAACCATCGAAGGCAAGCGCTGACTATCAAAGGAGGCTGTCTCTGGGTGAAGCATAGCGTGTTAAGCTAAGTAATGAGCTGGCATATTTGCTTCACGATACACATGTGCAAGTGGCAACTGATTAGCCTGAAGTAGCGAATGCAATTGGCCCAGGTGATAATTGCCAAAGATGGGCTGTGTAGATCTCAATGTCGATACCAAAGTCTCGTAGTCAGAATCTATAATAATAGCGCGGTATAAAGGAAGAAAATATAAGAGACCAAATAATGTCACCTGGATTTCTGCCAATAATGGCGTGCAGCACGGCAGGCGGAAGGATACGGCGCGCACACACTCCCCATGATGATTGCGTAATAATGCGCCACCTGCAGCATATCGCGCTCCCACGGCAGCATCCACATTAAGTTTAAAACGACCAGAGGGCGGACATTTCCACCGAACAACCTTTAGGCGAGGAGACCGAATGCGTGGGATCCAGGAGAGAGAAATAGTTGTACCAGCAGTAAGCTTGGTCCCCTGAACCTTGTGAATCCAGATATTAATGTCAAAATGTATCGCATGTCGTAACTTAGTAGTCGAGAAGGATGTGGAATCCCCATATATAAGTTGCGCATAGTGTTTCCAGATGTTTAGAACAGTGAGAGCTGGAACAATAATTTTTAATACCCCAGAGAGTGAAGATTCAGATGAGCGAAACCACCATGAGAGTAAATATTGCCGAAGCGTTGATTGTGTCGGCAGCAGTACCCGTAGCTCCGACGAGAAAAAAGCCCAGATTGGTGAAATACACTCACAGTGCATAAAGACGTGAGCGACTGAGGCAGAAGCGTGCCGACAGAAGGGACACTGCGTCGGACGTATCACTGCATAATGGCCAAGATAGTCCTCAAAAGATAATGCAGAGTTGAAGATACGCCACAACAACAATTTCGTTGATGGTGAATGGTGTTTAAACCAAATAAACTTGGATGACAATTGCGTTGAGACAGAAGTGCAGCAAATAGTGTAAGTCGATTTTAGCGTAAACTCACCAGTGGATGATGGAGTCCATGATAGGAATTGTCTGGAACCCGTCGTGTGTGAGATTCCTACAGGGTGTGTACGACAGATTAATTTCCATATCGGCAAGTCCGGGAGTCTTGGTATAAAATCTCCTCGCCTACCATATTTCATGTGCATATAAGAGCTCCATAATGTGTCTTTTTTATGATACGACCACCAAATTCTGCAATGATATGCCTTTTGTAGTGAAATAAGGTCACGAATGCCCAGCCCTCCTTCATCAAGCGGTTGTGCGATCCTGGACCAAGATACCCAATGATGGCGGTTGCCCCAAAAGAAAGAAGCCATTTTCCTGTGAATGAGACGGATTACTGATTTGGGCAAACCCCCCGCAGCTAGAATATGTAATGGGAGAACAGCTATCACAGATTGGAGCAGGACCAAGCGACCTGCATGGCCAAGAAGCTGTGTGTGCCACCCATGCAAACGCTCTTCCATGTGTTGGAGCAAAGATGTGCAATATCGAGCCCTATTGATACCTTTGTGGAGGTATGACCCAAGATATCGCAATGGGAGAGAGGATAAACGCATACCAAGAATTTCCTTAAATCTTCTCTGTTGTGGCGATGTAACATGGGATGAAGTGATGATGGTACTCTTATGATAATTAACCTTTTGGCCAGATGCAGCTTCGTATTGAGTTAAGAATAATTTAAAACGTTGTAGGTTCCGAAGTGTACCTCGGAGAAAAATGAGCAAATCGTCAGCATAAGCCAAGTGTGTGATAGCTAGCGGAACACGTCCCAGACAAAAAGAGTGAATGTGCATGGCTGCCGAAAGGGACTTTAGACCCCTGCTAAAACCTTCAGATGACAATATAAATAACAATAGGGATAGTGGATCCCCCTGCTTTACTCCTCGAAATGGGCGAAACGTGGGGGATGGCTGACCATTAATTAGCACTGACAATCGTGTGGCACTTAGGTGGTTAATAACCACACGGATGAAAAAATCTGAAAAACCAAATTGCCGCAATAGAAGTTCCAAGTATTCCCAACTGACTCTGTCGAATGCTTTCATCATATCCAATTTCAAACATAATTGAGAGCCCCCTTTATCCATCACGTGTATCATCTCCTGTGCTAACAATACCTGTGTGGAGATATCATGTCCTGGCAAAAAACCTGTTTGCTCCGGGGATATTAGTTGTGGCAGAAGCGTACCCAATCGTGTGGCCAAAATCCGAGTGCAGACCTTACTCAAAAAATTCGTTAGACAAATGGAACGAAAATCACTAAATGTTTGTGGAGATTGTATCTTAGGAATCAACGTAATCAAAGCCCCAGCCATGACCGCCGGTTGCGGAACCCCCAGAAAAAATTCCTGTACTGCTTTTAAAACATCCAAATGTATGATCGACCAGCATGAACGGAAAAACGTACCATGAAATCCATCAGGTCCTGCTGCACTTTGAGGATCTAAGCTCCATACAGCAGCCTTCACCTCTGCCTCAGTTGGAAGTTGTGTAAGCATAACATTATCTTGTGCTGTGAGAACACGTGGGATGTAGGATAGAATCTCTGAATGAGTGTATGTTTCCTCGCGCGCAAATAAGCGGGTATAAAACTCCACCGCAGAATCCATAATGTCATCCTGGGAGTTAAGGAGTATGCCATCGGAATTTCGAATTTGCTGAATACGAAGCTGCGCACGTCTGCCTTTAACCAGAGAGTGAAATTATTGTGTGTTAGCGTCTCCCTCCTGTAACCATTTAACCCTTGCCTTTTGCTTCCAAAAATGCATTTCATAGTTTGAGGCAAGTAAATATTCTGCTTTAGCTTTATAGTATGCCTGCTGATTATCTTCCGTGGGTGTGGCATCCCACTGACGTTCCGCGGCATTCAGCCGATCTTCAGCATGCTTTAGAGTGCTGAAGATATTACCAAAGACTTCTTTGTTCCACCTCTGAATATCCTTTTTTAGGGCAAATAAATGAATATATATATATATATATATATATATATATATATATATATATATATATATATAAAACGTGTGGAAAAGAGGAGTGGGAGACTTTCCATTCTTCAATTTGTTTCCTTTGCGCCTTCTCCAAATATATCACCATTTAATGAACGACTTAGTTCATTTAACTAAGTTCTGCACTTAATGAACTAGTTAGTTCATTAATGGTGGCACCTGAAAATAGTTCAAACACAACAAATGTTTGCCATTTTGATGTAAGCTTTAAAGCTTCATGGCTCGTTAGTACGGGAACATTATATATAAACTATATAAGGCAGGTTTCATGCAAAAATGTGTCAAGTCATAAAACGTGTCATGCATTTCTTTAGTACACGTTATTTAAATCATGCATTTTGTAATCACTCAAACCCCTTTTTCTCAACAAACCACACCCCAACCGCCGGATGTGAACCATGGTGAAGTCGTGGGACACTTTGGAACAACTACTATAGTTACTTTTTCTTAACCACACCTCAAAAGTAATTCAAGGTAGTAAATGGTGTAAGAAGCTCATTATGGATCCATGCAAATGAAGGGTCTTCTTCTTCCTTAAGGGTTCCAACGGAACCCCCTAGCATTTGAAGAAAACCATCTCCAAAGATCCTAGAAACTTCTTCTACATTCAACATTCAAATGACTCAAGAGCTCACCCAAACCAAAAGATCCAATATCTCCCCACATACTTGAGCAAACCCTCCCTCACCTTGTCTCACAGTGATAACCTTGGGCCAAGGAGATTCAAGAATCATCTTCAAAGTTCAAGCTTCATCTAGGTAAGTAACACCTTAGATTCTAAAAGTAGAGTCCATTTCTCTACAAAGTGAACCTTACATTTTGGTTCTTTTCTTGCCTAAAAAACATGAACTTTCAATGGCCACTAAGAGGAGATTTTTCAAGCTACTAGGAAAGCTAGGATTGTTGGTGGGTGGAATCCATCTCAAGCTCCATTTTTCTAAGGAAATCCTAACATCAAGCTAGTTGTTCTTCATTTAAAATAGTAGATAATGACCATCTCTTTCCCCTCCCCCAAAACCGTGTGGTATGTGTCAAGGTTGGAAGAAATCTTCAACCTTTTTCAAACAAGACTCAATCTAAGGGAAGTTCTTACTCAAATAGGCAAGTATACACTAAGAAACCTTGGCTTAATTTCGAAGTATATTCTTGAATGACTAGTTTTCTCTAAGATGTGAATATTAGTCGAATGTGCTAAGAACTAAAGAACCTAGTGATTTTTAAAGAAAATGTATTGTATTGATGTATGGTTTGTAGGATCTGCAAGGCACCACTAGAAAGGGGGGGTTGAATAGATGGTGCGGAATCTGTGGTTTTTAAAATTTGTTTAAACTTGAACAATTCAAGTTCTGAAAACAGTTTCTGTTTTCAGGACCAGTTTTAAAACGTTTTTAAAACTAGGTTAGAGGTCTCCAAAAATTATGAATTTTGAGTGAACTTAGCCTCAGATGTTATGAGGGTCTCCTAAAAATTTCAAATCAAAATTCAACCTTTAACCCCTTCAAAAACCGTTGATACTCAGATTGTGCAAATCTGCCAGAAACGGTAGATGGTTTTGAAAAACTAATTCCTATTTGTGTGAACGCCCAAATTATCTGAAAATTTGACCATTAACTCTTTATATACTATATTTTAATGGGTTGAAACAGTTTTGGAAAATTCTTTTGGGAAGTAGGTCAAATACAATCAAAGTCTCAACCTTTGCAAGTCTGAGAATCAGACTGCACTAGTCTCAAAACTTTTGATGTTTGATTGACTTATACTTATCCAAAAGGGTTGAAACTTGTGCCAAATTAACCCTAGAATGTGCAAGTATGTTTCTGGAAATTTTTATAATTTTTGGAAATCGTTTACTATTTTTGCTGATGTGAACAAGAAGGATAAACAGTGCAGTAACTGAAACGTAAATGGAAAAAGTAAATTGCACCGATATTTTTATACTGGTTCGGTTATAAACAACCTACTCCAGTCTTCAAGGAACACCTTCCTTGGTTCACACTATTCACACACACAACACACCTTACCACAGGGTTGATAGAGTTACACCTTAACTCCAACCCTTTACAAACCTTGTATGGTTAGTACAATTTGCACGAACACCACCACCTTACTAGAATGAAGATTGATCACACCTTGATCAATCTTTTACAAAGATGAATGAATGGTGGTTTATCTTAAGCCTATTCAAGAATGAAAGATATAAAGAACAATAGGCTTTTTACAAGAAAAGAGAAAGAAAGAAGATGTAGGAGAAGAAGAGCTTGGCAATTTGATCACATTAGAATGCAATGCTTGTTGTTGTCTTTTGTTTGCTCTCCTCTTCTTCTTTTTAATTGTGGTAGCCGTCCCCTCCTAGGTGGTCTCCCCCTCTTGAAATTTTCCTTTTAAGTCCTTGAGAGAGTGTAAGATATCATTGTGACAATGCCTTGCTTACTTGGCATCATTCTATTGGATCATCATTTAGTCTTCGCTTACTTGGCACCTCTTTATTGGCTCAATGTTGTCATCAAGATGACATGGAAATAATCTGAAATAAACACTTTAAAATGTGCCAAACATCAAACATAAATTCATACCATAAGTCAAGAGATACACCATAAATTGCAAGACCAAAAATTCTTCCCTTTTCAATCCAAAAATTCGGCCATTACACTCCTTGCCATGCTGAATTTTTCAGCATGTGCAACCTTCCTTTTCTTTCAAAATAATACCAATTACTTTTTGATTTTTCACCATAAAAATGAATCAACAATATATGGTAAGTATTGCTATTAACTAAGAAATGAATTTGGACACAAAATGCTCACCAAATTCGTCCATGCCCCTTGTACACATGCTGAAAAATTTTCAGCATGTGATATGTAGAATATCCCCATTTATCTATTTAAATTATATTCAAAACTTTACCATATCTTCTTCCAATTAATCACCTAACAAAAGATGACAAAATATGTCACATTTAATATCCAAAAATCGGCCAGCTATGCTTCATTATGCTGAAATTTTCAGCATGTTACATAAGTGAGATATATTTGATTTCTTACCTTTTGTAGCTCTTCTCTTTAATTCACCAACAATGTATGATTGATCCTTGACCAATCAATATGCCAACAAAGCTCCACATGTGCTCCAACTCAGCTGGATGTAACGTTATATGATGTATATACATGTGCTGAAATTTATTTTTGTTAACTTTGTAAAATAGTGCACATTTAATAATACACACATGTAATATTCCAATCAGCCCTTAATTTAATTTTCTAGGACACTTTAAGATGTATATTATATGTAAAAAGTGTCTAGATACGTGTCACATGATGTACAAGAAAAACGTTCCATGCTATGTGCGTAGAAAACCGAATTTTCGATATTTATCGATTACCCGATTTTTCTCTAATTTAAATTCCAACTTTTGCACATGTTATATATATTATGTTATACATAATATATATAATATATACTTTAAATCTCAGCACTTGTCTGGTTTAAAGTGGTACCATAAACATGTGACAAAAATTAAAATTGGAATCTTCACATTTTGGCCTAAATGTGGGATGATTTGTGTGTACCAACATGGAAAGTATTTTTGGCTGATCATATCATGTGTAGCATGAAATCTACATCAATTTTTGATGTATATGGGCTGGCCATTTATTTATGGCAAGAACGTGACACATTGGCGAAGTTTCGGTATTCGCCCGATACGACAAATTTCGGTTTAGAACCTTTTATCGTGTCGTATTTAATTTTTCATCACCATATCTTATGTCATATGATATAAGACCTGAATATACTCATAAATATGAGTTAAGTATAGTGGTGTGACATTAACGTACGTACGTAAAATATATACCGTGTCGGTAGTACATTGCAATACATGTGTATGTGCCTTTTTCAAAAAATCTGAAAATATATAATTTTATATGTATATGTGGCGTGTATAATAAAGATGGAGAGGAGGAGAAGACTTTCCTTCCTTAGCCTTGTTGCCTTTGTGCCTTTTCCAAATGTATCTTCCTTTAATGAACTACTTAGTTTATTAAACTAAGTACTTCACTTAATGAACTAGTTTAGTTCATTAATGGTGGCACCTGAAAATAGTATAAACACAACAAATGTTTGCTATATGATGTAAGCTTTAATGCTTCATGGCTCGTTAGTACGGCAACATAATATATAAGTTAAATAAGGCAAGTAATGGCAAGATATCATGCATTCATGTACACGTTTATATATATTTTTATGCACGTTCATATATGTATACATTCAAGACACTTATTTTGAAATCACTCAAACCCCCTTATCTCTACATGGTTTACTACATGATTATGTTTGTGTAACATAATCCCCACTACGAGCAAGGAACAGGATGTATAACAAGTGTTGGAGGAATCGGTTAATCTTGTTAAATTAGACCACATGAAGAGTGAAATGCATGAAGATGGCGTGTGTTGTGTATAAAACGGCAAGGCTGTTTTATTATGATTTGTGTGAAGCCTAAGATAGTTAATAATCTGGAAATAACCATGTCAAAATAGGTATTTAATGGTTAGTAAGCCACCTTAGAGAAATAAGGTTATTTGGATAGTCATGGACAAGATAAAGCAGTAAAAAAGCAAAACTGCTAGAGCTGGACAGTTTTAAGTGGTATATTGCACGGTCAGAAAATGAATCCTAGGAACGTGAAATTTAGCTAACATTTGGTAGGAGGGTAGCCTCATATGTTTAGTAAAATTGAGAGGTGGAATTTTGCTAAAAGGACTTGTGGTTTGTCCTTAATAAAACTTTTAGTAGACGTGGGTCACTACAGTTTCAGTAAATTCCTTAACCTGGAAAGAAACTTATCTGACCCTTTTAAGAGTATTGGATTGCCTTAAAAATTTTACAGTACTTACCTAAGACATAGAGGAATATGTTCATTGGAGGAAATTGCTTAAAATTACTGATTTTACGGGGTAAAAATTAAGGGGAAATCACGATACAAAATCTGGAAAAATAGGGCCACATGGTATGGCATTTTGTTGAGGCCTTAATACACTTTAATTGGACTTGTATGTGATGTTGGGCCCTTAATTATTACTTCTTAGTGTATTGGATATGTATCCAGGTGTTAGCCTTAATTGGATAAGGCCTTACGACCCATTAAAATAAGGTAAGAACAGGTACAACACTACTGGACTTAGCGGTACCCCCTTTTTTTAAATTATGATTCGATGCTTTTATCTACCTCGTAAGGCTACGGAATATTATAACATATCGACAAGACTTCATTATGCATATGTGTAGCATAAGTTTATGAAAATTGGCCCTAAATTTATGATTATTGGCTGCATGAACAAAGTGTTAAATCTGGAATATTTTCCAGCTTAAGGAACAAGTCCGTATAGGTATTGTGTGATGTGTTTAGTCATGAATATCACGTTGCATATCATGCATTGCATTGCCCCATTTGCATCATTCATAAGATTGATTCTTATGCCCAAGAAATGAAGAAAAGCTATTTTTGAAAGAAAGGTTTCTGTTTTTGAAAGAATGACCCATATTGGTACCATTAATTCGTGGCCAGTATGACCCTCTCCAGATCCGGGGTTAATTGATGTGAAGATGATTATGACCGTATGGGTCCGGAGAGAATAGACCTAATGATGATGTTATGACCATTCAGTCCCAGAGAGAGTAGACCTGATGATGATGTTTATGATCGTCCAGGCCCGGAGAGAATAGACCTGATGATGATTATGATCGTTTAGGCCCAGAGAGAATAGACCTGATTACGATGATTGATTGTACGACCGTTTTTGGATCCGGAAATAATAGATTCAAAGGTAATGATGCGACCGCCTCAGATCCGGAGATAATAGATCTTAATAATCTCTATTCTTGTTTTTATTTACGATGATGTTTTGAAAGAAAGAATGAACGAAGTTATTCTCATTTTTATCATGCTGCATCACATGTGCATATTCATACATGCTGTATTTAATAGTCAGTCGAATGCTATGTGAACTGCTACTTAGGTTACAACTTATTATGTACGGTAACTTAGGTTATGATCCTATTGTCACATAAGTTACGATCTTAATTCTTTTGACTGCCAAGGGATTAAGTATCAGGTATGTGGAAAATCTAAATTCTTGGGATTTGGTTCTTGTGTATACTTTTCATTTAATTCTTGGCTATTTATGGTTTACTTGCTGGTGACTTTGTCACTCACCCCTTATTTTTCCTCCCAGAGCCTGCAGGAAATGGGGTAGAGTGGATTGATGATGAGCCTAGAATTCCGTATCCATAGACGAGAGAGAGGATGGCAGCTTAAGGACTTTTCTTTATGATGGTTTATGTTTTGATGACTTATGTTGGAACAAACATTTAGGATGTCTCTTTTCATTTTGTGGAACATGGTTGCAGACGTTATTCGGAATGTTTTACTTAAAAGTTTTTATTCTGCCTAAATTTTGCTTACCTGTTGATATGTAAGCATGGATGTCCATAAGATTTAATATGGACTATAACATGTTATGCGTTGACACTGGTACTCTCCGTAGTGAAGTACGGCAGGCGCACCGTATTCGGGCAGGCCAGATACGGGGCGCTACAGTGTATGGTGGTCTATACAAAGCCTATTCAATATATTTGAATATAAGAACAATAGGATTGAGAGAGAAGAAGAAATAAAGGTAGAAGAAGAAAGTGGAAGACACTTTTTGCACTTGAGAGAATATGAAAATTGTCTTGTCTTTGAATGGCTCTTTTCTCTTCTATTTATTTGCTCTTGGCCGCCCCCCTTAGGGCATTTCTCTATCTTGAAAATTCTCTTTTAAGTCCTTGGAAGAATGCATTGTGTAAATGTGACATCAACTTGCTTACTTGGCACAACTTGATTGGATGAATCTCTTGGCTTTGCTTACTTGGCACTTCATGATTGGTCCAACCTTGTAACCATTTAGTGTGCTGTAAAAATCTGAGATTAACTTGAAAGACATCTGCCAAAAAGAATTCAAAACACTACCAAATAATCACCATTCAATCCCTTCAATTTTGGGATGCAAATTAAGGACAAAGAAATAATAAATTCGGCCACTATTCACATGTGCTGAAAAATTTCAGCATGTGTTGCATTTTTGAAATCTTTCATTGTGTGTTGCCCTCTTCAAAGTCACCCATCATGTATGGCTAATTTTCCACCAATTAAAGTGTCAAATAAGCTCCATCTAGGCTCCAACAAATCTGAAAATGGTGTGTGAAATTCATGTACATGTGCTGAATTTGCTTTTGGTAAACTTTGTCAAATAATGCACAATATTCACACATATATGGTAAATTATAATCAGCCCTAATTTGAATTTTCTATAACACTTTAATATGTATTGAATATGTAAAAAGTATCTAGATACATGTTAGATGTAATGCCAAAAAACATTCCATGTGTTATGTTCGTAGAAAACCGAATTTTCCACTTTTGTCGATTACGCAATTTTTCTACGATTAAATTCAAACTTTTTGCACATGTTATATATATTATGTCACACATAATATATATAAAATAAATTGAATATTCAGCTCTTAATGGATGAGATAAAATGGTGCCCATATGTGACAAAATAGGTTGAATTTGAAATCTCCACAATTTTGCCTTAATTGGGGGTGATTTGTGTGTGCCAACATGGAATGATTTCATGACTGAGTTTAACATGTTAGCCACGAAATTTGTGCCCATTTTTGAAGTATATGAGATGGCCATCTATATATGTCAAATACATGACACGTTGGCGAAGTTTCGGCAGTCACCCGATACGACAATTTTTGGTTTATAACCTTGTAATGTGTCGTAATAATTTTCTCATCACCATGACTTGTATCATATGATACAACACCTGAATATACTCATAAATATGAGGTAAGTATAGTGGTGTAACATTAACGTACATTCGTAATATATATAACGTGTCGATAACACATTGGAATATATGTGCATAGTGCCTTTTAAGAAAAATCTGAATATATATATTTAAACATATGTACAGGCGTGTGATTCAAAGATGAGAGGAGACTTTCCATTTCCATGTATGTTGCCTTCATGCTTCTTCAAATATTTCTCCATTTAATGAACTACTTAGTTCATTTAACTAAGTACTTCACTTAATGAACTAGTTTAGTTCATTAATGGTGGCACCAGAAAATAGTTCAAACACAACAAATGTTTTCCATTTGATGTAAGCTTTGAAGCTTCATGCTTGTTAGTACGACAACATTATACATAAAATATATAAGGTAGGTTTGTCACAAAAACGTGTCAAGTCATAAACTGTGTCATGCATTTCTTTAGCACACGTTATTTAAATCATGCATTTTGTGAATGACTCAAACCCTTTTTTCTCAACACCTATCGTGTACAGGCAGCTGGTGATCAAGTGTTAGTATCACACCATGTATACCAGAACTGTATCCTGGAGATAGAAGGGCAGAAATTTGAAGCCAACTTAATCCCCATTCTAATAAAAGACTTCGACGACCCTCGGCATGGACTAGTTGTCTAAGAACCACGCCTATATCGATTGTCGAGGAAAACGGGTGATCATCAGGGACCTGCCCGGGAAGAATTAACCTATCAAGGGAATGTCAAAATAAGAAAGAACCCTAAGAATATTTATTTAACTGCCACCCGTGCATATCAATTAATGAAGAAGAGAAACGATGGGTTTCTAGTTTATGCACTCAGTATCTAGCAGGAAATCCCCTCCATTGACCAAGTTCCAGTAGTATGCAAATTTCCAGATGTCTTTCCAGAAGAACTACCCAGGCTACCCTCAAACCGTGAAGTAGAGTTCAAGATAAACCTAATTCCTAGCGTCAAACCTATATCCAAAGCACCATACCAGATGGCACCTGCAGAATTGAAGGAATGAAAGGAACAACTCTGAGAACTGATCGAGAAAAGGTTCATTAGGCCGAGCGTGTCACCTTGGGGAGCGCCGGTGCTCTTTGTGAAGAAAAAGGATGGAAGCCTCCGGTTATGTATTGACTATCGCAAACTCAATGAAATTACTATAAAAAAGCACCCGCTACCCGGGATCGACGACTTGTTCGACCAGCTGCGAGAGGCCTGAGTGTATAGTAAGATTGATCTGTGCTCGGGTTACTATCAATTGAAGATTAAGGAAGCGGTTGTACCCAAGACCGCTTTCCAGACTCGATACAAACACTACGAGTTCCTCGTTATGCCTTTTGGTCTAACAAACGCTCCAGCTGCGTTTATGGATCTAATGAACACCGTCTTTCGAGATGAATTGGACAAGTTCATAGCTGTATTTATCCATGACATCCTGATTTACTCACTGGATGAGGAAGCCCATTCTAAGCACCTACGGATGGCATCAGATATTCTGAGAGAGAAGAAGCTTTATGCGAAATTTGGCAAATGTGAATTTTGGTTACAGAGTGTAACTTTTCTAGGACACGTGATCTCAGAAGAAGGCATCTCAGTGGATCCAAGGAAAGTCAAAGCAATAACTGAGTGGCTGAGGCCAACCAATGTTACTGAAATAAGGAGTTTCCTTGGACTCGCTGGCTACTACAGAAAGTTTGTTGAAGGACTCTCACAGATAGCGGCTCCCTCACGAGGCTAACTCAGAAAAACACTAAGTTCGAGTGGACCCCTGACTATGAGCATAGTTTCACATAACTTAATAAGAAGTTGACCACCGCCCCAGTCCTAGCACAACCAGTTTCGGGCGAAGGATTCGTTGTCTTTAGTGATGCCTCAAAGAACGGACTGGGATGTGTATTAATGCTGAAAGAAAGAGTGATCACATATGCTTCATGACAGCTCAAGCCCTATGAGCAAAATTATCCGGTTCACGACTTAGAACTAGCAGCTGTCGTGTTCGCTATAAAGATCTGGAGGCATTATTGTATGGAGAAAGATGTGAAATATATACAGACCATAAAAGCATCAAGTATCTCTTTACCCAAAAAGAACTTAACATGCGGCAGCGCCGATGGCTTGAATTGATCAAGGACTACGACCTCACCATCTAGTATTGTAGGACCTCAGGCGCTACCAACTCTCCCAAAACCAATTGGTGATAGGAGATGCGCATACCCTAGCCTTATAGTGCATTCAACACACACAAGCGCCCACGGCATTCGAGTGTGACTTGGCCCACCCGGCCTACGCGCCACGGGACAATTGATGCACCCAACAATCTCCCCCTCAGCAATTGCTCCCGCTGGGAATCAAACCCGTGACCTTGGCTCTGATACCACTTGTAGGACCTCAGGCACTACCAACTCTCCCAAAACCAATTGGTGATAGGAGATGCGCATACCCTAGCCTTCTAGTGCATTCAACACACACAAGCGCCCACGGCATTCGACTGTGACTTGGCCCACCCGTCCTACGCGCCACGGGACAATTGATGCACCCAACAAGTATCACCCAGAAAAGCAAACAAGGTGGCAATGCTTTGAGTTAGAAGTCAAACCGCCCACGTCAACCCCCGCTAGAACGCAAAATGGCAGAATTTAGATTGGATGTCGTGGATTCAGTTGCAAATGTCCTGACCACCTTAGTTATCACCCCTTCCCTGATTGACAGAATTAAGGACACTCAAAGGACTGATGATACATTGACGAAGACCAAGAACCGCTCTCTGGACAAGCCCGATGGTGATTTTCAGATAAGGGACGATGAACGCCTCTGGTATCGAGGGAGGCTTTGTGTGCCGAACCATGACGATCTAAAGGGTGAAGTGTTGAAGGAGGCTCATAGTTCTCGACTATCAATCCACCCAGGAGCAAATAAGATGTACCAAGACTTAAAGAAAAATTTTTGGTGGACTGGAATGAAGCGTGAGATAGCAGAGTATGTAGAGAAATGCCTTGTATGCCAACAAGTCAAGGCCGAACACCAACGACCCTCCAGTCTTCTACAGCCCCTTGAAATACCGAAATGGAAATGGGACCATATGACTATGGAATTCGTCACTAGTCTTCCCAGAACCAAACACGGTAATGACACTATATGGGTAATAGTCAACCGTCTCACAAAGACCTCCGGCTTCATGCCCATGACTATCGGCGCATTTATGGAGAAATTAGTGACGATGTATTTGGAAGAGATAGTCAGTATACATGGTGTACCAATGAGTATAGTCTGCGAACGAGATCCCCGATTCACCTCAAGATTCTGGACTGCCTTCTAGAAGGCCTTGGCGACAGAAATCCGAATGAGCACTGCCTATCACATACAAACTGACGGCTATCAGGACGAACCATTCAGATACTCGAGGACATGCTCCGTGCATGCGCTCTAGACTTTAAAGGCAACTGAGAGCAGAGCCTCAAGCTGGTCGAATTTTCCTACAATAACATTTATCACCGATCGATCGGGATGGCCTTGTTTGAAGCATTATACGGCCACAAATGTCGGTCTCCCTTATATTGAAACGAAATAGGAGAAAGTGCCTTGACGAGACCGAACCTGGTAGAATAGACATTGGAGAAAGTAAGGATCATCCGGAAAGCCTAATGTCAGCACATGATCGAAGAAATATTTGGGCTGATTGTAGGAGACGCCCCATTGAGTTCCAAGAAGGGGAAAAGGTATATCTGAAGGTATCTCCATCCAAGGGAGTAAACCGATTTGGTATCAAGGGAAAGCTGAGTCCAAAGTCTATTGGACCATACAAAATACTGGAGAAACTGGGAGAAGTGGCGTATCGGCTAGCACTACCCCCTACCGTATCACAGCTACACAATGTCTTCCATGTGTCACAACTATGACGATACATTCTTGACCCGGGGCATTCCCTAAACGAGCAACCCTTACAGATTCAAGGGAATACTACTTACACTGAAATGCCCTTCATAATCATAGATAGGAAGGAACAGGTTTTGAGAAAACGCTCCATTCCCTTCGTAAAGGTACAATGGAGTAACCACTCGGAACAAGGAGCAACATGGGAACCTGAAAAGCACTTGCGAGAGCAATACCCCCAGTTGTTCCAATAAAGTTTCGAGGACGAAACTTTCTATAAGGGGGAGAGGATGTTGCACCCACCACATCGGCCAATGTAATTCCGAATCCTGTAATATTAAGGCCTGTAGATTCAAGTGGTAATGAAAATTATTTCCTTCATGTTGTAAAATTTCTTAATTTAACATTTTTCTAATAAAAATAATAATAAATAGAGAAATACTAAAGAGAAAGAAATTGAGATTCCATTAGGGCGTCAAGGAGGGAAGGAAGTGACCAAAATGCCCTTAAGAAGGGCCGGCCACTTTCCCTCACAAATAACCCTAAAAATATCCCAATTCTAGAAGGCTCTTGGCAAAAAGTTTCCCCTCATTAAATAGCCACCTACTTTCCACGCATGCAAGACTTCATGATTGTGCCTCTTTCCTCCCTTCCCCCTATTCAGCCGCCACCCCCTTAATGCAAAAAGCAAATATAAACCACTACAATTATCATTCCCATTCAAACATCCAACCTTGATTCATCTTCACCTAAGACCCCTAAGTTTCAGCCACTAAGAAGGAACACCAAGTGCAAGGATCCAAGACTTGTCTAGGCTAGCTCTCCAACTATTAAGGTATGAATATAGAACTACGTCCCTTATTCTTCAAGATTTTGTATTGAGATTAAGCTAAGTTCCTCCCTAACCAAGCCCCCAACCCGTGGCCATCTCCATCACCATAGGCGGATATAAACCTGAAGATGTCCTAGGCGGAGTAAGACATCAAGAGCTCCATCAAGGTAATAGGAGGAAGGTGGTTCTCAAGGCTTTTTGGAAGACCAATCAACAAAGGTTCAATCTTTGAACAAAGAAGGTAAAATCACTTGATTCTTCCTTGAGATATTGAAGAACCATAGGTAAGATGTCTAGATATTTTAAGCTTTAATCTTGCTCTTGCTAAGACTCACTTGATAACTATAGCAATCTGAAATTTGAACTAGGTAATGACTAAGATGATCAATGTAATGCATATTTATGAAACTAAGGAACCAACCTAGTACCTAAACCAACATGTTACCTTGTGTGGCAAATGAGATGAAAATTTTAAGATTGTATCAACCCCCTTAAACACGAACTTAAGGGGTTTTTAAGAGAAAGTGATGATTCATCCTTATTACGTCCCTAGAATATTTTAGATAACTCATAATGGTTAAGTATTGCTTGAATACTATAAGTTAAAAGGCTAATTGTTACATTTTTCCGTGACCATGTAAGACAAAGGGACATGTTAAAATATGACAAGGAGACCAACGGTTGAGGGAGTAGGTCACTTGAAGGATTACACATATGTTAAGGAGGAAAACAAATCAACTTGGAAGGCCTATTAACCCGCCCACACCCACGGCTTATTCGGTAGAAAGGGAAGGAGATGAACTAAAATATTTGTCACATTATAAGGGTGGTTGAAGATTATTTTGACACTTAAGCTTCACCCATATTAATTGGAAAGGGACTATTTTGGTAAATAATTTTATTCGATAAGTTTTAAGGGCTTTAATTTGTTCGCTATGAAGGAATAAATAATGTTATGGGACTAATTTTATGTACTCTCATGGACTGAATGTATGCATGTGATTCTAATATTTGGAATATTTACTTGAAGCCATTGGACGTATGATAGAAGGCGTAACCACCGGAAATGGTTACAAGACTCTAAGAGGAGCGCAGCGCTACCATAAACAAATTAATTGTCACAACCGTTAAATTATCGTATTAGATCATTTATCGTATACAGATTTATCTGCAGGTTAACTAACGAACAGGAAGGATGAGGGTTGAGTAAAAATTAAACCTTAAGATGAATAAAATTTTTTAAGAGGGAAGGAGGACATGAGGGTTACTTTCGGTGCCGTTTATGAGACTAGGACCGTGACTCGCTCCGTGTTTCGATACATCATAAAGAACAATTCCGTTTCGACCCTTATAACCACTCAACATCATTCTTAATGCATGAATAATGAACCTAAACTAATAAGTTGCGAAATAAATTTAATAAATAAATCAAATGTAGAATAAATAGAGAAGTTAAAAAGTTATCGTACAAATGTGAAAAATTTCAGCCTTACGTTATGAATATATTATACCCTTAAAATGTTAAGGATAAGGTTATAACGACGGATTGACCCCTGTTACGCATGGCATCCACATTATGCATTTCATACATGTCATGACAAGTATTTTCTTTTACAAAGGAAGTTCCATTTTTTTCAAGAATGGCAAAGACGCTTCTTAAAAACCCGTAATGAACGTTCATCCTTCATGATTGATTTCAGTTATGTTCTGCTCTACCCGATTATCCTATTAGATAGACCCCTATGAGGCGCAAGTTTTTTTCTACCCGGTTGTTACATTAGGACTGCCGGTAGACCCTTATGGGTATATGTATTGTTCTGCTCGGTCATCCCACTGTGATGGCCGGTAGACCCATGTGAGGCATATGTTCTATTCTGCTCGGGTGTTCATTGTGACAACCGATAGACCCTTTGGGGCAAAGTTTTCTTTCCGACTCATATGTGGTATTATGATGCTATGACTCACACGGGTATTATTCTGACGGAATCACTCATAGACCACGCTCAGTTCTTACGGTGTGAGGTAGAGGCCATGGATATACCGTTCTATATAGTTCTGATATGTTATGTACTATTCTGTTCTGTTTTGATCTGTCCCGATATGTACGATTTTGCTCTGTTTTGTCCTGTCGTCTGCATAGTCCATAGTATTCTGTCCTGCATGTCCTCATGCTGCATTTCATCACATGAACGCTAACGCAACGGAAGAATGGTAAGTTCTAGATGGTAAGTTCACCCGCATAGTCTTATATGCAGGTATGATTCTTACATTAATAATTTACACTGGTGGGTTTAAGGTCTTATTTATGAATCTGATATGTTTCAGTAGAATGAGGGGATATTTGCTGGGTGATTCTATCACTCATACCTTATTTATCATTTTCAAAACCCCAGGAGCATGTGATAGATAACGTGGAGGATGAGCCGCATATGCCCTATCCCTGAGGATTGCCGGAGCTTAGAAGTTGTTGTTCGGTTTTGTATTATGGACTCTTGGAATAGTTTAGAATTATGGTTTATGGTTGTAATATGTAAGACAAGATGGACGATGTCTGTTATGTTTCAACTCTGCCACTTTCTTTTACCACTATTCGATGTTTTAAATCAGTAGTCCATGACTTATTCGTGGAACAACACTGGTAATGCATCTTCGCATTGTACTCTCCTTAGAGAAGTACGGCGGGTGCACTGCACTTGGGTACAAGCGCAGATGCGGTAGTTATCTACTGTTGATGGTGTCACATTAGAGGTCGTAAAACCGAAACAAGAATATACTAGTGATGACAAAAAGAAATTGAGTATAAGTGCTAGAGCCATTCGACTTCTTTTAAACGGGTTGAGTAAAAGTGAATCGAGTTATGTGTCAAATTGCTCTAGTGCCCAAGAGATGTGGAGAATTCTTGAAATGAAACAAGAAGGGACTAGACAAATTAAAGAGTCTAAAATAAATATGCTTATGTCCACTATTGAGTCTTTTAAATTATTGACAAATGAATCTATTATTAATATGGACTTACACTTGACTAACATCCATAATTCTCTTGAGTCTCTTGGAAAAGCTTTTTCTATACATTAAAATGTGCAAAAGGTGCTAAAAAGTCTCCTGTCCGAATGGGACCGCAAAGTCACGGCGATTGAGGAAAGTAAGGGAACAAAATCGATAAAAATAAAGGAATTGATCAAATCATTAAAGGTATATGAAACAAACTCACTTTAAGAAATTTTGAATCCACTTCTAAACAAGATAATGCTATAGCATTTAAATCAAATGAATACGTCTCTACTTCTTATGATCGTGTAGATGATAGTGACACAGATTTTGACGATGAAGATCTAATCACGTTGGCCAAAAGATTAAGAACGATCATGAGAAAATCAATTAAAAACAAATACTTCATCTAAGAATCATAGAAATAAAAATAATGAGGACATAAAGTGCTACGAATGTGGAAAACTTGGACACTTGTCATATGACTGTCCGAACAAGGACAAACAAACAAAAAGACCGTGACAAGGACTGGAATAAAACTAGACTCCTCTCAGAACCTAAACAAAGGAGAAGAGCCTTCAAAGCCTCCACATGGAGTGACTCATTCGATTCTGAGACTGAAGGAACCGGAGAAGAAACGGCACAAGTATGCTTTACATCCAAGGCATCAAATGAGGTATCTTCTGATTCTGATTCTGATTCTGAGCCTTCATATGATGATTTATTTTGTCAATATCTTGAGTTGCATAAGTTTTCAAAGACTCTTGCAAAAGAAAAGAAATGATTAATTGAAGACAAGAAGTTGTTAGAATCATCTAACATGAACCTTGTTTCTCAATTAAACGATTCAAAAGAATAGTCGTCTTTCACAATTAATGCATTGAAATCAGAGATCTCATCATTAATGACACAAAATAATGAAATGAAATCCGAGATTTTAAATTTGAAATCAAAAAATGTGGATTTAGAAAAAATGGTAAAACAGTTTGATACAGATACAAACATGCTAGATCCATCATCTCCTCACAAAAGCATGAAAGCAACAAAACCGGATAAGGCTATGTCGAGAAAAAAAACAAGACAGTCAACTAAATTCATTCTGTCTTCATCTAAGAAAACATGTGCATTCAAGACAAATGTAGCACCTAAAAGGACACCTAGATGACTCCTGTCTTCATCTCATCGTCCTTCTTCTTCATATCATACAAGATATAATTATGTGCCGTATAAATATGAAAAGAAACCATTGGAGCATACACGACATTCATATAACATAAATGCATCTAAATCACGCACCATGCACACTAATAAGAAGGCATATCAAAACGAAAATCATACCATGTGCATGATGGCATTCTTGGCCAAAGGCCAAAAGGATTTGCACCGAACATCTAATACGTTGCTTCTTCATCTCTTTTCTTACCTTTTGGAAGACCTAGGAAGGTCACCCAAGTTTGGGTACCAAAAGGTACATTTGCGAAGGGTTGAATAAACAACCCTTAAGAACATACTTGAAATTCATGATTTTTGAATTGTTATTTCTTTCCATTCTTACACGTACTTTTGATTACATTTACAAAATAAAGGGGAGAGAAAAGAATGATTTAAGGGAGAGAGAGAGTATGTTAAGGGGGAGAGAGAGCATGAATTAAGGGGGACACACGACGATATAAAATTCAAATTTGTGCCTAATTGGCGGGGAGCAATTATATTTAAATCATGAACCAATATTATTTCA